>CM070510.1:34173746-34554567 GCA_036346375.1 Guadua angustifolia | reverse complement strand
CCATATTTATATCCCGAATAACCCAGATTCATATTCAGTATCGGCTAAGCCGTAGTCAGTATCCAGCTCCGAATCCAGAAAAAAAATATGGATCCTGATACAAAAGAGTAATATCCGTCCGTGTTCGACTCGTTTTCATTCCTAGCTAGAGCCCTCCGTCTTCAGACCTCTTTTCTTTTGATTTCATTTTGAGACAACACATGTCTGACCTCTAATTAAGCCAAACACTCCTTAAATTTTAAAAAATAAATGTATGTATGTATGTATGTAACGGAGCTTTGCATTGCCACGCACCACCGGACAATAGCAGGCGGTGTATCGACTCCAGCGCCCAACAAAGGCAGACTTTCTACCATGATTTTTCCTGCGTTACATCGCTTCATATTTGTACAACGCATTTTTAAATGTAATTTCACACGTTGTAAATATAAAGGGGCACACACCGTCATTATAGCACAAATGGTTGAAGTAATCCAATGTACCAGTCAAAAGTTTTTATGCACATACCTTAATCGGAGTCAGGGTCAAGATCAGCCATGTCCAGGGGAAAAAAAAAGCTAAGTCAGGACAAAAATCACCTATGTGTACGAATGGGTCCAGAGAGTACCATTCAGGTCGGAACACACTTGGTGCATCAAAGATTGGTGAATTGTGCCGTGGCACATTCTGGCTGCTTGAAGCATCAGCTGGAAGTCTGGAACAATTCCGCCTCGATCTCCGTGCCTTTCGTTTGAAATTGAGGCAACCCAGGGTTCTAGGGACTAGGTAGAGTTATGTTGAAATAGCCAGTTGGATTACCCAGCCTGTTAAACTCAATAGGAATATAGTGTTGAGAACCTCACTATCGAATAGTCCGGGGTTCCCGACAGATTGAAAGTGGAGAATAGAGATACAAAGGGATTGGAGGAAGTAATCTATTATTTCTGATTGTATGTGTACAATGGGGTCAACCCCTCCTCCATATTTATAGTATTCGCTAAGGGTTTCGGCTGATGGGCCAAAGTGGGCTTTTGTGGGCCACCAAGTTTCCTAACACCCCCCTTGGCCCTTTGCCGCGAGATGCATATGCCTCATCAAAACTTCAGGAAAAACCTAGTGGAAAAAATACTTGAAGAAAGAGTACATAGCATACGATTGCTGTGTTGCATGAATTGCCTCATTAAAATCTTATGTAAGAAAACTTTCGTGAAAAACTTACTAAGGAAAAAGAGTACAATCTATCCAATCTTCAATGCAAATCTTTGAGATTCACGTTGGATACTCAAGCTTCTCGTTCAAGATTTACTTAGGAATATGTGAAAGTTCTCCCCCTTGACGAATACTCCTACTAGGGGTACCCCACAGCGAAGTATACATCTATTTCAAGATCGTATTTCTCTCAGTCATCTGGACTCAGAGTCTAGACCGACGACGCCTACAGAGTCTTGGGAAGGGATGTTATCAAAGCCTCCGCCCTCGCAGATGGGATTATCCAGTAAATATCGGTTTGGATCACGGATGAACCATCTTGGGTCCATCTCTAGGCCCAAAGGGACACGAAGGATTACTCGGTTTCAATCAAGCTGCTGGGGCACTCCAAGCCACTGCTACCGACGGGCGTCCCCATATGTTCGACCAGTAACTGGTCGGTTGTTCTGACTCCCGACTGGACTCGGGACGGAGCTCGGTAATCTCCGTAAACAACGGTCAACTCCAAGCCGTCACGGGTCCCAGTGCCCCTTCCCGAGACAACACCGGGGCCGCTAAGTCAAGCACCGATCCCTTCACCCGTTAGGCACAATGGAGGACACGCTGTCTCAAGGCATGCATTTCAGGCACAAAGATAAGTAACGCCAAGATCGACAAGCGGACGAGAGGCGGTAGCGCACCATCCCAATGGAACACCGTCGTTGTGTCTACCAACCCGGCGTGATAATGACTTTGTCAGCGCCAAGACCAAGACCGGGACTCTGGGCATAGTATACCCTACATTTTTCCTCCAGATTCCGTGTAACCCGCCTCCGACTATATAAAGGGAGGCAGGCCCTCTAGGGAAGGGGACGGATCCGCTTTTCTCATTTGGCCTCGTTCGCTCATCCGACCTCACCCGGGCCCTCCGACCCGAGTGAGCGTTCTGAGCTCTCAGGCTCCCCTACTCGAACGAGCGTTAAGGGCCTGTCCTTAGCTCTCGCTTGTAATCCGCCATACTCTGAGCAATGAGATCCACTACCATGAACTGGAAGTAGGGATATTCGGCCCGAACCAGTATACATCTTGGACTCCCGAGTCTAACCATTCAAGGAGCGGGAACGCGCGGCCCCTAGACTTACAGATTTACTTGATGGTTCTACGAAACACCGACACCCCTAAAATCTGCACTTCTCTAAGTCTCATCATCCCAATTCCTCTAACGCACCTTTCAAAAGTAGATGCAGGGAGTAACTTAGTGAATAGATCTACGAGATTCTCACACGATTTAGTGTGCAGTATCTTGATCTCGTTCATTTTATGCATTTCATAAGCATAGAAGAACTTAGGGTTGATGTGCTTTGTGAGGTTACTTTTCACATATCCCATTTGCACTTGAGCAACACAAGCTGCACTGTCTTTATAAATTATAGTGGGGGTTTGCTCAATGTTCAGACCACATGTCTTCTGGATGTGGTGAACCATTCTTCGAAGCCATGCACATTCTCGGGAGGCTTCATACAAAGCGATGATTTCCGAGTAGTTTGTCGACGTCGAGACAAGAGTCTGCTTAGACGACTTCCAAGAGATTGCCGTTCCACCACAAAGGAAGACATACCCGGTTTGTGACTTGCCAGTATGCGGGTCAGATAAGTACCTAGCATCGCGTAGCCAACCAAATTCAATTCATTGTTCCTTCTGAAGAACAAGCCAAGGTCTTTGCTTCCTTGGAGGTAACAGAAGATGTCCTTTATCCCCTTCCAATGCCTTTTGGTAGGTTCTGCACTATACCTGGCTAGCAAGTTCACGGCAAACGCAATGTCCGGCCTGGTGCTATTTGCGAGGTACATGAGTGCTCCAACTGCACTCAAATATGGGAATTCCTCTCCTAAGACTTCCTCCCCCTCTTCCCTAGGCCTGTATGGGTCTAGGTCTGCTTGTAACGACCTTCCGACCATTGGAGTCTTTGCAGGATATGCCTTTTCAAAACCGAATTTCTCTAACACTTTCTGAGTGTCGGATGATTGGTGTACCAAGATTCCTCTTTGGACATGCTCAAGCTGCAAGCCTAAAAAAAACTTGGTCTTATCCAAGTCCTTCATTTTGAACTCAGACTTCAAGTATGAGCAAGCTTCTTCAATTTCTTCATCCGTCCCAATAATGTTCAAGTCATCCACATGGACGGAGATTATACAAAATCCATTCTGGGATCGTTGTATAAATACACATGGACAATCTTCGCTGTTTGTGTAGCCTTTCTTGCATAGAAAGTCGCTCAAACGATTGTACCACATTCTTCCTAACTGCTTTAGCCCATACAATGATTTCTCTAATTTCACACTATATAGGTTTCTATTTGCTCTGTCTTGATTCGGAATAGAGATACCTTCTGGTACTTTCATGTATATTTCTGAATCCAAGTTTCTATACAGATATGCTGTGACAACATCCATCAGTTTCATTTTCAACTTCAAGTTGACTGCCATTGAGATCAAGTATCTAAAGGTAATTCCTCCCATGATCGGAGAATAGGTTTCTTCATAATCAACCCCAGGACGTTGAGTGAAACCTTGCGCAACAAGCTTTGCTTTGTATCTTACTACTTCGTTGTTTTCATTCCTCTTCCGAACAAAGACCCATTTGTGACCTAGTGGTTTATATGGGGAGGTGTGCGGCATACTGGTCCAAACACCTTTCTTTTGTTCAGAGAGACTAATTCTGCGGTGATTGCCTTCTTCCATTCTTCCCAATCTAGCCTTTTCTTACATTTTGCGAGTGATGCAGGCTCGGAGTTATGGTCGATGATTGTGGTAATCTTCTTTGCGAAGTATGCATCGATATTGGCTGTTACTCTATTCAGGGATTCTCCCGTTGTTACAAAGTTTATGGCCATTTCGTCATGGTGTGCTTCTTCATGCACTTCTGCTTGCTCTTCTTTGCTATTCCCCATCACAGGAGCAAGTTCCTTTAGTTTTTCATCGCCTATGTGTACGCATACATTATTTCCGGCGGCTTCCTGCAATGGAAGGTTCAGATCTGGAATTGCCTTTTCCATGGGCTTCTTCCCAGTGCCAGGTCTCAACTGGCTCCCCTTCTTGTGTTGGGGCATTTTCGTGAGTGGTTGTGGTAAGTGCTCTTGCCCTTTTTTCTCCAGACGTCTCTGGGTACTTTGGGTTTGAGAAACTAGATTTCCTGTTCTTTTTCTTTGAGGCCTCTGAACAGGATGAGGGATACCTTCTGCTTTCTTTGGTATTTCAACCCTCTCTGGTGCATTTCTAGCAGGTACATGTGACTTAATCACGCTTTTTAGATCACAAAAATGATCAGGCAGTTCATTTGCGAGGTTTTGCAAATCAATTATCTTCTGGACTTCTTGATTTGCTTCATTAGTGCGGGGATCATGAGCAGGAATTCCAGTGGAATGCTATATGATTTCCCGCATTTTTTATCCAACGGTTGATTTCCTCCCCTTAATGACGGGAAACAATCCTCGTCAAAGATGCAATCAGCGAATCGGGCTGTATGCAAGTCTCCAGTCATGGGTTCCAAATACCGGATTATGGATGCACTCTCATAACTAACGTATATCCCAGACTTGCGGAGGGGCCCATTGCGTATCTTGTTGTGGGGGTGGTATAGGTACATACACCATACAACCAAATTTTCTAAGATGGGAAATCTTGAGATAACCCTTGCACTAGCCGCATAGGTGAATGGATGTTGTGTCGATGGTCCGAAATTGATGAGTGTCACGCATGCAGATCATGTGCCTCAACAAGTGTTGGGCAAGTTACAACCCAGTAAAAGTGGTCTTGTGAGAGATGACGTCAGTCTCATGAGTCTTGAGCTAGGAATATATCCCATCAAAAGACAAGGTTGACAAGTCTATGGTATCCTTGATGCAGATCACCTTCATCTTCCAAACCCAAAGATTGAGTGTTGTCAGAAAATGCTGAGCATTATCCGAGTCAGGGTATGTGATACCAATTACTTGGAGGTAGCTCATGATCTTTATGAAACAACCAAAGCACTCATCCAAGGCCTCCTCAGCATGTGCTCAAACTTGTTGTAGTCACGCTTACACTGATCTTGCCTAACTGTCTTAATTTGGGTGGTGCCTTTATGGTAAGCATCGAAAGTCACCCAAATTTGGTGCGCAGACCTTAAGTGGGATATCCAGTCATATTCACTACAGCTAAGCCCCCATATGAGGATATTCTTTTCCTTAGCATTCACCTCAATGTCAGCTATATTCGTGGTATTGATGCTCTCATCGACATGAACAGCATACGATAGCTTCACCTTCTGCCATATTATGAAACCCTAGGCAGTAATGTATGACTGCATCCTAGATTTCTAAAAAGTTGTCTAATGCCATGGCTCTCGAGACCAATTAAGAACTGAAGAGAACAAAACTGTGCTCTAGTACCAATTGAATGACTCAAAATGGAGATCACAGGGGGTGAATGGCCACAAATTAAAATTTACCCCCAAAGAAACCAAGCCAAAGCCTCAAGATATCAAATGGAAATGGAAAAAATAATTTTCAGAATTTTTAGCCTGAGGCCAACACTATCACCCATGTTGGGGCCATATTACCGCTATGAACAATAAAATCAGGCATATGTATATGTAACTTTTGATTGAATGATCCAAAACTCATGAATGCACATTCCTAAGGATGTCAGAAACCTATTCCAACCTTCAATCGCAAGAATTGATGTTAAAGTTTGGACCTTTTTCAAAAATACCAAAAGTTGCACCAACAAGGGGTCAAAAACCAAATCTTCAACCTGTGATTGCTCGTGGGCGTTTGATAATCAAGATAATCTTAGATGATCTCCCACATACCCCAGTAAGCAACAAGAAGAAAGAAGTTTGACTCAAACTTAGGATCAAGATCCACCTCAAGAACTTCCTCTCAACTCAAACCCGGTTTCTTGGAGAAACTTGGTTTATCATGAAGAAGCTTGCATAGATAATTGAGAAGATGATCTACAGAGGATACATCTATCAATCGTGCATCCTTGGTAGCACAAGATCAAGCATGAAAGAAACCATAAGAAAAGAGCAAGAGCTAACAAGGAGAAAGATCAAAAACTAAAAGCCTAATCTTGAGAATGAATTTGATCTTTATTTTTGAGCAAGATAGATGATTATAAAAGCTCTCCACCTGAGGGCAAATCTCCCAAGGAGTACACACACACAACTTGCCGCCAAGCATCTCACATATTCGAACTCCCTCGAACCATCCTTGCACGCAAACGGGCCTAAGTTACTTAGCACGTCATATGTCCTTGATCTCTTCACCATGGTAGCATTTGCTTTCTTGACCATTCTGGACCTCAACTTGTCCTTGACCTAGTCCCGGTCCATGCTATTGCCTGCCATATCCATCACCAATGCATCACGCTCTGGTTCCTTGTCTTCCTAGCTTGCAGCTTCTTCCCGGCCACAGTCATCTTCTGACGTCCTTTGACCATTCTAGACTCAGCTCTCCTAGCCTAGTCCTGGTCTCATCTTCGCCTCACCATGACCTAGCTCTAGAGTCCTACAACCACATAGACAAGCACACCATAATATAGCACTATTCAGAATATATGTATTAATCACCACATGATGCAAACCATTAAGCACAAAATCACGGTGAAGTCGGCACTATCGCCACCAGGGCGATGAGTACCGCATCCTGGTACTATCGCTCCTAGTTGGTTAGTAGTATCTTGCTCCCACTAAAAATCCTTGAGAGAACCCTCTCTGAAAAATAACTATCGCCATCGGTGGTTTACGGTTAGTAGTACCGCGCCTCCCAGATACGCTTCTAGATGACCAGTAGTGTCGTTTGTGTCTAACCCTAGAGAAAACCTCTCTATAAAAATACTACCGCTCCCAAGGCCAGTAGCTCCGTAGGGCCGGCACTACCGCCAATTTAGGCTAGTAGTGCCACTTGCCCGGCACTACCACTCCTACATGGTCGGTAGTGCCGCTCTTGACCTGATAGAACCCCAAATTACTTCAAATTGAAAATAGAATTGAAAACAAACTCAAACTTGAGCACTACATACTCAAACACTGTTAATAACTCATCACATACCTAGATAGGCTTCATGGTCTTTCAACATCCTCTATGTTGCTTTGCTATGAGTTTGATCCTGACCTTGAAGCCAGCTGCTCTTGTTTGATGTATAATCTATTTTGACAATATCATGTGTATATGTTGCTGAACTTATGACCAGGATTTGAGGCTTTGCTATTACTATAGTACTATCCGTTATGTGATTAGTTTTGATGAGGGTAGGTTTGATCTCTGAAAGGCTTTTCGTGAATTTCAAGGTAAATCTCTCACTGAACACATGAAACCTTTGGTTACTATTTTCCTTTGAATGACTCCAAGAATTATTGTGTGGAACATTTTTTTTGCAAGATTCTGTGTTGGACTTAATCCGAGTATATCTGATGCAATAGTATGCATTTTGTTGCTCTGGAGCATTATTTCAATTTGTTCTCCCTTTTCTTGGTGTTTGTTTCTGCGGAGGAGAGATTAAATTGGCTAGCTTCAATGCTACTATATAGAACAAAGAGATTAACTTCTGTATTGGAAGGTTGTATGATCGTTTTGCTTCTTGCCCAACCCAGATTTCTTCAAATAGTTTGGAGAATATATGCAGTGCTACAAGACTGCTTAGTATTTGGAGGTAACGCTCATGCCTTCTCTCTCTCTCTCTCTCTCTCTTTTTTTTTTTTTGGAAATTTCCTGATGCTGCTTAACTTTACTGGAATCTGATTGTAGAAGTTGTGCTACTGACTGCAACATCTAAATTATCTTGGAGCTCACACCCAATTTCTCCACTCAAACTTCATGCCTTCTGCTTTCGTCTTGATTTTGCTTGTTGATGTTGATAGGATTACTACTAATGAGAATCTCAAACAACGTTAAATGCATCAAGTTCTTTTCTACTGCCATGTTGCTTGACTGGTGAGTCGAGTTCACCTTTTGCAATTGCACAATTTCTTGCAAGGCATGAACTGCAAATTATGTATTCAACTAGAGTTTGCATATAGTTGCTGTCATTCTTGCTACTGCTAAAGCAGTTCTTACCTTCACTACCTTTCTCTTGGAGGAGCTCTGCCTTTGAATTAACAAAGAAAAAAGTGAGAGTAAAGTTCAGGACAACAAGATTGAGGCCAAATAAGCTAGCTGCAACAGAATAAAGGAAGGAGCGGTCTGCAGCAGAAGGGAAAGGGAATTATAAGAAAAAAAAAAACAGAATCCAAAAGAACCGAAGGCAGCCAACAGAGGTTAGAAGCTATTGAATCGCCCTGTCTCTAAGCCCTACATCATCCTGAACACAATTGAAAACTTGCCACATGCAAGGTAAAAGTGCAGCGATTTATTTCCTCCCACAAATCTGTACTCATATATGACTACATCTAGATGAAGATTTCTCGGGTCATATATGAATGGATCTAGGTGACAACGAGAAAGTTGAAGTAATGTGGAAGAATTCTACTTCCTTATAAAAGAAATTCTTAGCGACGCTTCAATTTGATGATTATTGCATGACTGTTTTTTGTTTGGTTTGTCATTGATTCAGTAATAACGATGTAATTGTGTGGAATATGACACTATAATTCATATGTGGATGTACATGCATTCATATTTTTCCTCTAGTGTTGTGGATTCCATGTGCATGCTTACTAGTACTCTTACAAGTTTAACGACAAAATACTAATGAAAATATAAA
This sequence comes from Guadua angustifolia, assembly GCA_036346375.1. Classification (NCBI taxonomy): domain Eukaryota; kingdom Viridiplantae; phylum Streptophyta; class Magnoliopsida; order Poales; family Poaceae; genus Guadua; species Guadua angustifolia. The sequence goes on along the minus strand of CM070510.1, from coordinate 34,545,655 downwards.
ATAAATCTATTTTGCACCACTATGGTTATGGTTATGGGGTTGTGGGTTCTTTCACTACAACTCCTAGTGTTGATGAAAGGTTCTAGGTCCCTGATTTTGATGCGAGAAGAGGGAAAGCAGGGCGTCGAAAAACAAGGCGTATAAGAAATGACATGGATGAGTTAGAAGCTAGCAAACGCGCGAAGAAATGCTCACTATGCAACCAACGAGGATATACGTTCAAGCACTGCGAAGCACAAAACGAAGAAGACGAAGGAGGAGATGCTCACCCGACGGTGGGGGAAGGATCGTCCTCTGCGAGGGCTGCTGCACGACGCCATCGCACCAGATGACAAGCAGTTTGCATTATCATATGTCATGTATCAAATTTATATTTCATCGATGTAACATATGTTGTATGAACTCTGTTTTGTACATAGCTGTTGCGAGTGTTGTGTCTTGATAAATTGTTGCAACTGTTTAAGGATATTTAGTAATGAGCTTCTCTGTTTTTTATGTGCGATTTGTTTCAATATATTGTTGTGATGCTTGTGTACTTTCGCAGACTCTTTTGTTTACATTTGTGTTTCAGTTCTAACATTCATTTTTGTAAATTACAGGTATGGCTCAGCAGCAGGGAGATGACGAGTGGCCGTTCGAGTTGTTGGACCCGGTCGTCGATCGTGGTCACCGTGCCCGCTTCGCCACTCTTCGTCCCCAGAGGAGGAGGGACTCAGGCGGTGGGCGTCCTTCGACCTAGGCAGTAGCAGAAGAGACTGGACGCCGATCCGCGTTGGATCCCGGGTAACATATCAAGATTTAAATTTGTAAACATGTTTGTTCTAGCACCATGATTAGCGCAAAGACCGATATTAATTACATGTTTCGCTTTCTTAGGCTTGAGCTTGGGTTGCTTGCCCCGCCGAATGGTCGAGCCTCGACGCCGCTTCCGTCTGATCGGCGTGATCACCGCTCGGTGGATCGGTAGAGACCGGAGACGACACCTTCCATCTCCCTATCGGGAGCCGACGATCACTTTGCAGGACGTTTCCTACCTCCTCGGCTTCTTGATCGCGGCTTGCAGTGGTGCCCAGTGCGTCCCCTGAGTGGCGCTAGCAATTTTGCCAGACAGATCACGGTGTACTACCACCTAATGTGTACAGGACCTTCGACCACCAAGACGGACCTACAAATCGCTACCGCTTGGACGGTTAAATACGCAAGTAGCATTTAAAACTAATTTTTTTTTGTAATTTTTGGACCGTTACGTAGATCGCTCGTTACTTTTTTCGTAATTTTTGGGCCGTATCCGGGGGCCCCGCGAGGCAAGGAAAACCACTAAGTGGCAATGATTTCTCAGATCAGAAGTTACAGCGGAAAGTAAAGTAGACAACACTCTTCATTCATTAAGACATAAACTAGGATGCGAAAATAATCATTACAACTTAACGTATACTGAGTGGATCGATGTCACTTCCCCTTCGCCTATGCCTCCGATGGGGCTTCTCTGGCACGACGTGCCCTCTCTCGTTTCCTCTCTCTCTCGGCCTCTTTCTCCTTCGCTTCCTTTCGACGTGCCTCCTCGCGTGCGGCGTCACGTTGCGCTTCAAGCCGCCGCCTGGACTCCTCTCGCTGGTTGGCTTCATCAAGTAGCCTTTGGTCCTCGGGGTTGATCTCCTCGTCATACCACTTCTTAAATTCATACAATGGCGGAGGCGACTGCATGAAACATAAATTAGCAATGTTTCATTTACAAATATCACAAGACAAATATGATTGCTACCAGTTGGCGATGCTTTAGACTCTTCTCCGGTAGGTCGAATTCGTAGTTGTGGCACATCCAATACCTCCTTTTTCAAGTTGGAATTTCCCAAGAATAGACAAGCCTGCAAGGATCTCCGCACAGGCACATCGGTGGGACAATTCTGAAAGGTACGAAGAGCTTCTGGTACGCGATGTTGCGCGGCCACTCCGAAATACTTCCCTCTTCTTTCGCCTTCCCCTTTCCCTTTCCACTCACACGTCTCGGCATTTTTCCTCTCTTCTTTTCTTCCTTCCTTTCTCCCTTCGCTTTTTGGTTTGGATGATTGAAGAATTCGATGATTGAACACAGGCTTAAGCGATTGGTTAAATAGAGGAAGAGTCGCTATCGCCATATGGTTGGGCGACAGGCGCGCCACCTCGCCGCCCAACCATTCATCGATTATTCCTGTCACCATTTCATCGGGCGACAGGAGGCTCCATTTCACCGGGCGACAGAAGCTTGTCGCCATTTATCGAGCTTACAGAGGCCGGGGGTGACGTGGCCTCCTGTCGCCCGTTTGTTTTGCAATTTAGGCCTCGCCGCCATTTTATAGGGCGATAGGGGTATATTTCTGCAAAAAAAATTTCGGTGGTATATTTTTGAAATTTTGAATAAAAAATGTATTATTATTAAAAAAAATTCTAGTAGCCATCATGGTAGCCACCTAAGCATCGGGTCAGCTACCACATCAGTACAAATTGTTGTAGGGTCGAGGATGCGCCTAGAGGGGGGGTGAATAGGCGTTTTATGAAATTCGATCGCTCACTAAACAATTCGCTCTAATACACCCCTAAGTCAAAACCTAATCAAAGATATATGCGGAAGCGATAAATAGGTTTTGACAATTAAAGCCTAAATCAACTAGGCTCACTAGTGCACTAACTAAATTATGTCTCTAAACTAGAATTGCTAAATTGATCAAACAATTAATACTAAGCAATTCTACAATCAAGCAATTGATTAATATGCAAAAGGTAAATACTTGAATGTAAAGAGACAAGAGATAAACGATGTTTTTCCGTGGTGTTCGGAGACTTGCTTCTCTCCCTAGTCCACGCTTGAGGCAAGCCCACACTTGGACCGGCTCTCGCCGAGCACCGCCTCTTTCCACTAGTCGTGGTTTTTCACGCTTTCACGAGGCTCAACCCGAACCTTCACAAACTTGGCGGGGCTTCTCACAATCCTTGAGAGCTCACAAGACGACGCCTACACTGCCTAGGAGTCGGCAACCTCCAAGAGTAACAAGCCGCTCCTTCGCTTGAACTTTCTGAGAGCACAACGAATGCGCCCCGGTGATCACCAAGTGCAACACATGCACAAGGACCTCACTCAAGTGCAACACATGCACAAGAGTCTCTCAAACCACTTCCTAATTGCAACACATGCAATTAGGACTCACTCTTAGCTCAAGAAGCAAATGGAAGAGGGCAACACATGCACACAACTCCCACACACTCACAATAACTCCAGCACCCTTCAACAACACTCAAATGCCAGCCCCAAGGCTCCTTATATAGCCCACAAGCCAAAACTAGCCGTTGGGGTTAGAGATGGGCCAAATCGCAGAAAATCCGTGCTACCGCCCTACTAGAACCTAGAGTAGCACTGCTCAGGCCAATGGCTAGAAAACTAGCCGTTACTGTAAAATCCTGTGAGCACCGCCAATCGGGAGTGGTGCTACTGCCACGGTAGCACTGGCCTGCCTCAGAGCACCTGGGACCACCAAGAAACCTCAAAACGCACCGCTGGAAATATCACACCGGCAGAGAGGCGGTGCTACCGCTCACCCAGTAGCACCGGGTTACCACCACCAGAGCACCTACCACAGAGAAAAACAAAACGCCTCCTGAATTTTCACACCGGCCAGAGGGCGGTATATCAGACCTCCTAGTACCGGCTCTACCACAATGGTACTATGGCCTCATTGGAGAAAACAGATTTCAACACGAAAAATCATTTCTCCAAAAACCAAAACCCATTCTTTGAGCCTCTAGATGATCAAACACATGATCATACACACGTGCAAAACACATTTGCACCAACTTAGCTCATGCTCAAAGAATCTCAACCAAATTGCAAAAACACATTTCGCAATCAACTCAAAATCTATTTGCAAAACGTTTTAAGCAAATCAAACCAGAGATTATGAGATTAATTCCCCTAGCCATGTGAAGGTCAACACGAGACCCAATAACTTGCCAACACCCGTTGCAAGCCCTACTCACATGCTCTCGAATTAGGACTCATAAACCTCGGTTTATTCGCACAACTAACTTGCAAATAACACGATAAACATATTTCATGCTTGAGCACTACTCTTTGCAACACATGCAAAAGTCTAGCTCCAAGCAACATCAATCAAGATGCATGAACTCTAATTGCAACACATGCAATTCTCTAGTTCCATGCAACACCAAAACCAAACTTCAACTAAACCAAATCACACGTATGAGCTCTTTACTCGCAACACATGCAAGCCTCTAGCTCCATACAAACACACAAACACAAATTCGTGCTTGAGCTCTCTCCTTTTGCAACACATGCAAAACTTAGCTCCAAGCAACCACACGGGTTTTATAAAGATAGTTTTGCGAACCAAAACGTGAAGCTTCAACTAATGCAACACATGCAAAAGTGAACTCCATGCAAAAGCCAACGTATTAGCTTATCCTATTTGCAACACATGCGAATCAAAGCATAATGCGAAAACCAAATGCATATACTCTTTCATCTTTGCAACACATGCAAATCAGAGCATAATGCGAAACAACCAAGCATAGGCTTAATACATTTGCAACACATGCCAAATGGTTAACCCATATGCAAAAACCAAATCAAATAAGATTTGAGCTTTGAGTGAACGCGGAATGAGATCACTAACACATGATGAAGCTCAAGCTAGGGAACGACCCCTCTTAATAGCACGGCGATAAAAACCTTAGACTCAAAGACTACAAAGTCCTTAGCCTATCTAATTATACCTTTGCCGCCGCGCACAAGCAATCCCCTTTGGGGTCTTTATGATCAACACTTGATTTCTCCCCTGGGATCTCTACTCGACTCCTCTTCGGGATCCACTCTTGACGCCCATCAACTCATGATGCCGTTCTTGTCCCGTTCTCATCATCTCATCCATCTTTGGACCTAACTCAATCACAACTCATAAAATAGTTAGTCCGAGATGCATGGTTGTCTCAATTATCTCTTGCACTCCATTAACACATAATGGATGCCTTTAGATCAATTGAGCACAACCTAAATCAATTGAAATGATTGTAAATGTGTCTTAAGTATAATAATGCAACACATGCTTAATTATACTTAAGAACTATTCATTTGTCCTCAATTAATCACGGAGCACCATCAACACATGATGAAGTGATCGTTAATGATTAATAAGACAAATGAACTCAATTTAAATTATCATTTAAATTGATATGAGTATATATTAACTACACAAGTTTTCATATACTCATGTTGCTGAAAAGTAATGATCCATTATATGTAAATTGTATGGAAATAATCATTACTCTAAATCATCAACTATAGAATACACCCCACATGTATATGTGCATAAATATGATTGACTTGGAGATAATATGCACATATTCAAATTGATCGTATTGGAGTATATCCTATATTACCATGAGTATACTTATAACTAGGCAATTCAAATATATACTCAAGGATTTAGTTTCTTTGTCTTGATCCTTATATGTGTCAATAAAGAATAGATCAATACAAAGAGACTTTCAAGTTAAACTACGAACTCCCCATAAGTGTGTGCATCCATGTAATATATGGATTGGGAAACATGATGCACATTTTGTGGTAAACATAACGGGGACATTCATATTTTAACTTGACTCCAAAGTATGCAACTAATATTAAGATGAATACGCAAACATACCTTGGGTTTTCCATTTTTCAATGCGATGAGACTAATCAAAGATATTCTAAATAAACAAGTTAGTCTCGATATAAGATTTGTCATTAAGAACAATATCGCATTAGGGGATAAGCTTAATATTGGATTTGTCATTAACACAAGATTAGATTTGTCATTAACACCAAAACCATAACTAATGAAGATTGAACTTACAATTGCCTCCATGCCGTCTTAGTCAGCCATCCACGTGGCGACATCCGAACCCAAAATTCTAGATCCAAACATTAGTCACCGACATATGGGTCCCACATATCATACACTTGAACCCTAACCCTAGATCGGTTTGATGAATTACGTTCACCGTGGGCCAAGTCACTTACATGTGGACCCCACTTGTCAGTACAATATTCCATGAACCCGATTCATCGTGAACCATAAGCCTTTACGCATGGCCTCGGTTCATAGACCGAGGGCCTACATGTTAATCTCTATTTAATTTCTAGAATTATGAAAATTAATCAAAAAATTGAAAACCACCTGGGCCCACTTTTCATATCTCAAAGAGAGATATTATTAGAATATTCTTATTTCTCTCAAATTTATCGGTATTATATTTCCTGATAAATATTCCAAGAGTATGCTCTCGTTCATACAAACTTTGAATAAGTTCGTCAAGTTCCTAATTCCTAAATTCATCTAAAATCAAGACCTTCATTCTAATACTATCTATTCTCAATTTGGAGTTTATTTAATTTGCCTTTTTAAGTTTTTTTTATTTGCTCTTTCCCTGTTGTTAGACATAGTCATGTAGAAGTCGTTCCAAAGAGCTGTAGGTAAGGAAGTAGAAGATAAAACATAAAGTGATCAAATATAAAGAAAATAGTGGCATGGCAAGAGTTAGGCAAGTTTTGCTTTGATCATATTGAACCTAATTTTAAAAAGTTATTTTGATGCAAATTATTGCATGCTAGTTGAAATTATGAACTGTTTACTTATATTGAGAATTAGTTGCGAAACCTCTTTGGATTATACCTATGTTGTCATTTGCTGTGTCAACCTTATCATTTTGTATGATATAATCATTTGTCACCCTTGAATGGATAATTAATAGTTAGTCATTAATACAGAACCGATGTGGTTGGTTTAGAATGTGGTTAGTATGCTTAGCCATGCAATGGGTTATGAATGTTATTTCGAAGTGAAATTCAAATATGACTAATTATCTAGGGAATATATTTATGAAAAATGGTATATCATGTGTTGTCATACGATTATGATGTTGATGGCATGTGTTGCAAAATAATCAACATGGATGGTAAATGATTTAGACTGAGGCAAGTGGCAAGAGCTGTGAGCTAAGGTGGATCTATGAGATATTGAGTTGGTATGATGATGTGTAAAAGAAAATGATATGGTTGGCATGAACAAGTATATTGGAAGTCTTGCTTTGGTGAATTAAGGACTTTACCTTATAAGCTATTGAACTGAGCTAAAATATACAACCACATGTCTATAATGGTATAGACCTAGCTTAGTAAGTTAACAAGTCCTAACATATGTTATCTCAGGTGGTAGACCAAGCTGTGTGCTAGGTCTGAGAAAGGTGCTTGTTGCAGAAAGAAGCTCCACATATCGAATAGTGATTATTCCTAATTCAATGGTAAGTCCCTCACATTCTTTTACTCTGTGTGAGGGTGGAATGGTGAGTTCAAGCTTATCGGAAGGGTCTATGTTTGGATAGAGTTTCTGAATATTTTATCGTGATCTTAGCCACACTGTATCATGTTGAGTGTGAACGGGTAGCATAAGTTGATCATTTCTTGTGAGTAAAGCGTATAAATTTTATAGAGTGTAAAACCTATTAAAATAACCATGTCCCTAGTTATGGACAATACCTAGAAATTTCACACAATTGTCAGATTTTATAAAATAAAACTTGGGATGGGAGGATGTGTGCTAGAAAAAGGAAATGGTATAGGCTGTGTACCAGTTTAGTTTAGTTTAACTTAGAAAATATCTAAATAACTTATTATTATTGTATTTGTTATACTTATGTTTTCAATCTATTATTGTATTCAAATTGTAAAGTAATAGATTGAGTTTAGTCGAAGTTGAGAAGCTTTCTATATTCCTAATAGCTAGTCATAGTCAAGGTAGTCATGTCCAAGTCAGCACTACAAAATTAAGTGCATAATACCCACGAAAATTTACCCTTGGACTGTCTGTCGAGGCATCAACTTTAGCCAATTAGTCATCATTTGCCACACCTACTATGAATTCTAGTCGATGTAATTTATGACTTGATGATGCACCATCTGCCTCTAGTCTTTGGTCATCCTTGGCTTTTGGACTTGGGAGCCTCTTTTCATGTTACATTGGATAGTTCATAGCTCGTTGTTTGCTGAGCGTGACTAATGGTGTATATGTTCACACTACTGATGGTACACCTTTCGCTATTACCCGTCAGGGCATGAGGATCTCCTAATCTCTACGTCTTGGACTCCCTGCAATTTCCTTCATCTAGCATGTCAAAGGCACCGATGTCTTCATCTATAGTTTCTTCGGCTGTGTCTTCATGTTCTTCACCAAATGGCATCATCGACTTTGTCATCTTAGCGGTGCTTGTCTCAACAATCTAGTTCATCAAGGTTCGTTAAGTCATGTCTCTATCAATTCTTGTTTTCATTGTACCAGTTGTAAGCTAGGAAAGCAACTACAAATTCCATATTCTACTAGTACCTCTCAATCATGTCATCTTATTGATTTGGTGCACTCAGATGTCTTGGGTCCATCTTTGTAACATCCTAATTTTGGAGGTTTAAAAAATCTTTTGTGTAGATTAGGTTGAAGGGATACAGATAGTCTACGTTTAACACCCTAAAAAATGATCAAAACAAATGAGGTGGCCTACAGTGAATATGTTTCATATTTTAGCTTCTCTTTTTTGAAATTTGCCACTAAATTTCTTTTGGATGCCAATTTCAATATATCAATTCATACCCCTTTTAATACATAACCTAATGCTTATTGAAACTCACAAAAACCCATGGAAACATTCTATAGCAAATAGTTTTATAAACTACTAGATCTTAAAATGAGTATAAATATAACTTTTCTAGAATTTTTATTTATCATTTAGATACCCTAAAAATTCAAGAACAGTTTGAAAACAATCAATTTTGAGGAATTTTCATTTGCAAACCATAGAATGAAATTGAGTAAAACTAAAGACAAAGTTTCAATACACACAAATTTTAAATGATTGTAGTTTGTACAAATGAACTTCAAATCTAGTAAAACCAAAACCTAGGATCTTGGGAAATGATGTCCTCCCAGATTATGTAAAAATAACTCACACTTATCTTATGTTGAAATATTTTCATGTAAGGCACTAATGTTCATTTATGTGAAACATATTACAGATAAAAGCAAAATATCACAGATATAGCTTTAAAACACCCATAGGGACATCCCCAACTAATGGCTAAAAAATGGTCAAATTATCCTATAAGGTGCAGTTGCAAACTTGAAACGAAAGTGTGACACAAAACACGTAGAACCTAAATCACTGAAGCCTTTTCAGCAGTCTGTACAATACCTTGGCCAAATGGAAAAATTAGAAAGAATGGCCTAGAAACACTCTTCATAATATATACTACCATAATCTGGAAAAATGTTCTATTAGGACTTGCTCTGTATATAAATCTCGCTAGTGCAAACACCCTTCGTGAACTAGTCGTGCAGGAAACTAAACCAACTAAGCATTTTCGGAGGCCTATAGAACAACTAGTCCAAATGCAAATCTTGGTGGGATCATCTTAGAAACACACTTTGGCATATGGACTACCATATTCTAGAAAAATAATGTAATTAAAACTTGCGTTGCATCAGAATTTTGTTAGCACAAAACCCTTAAACGATTTAGCCGCAGAACACTGTGAATAGTAAAATCTAAGGAACTTTTAGTTAGAGCATTTGTGCCGTACGCAGGGGCGGATCTAGAAAAATAGATCATTGGGGTCATTAGGGTCATTACAGTAACTTGCAGCTTCTATATGCTTATATACTAATAGAATACAATTAGATTTATATGTGATTTTGCCAAAATCATTAGGGTCATTTGACCCCACTAATTGAATGCTAGATCCGCCCCTGGCCGTACGAAACATCATACAAACATGTAGGGATAGCTATAAGATGATGTCTCAAGCCCTAACATGTAAAAATCACCATTTGTGCGAAGTATGATACTAACTAGATAATGACCAGCACTTACGCCAAGCGTATGTAATTTGTTTGTCGTTCATTAAATTTTGATCGCTTGATATTTATGGGGAAAGCTGTGTAATTCGGGTTTTTTTAAAGAAAAAATGTGTCAAAAATAGTCTAGAGGGAAAAGGGCGAAAAATTATTAGAGATGACAACCTTCTTTTGTCGAGCCTAATACTCTATACGTTCACTGAGTAATAATACATATTCGCAAAATCACCCACCGGTGAAAAATAGTCTAGAGGAATAAGGGCGAAAAATTATTAGAGATGACAACTTTCTTTTGTCAAGCCTAATACTCTACGCGTTAACCGAGTAATAATACATGTTTAAAAAAATATCAAAGATCGAGATGAAAAATCGAGTTGGGGAAAAAGGCTAGAGATAGAGCTGCACACATATCTCTGGTGATGAAAACTTTTTTTGGGGAAAAACGGAGAACACAATAGTGAATAAAAAAACTACGGATTTTTTTTGAAACGAAAAAATAAAGGCGAATGATCCGTACGCGAATATGAGAAAAATGACAAAATTATTAGAGATGACAACCTTCTTTTGTCGAGCCTAATACTCTACGTGTTCACCGAGTAATAATACATATTCGCAAAACCACCCACCGGTGAAAAATAGTCTAGAGGAAAAATGGCGAAAAATTATTAGAGATGACAACTTTCTTTTGTCGAGCCTAATATTCTACACGTTAACCGAGTAATAATATATGTTTAAAAAAATATTAGAGATCGAGATGGAAAATCGAGTCTGATTATATAAAAGCTTTAGGAGTCTTCGAACATAGCAATATTAGAGTTATGTACTAAAGGACTGTTGCGGACATGACTATATGGCTATACAAGCAGCACAGGGAACACATCTAGTTCAGTCTATATTGCCGATGAAGCCAAAAGGGTATGGCTAATCCCCAGAAGGTCTGATCCGTAGCGACGAGCAGTAGGCCATATGAACTTGCTCTCAGGCCACATGAACTGTAACGGAGAATACCAAATCAAAATGTAAGAGAAAAGAAAGTTGTGTGGGCGAGTACCTTTGTCACGGGAGCCTCTACAGGCTCCTTGGAAAAGTTTTTTTTAGTTGAAGTTTTTTAGTGGTAAGGCTGGGAACACTAACGACAATGTGAAAAATTGTTAAAACCGGATTATAAGTGACCACAGTAGAAACGTGTAGGCAATGATGTATAGGAACATAACCTTGTGTCACTATCGGCACCAGCGAGGTCAGGGTTATCAGTACGGCAACATATCCTGTGCACACAGGCTTTCTCGTGTACACACCGTGCACACCAACTAACAAAAGTCACGAAAAATTCTGAAAAAAATTGTAGATGTACTTCATAGATTGCTCTACCTATGTATAAAATTGTAGGTTCAAATTCATTATCTATGAAGCTTGTCAAAATTTTCTCTTTTTTTTAACTCTCGATATATAATGAATTTGATCTTGAAATTTCATACATAGGTAGGGCAATCTATGAAGTACATCTACAATTTTTTTCAGAATTTTTCGTAACTTTTGTTAGTTGGTGTGCACGGTGTGTACATGGGAATGCCTGTGTGCACAGGATACGTTGCCTATCAGTACAGAGCGTCCGCTTCGATGTAGAATGTGGCCTCAGGAGCACCTGTAAGTTAGAGGGCTAAGTTACGAAATACTAATAATGCTGCGGGATGCAAGACAAGAAATAGGCTCGTCTAAGAAGCGTTATGAATGACCTGTGGAGATGGCGGTGTCCATTCACGGTAAATAGTATGTGCTTCAACGATTGCGTGTGACCATTACCATATATATATGTTAAGATAAAGAAAAGTTCTCATGTAACGACTGCATTTGCTAACCTGTGGTGATATCGGTGTTCTCTCGAGGTAAAATGGTAGTCTCCACGATGTTTTCTTTGTAACAACAATCATATATATGTTTGGGCAAAGAGTAAGCCTAGATAGGAATAATCATTGTGTTCTATGAAGCATGAATAAATAGAACAACAAAACACGAGCACGAGAAAAGTCCGAGATATGTTTGGAAGTTTGGATACGAATAGAACGACGGCATCGTCACAGTTTGTTCTATGTCAATAATACGGTTTTATAGTCCGAGTACGCAACAAGCGATGCTGCACCATGAACTGAAGTGGTTGGACTATATTAAGGAAAAGAAGATGTGGGCGATGTATTTTGTAAGTAACGATATGTATATGCGACAAGAACAATTGGAATTAATAAAATGAAGCTACCTAGCAAGAGCGAGATCTTGTTAGATGTAGGAAGTTCTTGTACCATAGTAAGAAAGGCGGACGGGGTTGGTGTGACCGGCTTAGCGCTAGTAAAGCAGATATTCTTTTCAGAGACAATAGAAACCACATAAGTTAGTGCATCATAAGAGAGAACGAACAAGGCAGAGAATCTCTCAAATTCATACAGTAGCGGTTGGTACCCAAAGGGCACCACTAACAAATTTACAGATTTGCAAAACCAAATCACAAGATAAACTAAGCCATGAAAAGCACGGAAGGGGCCAAGAACTAAACCCGGACGAACGATTGTGCAGAATCAACAAATCTGAGACCATTTGGTGAGTTCTCAAAAGTGACTTTGTAATTAATCTCAAAGCGGATGTTAGAGCTCTGAAGCGACCAAGCCAGCAGAAGGACTGAAAATACAGAGCATGATATGGATCATGAAATGTAAAATAAGGCCACCGAGACTTACAATGATAAGCATTACAAATAACTGAAAAAATTATTGTAAAGATTACCCAATGAACTCCGCACATGAAGGAAAGATCGCCAATCAAGCCACCTAGAACATGGGCATCACCGTCCCCAAATAAGGCATCGATTAAACATACACCAATGAAGACCGCAATTCCACCCCGTCCTTTAGTACCAATGTCCACTAGAATAACAAAGATGATTACACGTCTTTGCTATATTGGCACATTAATCTCTTTTTATTGCAAAAGGTATATACTCACCATTATTAATGCGAAAGAACTAATTAAGAAAATTGCAAATCCAAATGATTCCTCTTCCTCGTGTTTAGCTTTGCCTCATGGTATGCCAGATGCGAGTTATTCCAAAGGCAAAAGGTGGTAAACTATTGTAAGAATTCTTGTTGGATGGTAATTCGCAATCGAGGTAGTAGGCTATAAAACATTGTATATTACTATATTTGCTAAAATTTGATTGTATGAGTGCATTTAATGCTACGATGAGAAGGGGCCATTTTTAGCATCTTAGTTCAAGGAAGGCAAAACAATGGAAGGTACAAATGATAAACCATATCAGTAAAGTGAGTTCGACATATGGTTAACAAGCTTTGGACCCGAATGATTAGATGTTGACTGAACCAAGAAGAAATTTTTGTTTTTTTCAGTCTACGCCAATACTCAAAATAAAGGTAAAAGGACGCCTTTAGCAATTATTCAAGTGCATGTACAATCCTACTGAATACTGGTTAAACGTGACAACAAATCTACTCCAACATCCAAAACTAAGGACAAGGATGCAGTTTGCATCTATTCAAGTGCATGTACGATGGTAGTGAGTACTGATTTCATTCAAACCATCAATTGCGTGTCACAAACAAGCACGTACCGGGAACAGAGCGGCATAGTAATCTTTGATGGTAAGCATATCGTTCCATGCGAAAAGGCTTCCATTTCCCAAAACCAGCAGACAAGTATACCAAAGAACTTCCCTGTCAATTTCATACCAGCGCGAGAATTGTTAATACAATAAATCATTCTATTAAAATTTAGAACATTACGTGAACCATCGTATGAACTTGCGTAACGAAGAGAAGCAAAGAGACTGAACTTGAGGTGCCTCCGACTTTGCTATCTCGAGGCTCATGATAATTGAGTTACCCGCGCCTACTCGTAAAGTTTGTAGAATGGGCAACGCGCAAAGAGCCGTATGTAATATTGATTCAAAAATCAGGGTTGCAAAGAGCTGAAACTGAGAAGTAGCACTGAAAAATTCTGTATGTGAGGGGGGAAAAAGGTAGAGGCAACACAGTTTGGACCAGGATGACATGCAAGCAAGAAACTTATCACGGCACCTTACTTCAAAGGAAAAAGGCACTGAAGTGTCCAAATCCAAGAATCCAATGTGTCTGGTAGACTCATACCTGAAATCAAAAGTTTCAGACTTTTAAGAATCGAGACACCAAATGCAGTTACTCTAGTACTCAGAAGTCAGAATTGGGGCTTGAAACCTAAAAATTGGGCCGACTCACATCGTAAATCCGATTCAGCAACGACTCCGCGAGAACAAGCGCCGTCTCGTATTGCCCACGCCCGAGAGACATCATCAAATCGTGAACGAGCTAACGCCAGGCAACAAAGCTTACCGCGAAACAGATCTCACCAAAAGCATGATGAATCCCAAAAAATGGAGGTAATTCATCCAAACAACTAAATAAGCACTAAGCACCGTAATGACCAAAAATTAAATGCATAACTTTAAAGCTAGGAAGATCTTTGCAAGCGGTAACCTATGGCTGTTAAGCGTGTGTGGCGCATTTACACCAAAGAATGCATAACACAAGAACAGACATGATTGGTTTCGTTGGAATGGGTAAATCATCGGCAAGCAACCCGAGAGTAATCAAGAGATGCCGGTGAGATAAAGACGAAGCACCTCAATATAATTCCATGAGCTTTTAAACTCATCCTTCAAATTTTGTAAATCGTAAAGATGAGGTAATGAAGAATGAGTTGCTTATCGAGCTTAAGAGTATATGTCATGGATACATGCAAATGAAAGAGAAACAACCATCCAAAAAATTATACAACAGTTTGATTTGTTATAAAGTGAACTATTCTAACCAAAGAACTCACCCGCTTCAGCAATACTATGAGGATCGATTGCTTATCCACTCATGAGCCCTTACCCGTGGCTTCACAATCGACACTAATCCCATGAGCTGAATTTGCTTGGGGTTGCACATCACAAGAATGGCTAATAGGAACTCACTTTTATTATCATAGATCGGGGTGGTATCTGAACATTTGCAAGCGAAGAGTCCAACTTTGTCGGATGAATTTAAAGAAGACAAAGTAAAATGATCACTTGCATATGAGAGCAAGTGTTTTTTTTAACCTTAGGAGGAATTAGTGCTCCTCAGGCTTCATTAACAGCCATCTGATTACCGGAAATGAAAGTAGGAAGAGATATGTTACACCCTGCATTTTGCTCCTGCAATACTGAAAGTTGATTTTATCGTGCAGTTCAAATTGAATGAACAATAAGTTGCGATTCTTGAGAAAATTTTCTTGTTCAAAGCTTCAAACCACCGGTAGCTAGCTTTGTGCTTGCTGGATGGTAGCAACAATGGAGATGCTATAATTGATAAACTCTTTGCTATCTGTATTACCACAAGAACAAAAATTAATTGAATGAAATATATACAAGAGCAACTATATCTAGGTAGTGAGCATTACATGCAATGGCGCCAAGGTAGCATCATCAAATCGAGAGGCCCCCATTTGGATGGCTTGTTTTGCTCAACATAGTAGCATTTTGTGCCTCTTGACAACCGAAAGCTTTTAGGTTTATCGGTTCCATGAAGGAAGAAGCATTTTGGAATGTGGAACACAAAGCCGAGGTGAAGAAACAAGATGTACATCATCAAGAAAAGCGAAAATTTCACTACCACTACTATCAATTGAATGGATAACACCGAGGCGATTACGGGAGGCGAGGGTATCCAACTGCGGATGACATGTTCCAGGTATTGAGTTGGACTGAAAAATCCCTGAGTGAATTAAATTAACTCGAGGATCACCAAATATTATGCATCCCAATTAGATACGCGACAAAATTATTTCATCATCATCAAATACTGAGAGGCCCCCATTTGGATGGCTTGTTTTGCTCAACATAGTAGCATTTTGTGCCTCTTGACAACCGAAAGCTTTTAGGTTTATCGGTTCCATGAAGGAAGAAGCATTTTGGAATGTGGAACACAAAGCCGAGGATGAAGAAACAGCATGTACATCAGCAAGAAAAGCGGAAATTTCACTACCACTACTATCAATTGAACTGGATAACACCGAGGCGCCTCGGGAGGTCGAGGGTATCCAGCTGCGGATGACATTTTCCGGTATTGAGTTGGATCAAGAATCCTCGGTGAATTAAATTAACTCGAGGATCACCAAATATTCTCGCATCCCAATCGACACGTGACAAAATTATTTCCATAATCAAAATTTCCCTCACAGAAAATTGTCGAGGTTGACCAAAACAAAACCCTAGGTCACATCACATATGCAGGACCTCAGATCAACATCAAGCATTCAGCGCCCAAAACCACCAGATTTAACGCTCGAACACCAAATCTAGCAGCGCAAGCCAAGACCCGATGCCCCAGCCTCCGATCTAGCACCGGAACACATCGCAAAATAACTAAATCCACCTGATAAAGCCTCAAAATCACTGAGGACTAAGCACCAGAGCAAACGAATCTACACATAAAGTACCCACGTCCATAGTGCAAACGAGATCTTGCACGCGGTTGCATATCGGCCAGAGAAAACGATGGGGATCCACCGCTCCGAACCCAAGGGAGGTTCGAACCGAGTTGGGGGGAGTGGGCGCCTTACCAGTGCCGACGCGCGACTCGAGCTCCCTGCAGCTGAGTAGCTTCTTGCGGCACTCGGCACACAGCGATCTGGCGCGGCGGCAGCGCCCCCGTCGGCCATCTCCTCCTGCGATCTAGCTCCCTCTCTGGAGGGCTCTACACACGAACAAAGACAGCTCGGGGCTCCCGAGGAACGGGGTGGTCTGCAGCCCTCCGGAGAAGCGGCAGAACACCGGAGCACCGCCGACGATCACGAATCGATGGACGGAAGGGAAGCGCGAGAAAAAGAATGGACGGCGACACGGCGAAAAGGAATCGGGCCAAACCTACAAGAATTGGAGTGCAGCGGATGGAGGAGACAAGGAGAGGTGGCGATGGAGCGAGGGGCGGCTGGGGGCGCGAGAGGGATCGGGAGAGGGGAACGGAGGAGGAAGGAGTGGGTGGCGTGGCGGCGGGGTGCGTGATGGAAATGGGAAGGGCTAGGGTGTCGTTCCTGGAGCACGCGCGGGCGGACGGCCAGATCGCCTCGTTTCTGAGATCGGACGACTGGGAAAAACCGGGTGACGTGGCCGGCCGAATGAGCCTCAAATCTTCCGACTTTAATAGATTAGTTATTATTATGAAGTTGTTATACAAGTAATAATTTAAGAACTCAAAATCACCATGTTCTTCTTGGTAAGATTTAATTTGGTATTTACATCTGATTTCTTTTTGCCCTATTTGATATGTCGTTATTTGCTTTTATCGCGGTTCTTATTATTCGACGCATAGACAATGATACTTCCGATTCGATTGACAACGACATCGACTACGATCCTTATTATATTCTAGAAGAAGAGCAACCAGGCAAGCACCCTCCTTTCACCATGTTGATCCCATATTTTACAAAGTTATATTGTTTTATCAAATTGTATGCATGCGTGTATGTTTTAAACTTGCTATATTGTGGGTGATGGTAGGCTGGTAGCTAAATCCACTTGTATGCATTACCTTTACCTTGTCATTTGAATACTTGCCATTGTAACTTAGTGATGGGTAGACAATACTTAATGTCACTTAGGTAAAACTTGCGAAATTATCTTATGTATCTGCTTAGACATGCTCATTAGAATGACTTTTAAAATGGCGGGAAACGTTTCAACTACTATGAACAACTTTGTTTAAATGAACGGAACCGAGGTATGGTATCCATTTAATTTGGTAAAAATTCAACTCAAACTTATGATTTAGACGTGGGCGAGTTATTACTTAACTTGAGGCGTGAAAAGGACCTCAAGCGTAGTTAGGGGGAGATTCTTGCTTGGGTCAGTAAGGACCGAACTTGATGCTATCACTTAAGTAATTTGGTACAACCACATGTGCTAGTATGGGATAGCCTAAACTCACTAGATTAGTTAAAGTTTAACCTTGTATTTTGGTAGGCCAAAGTAGTAAGGGCACACTCGTAATGGTGTTGCTCATAGGTCTTCTCTCACCAAGGTGTTGGGGCCCAAAGTATTCCAATACAACAGTTCATGCCTTGCCATGAGGAGCGGACCCGATGGTGTACACCACTGTCTAGCACAACATGTGTTGTCCAGGTCTCTGGACTGTGGCAAGGGTTTAATATCATTGTTGTTGGTGCAAAGCTATGCTTTAGCTAGTCAAATGGTTTCATCACAGTTTAGCAAATCGGGTATGATGAGTATCGCGAGGTTGGTTGACATGATTGCTAGAATGTGTTATATGGGTAAAGTGTACACTCTTTACAGAGATTAAAATCTAATTAATTAGCCGTGCTCACGGTCATGAGCGACTTGGGGAAATAATGTCAAGTATAGTCTTGTTTTTGTCAAAACTTTTGGAAATGGTGTTGGAATGGGTTGGTGAATATGGAAGCCAATGGTGGTTGTTTTTACTTGTTATTCACAGCCAAGGAGGGCTGTGAAATTTCATATATGAACCTTACTTACTATTATTTAACTTCATATTAAATGATCTTTATAATTTCGTTACCATTTTATGAATCATTTACTTGAAACCAAAATCTGCCTTATGTTGAAAATGACATAGTGTAGAAGCTTGTTATCCTTGTTCTAGCCATACATTTACTTTATTTCCATACACTAAAGTCTTGTGAGTACATACGTGTACTTTCAGTTGCTTGATCCAAAAAATATAGATGATGACTTGGAAGAATGCCCCGACGATACATATGTTACTTCAGGGATCGATGATCATGTTGACGGTTGAGCTTGGGCTTTTTCCCATGTTGATTGCCTATGGGTAGGGATGGGTTTACTGCTGTCCTACATTTGGTATATATTTAAATTATGCTGCAATTTACTTTTGGTATGTAATATTTGGCCGGTCGGCCGCTACTTGTAATATTACAGTAGATGTAATAGTTCTATATCAAACTGCTTAGACTTGTGTGTATGTGTTGCGATACATCTCGAATGCGGGATATGTGGGTGCTAGGCGTTGATCTTGGGAACTAGCACTAGACACATATCCGGGTACCTGGAATTGTTATCAACCATCGAATGCATAAACTCGAGCGGTCATCGATCTTTGGCTATTGCTTGTGCTCCCCTCGGTGAGTGTGGGTGATACCAAGGTCCTGAGATGAACAACGAGTGCTATGCTTAGATGAGTTGGTCTCAATCCCTGTATGATTGTTCAGAATGAAATCGAAACTCTCATGGACGCATAAGTGTGTACGGTGCAACTAGGTGGCTCATTTGTTTGGGTGAGGGCCATCTAATTAATATTCCGTACACATGACTTTTAGGCGATAGTGAGTATACACTTGAGTGGAGTATGGGTATCACCTCTAAGTCCAACACACATGTGAGGATCGATTCGTATTTCTGGTGCCCACAAGAGGTGGTATTAGAGCCCATACGACTGTTGGAAAAACCTTAGTTAGCATGGTCGATAGTTAAGGACAAAGCTTTCTCTTAAAAGATTATTTTCGGTTATAAAAGTTATTTGTGAAAATGTAGATTCCTATTCTTATCCCTTTCATCAGTTTTCCCTCTTATTGTACCTTTCAAAAGATTTTGAACTCATGTCAAACTTCAAAAATTGGTTTTTCGGAAAACAACATCATGAAACTTTGCTCTACTTCTTATGCCATTCAAAATTAATGAAGACTAAGTTTCAAAGATATAAGACCTAAAGTTTTGAAATCTTAAAAATTCAGTAGGACCAGTAGGGAGTTCTCTAACCTCTCCTTACTCTAAACCGTCTCCTTTGGAGGTGAAAGTTTTTAAAACCTTACCTTGTTTCAAAAACTAGATAGGCCGCAAGTAAATGTAAGGTTAAGGAAACTTAACCTCTTGTTTGTTCGACTTAGAGACATAGAAAATTTTCACTAAAATTCTGAAATGGGTCATCACTGGGTTGGGCTAATCCCATAGAATTTCATGAAATTTTGACCTAAGGAACACGGTTAGAACTTTAAAAGGGGGTAGTATGAGCAGAATAGCCAATCTGGATAGAACCTCACTTATTTAATTTTGTAGGCAAATCTGGCAATACAAAAATTTCAAAACTTTTTCCATAGATGCATAATCTTCCAAGAAGTTACCCAAAATTTTGCAACTTTATTATCTATTTAGCAGTACCTAAAAATTTCATGAACCAGCTAGATAGAACCTTTAGCATCACAGTTTTTCTATTTTAGCACCTCTCTCAGGCAATCTTCGATTATTTTGATGCCGTGCCCAAGTTGTAACAAAAGCTATCCCATTAAGATGGTGTGTGTGCAGCTTGTGCCCATGTATTTTAATAAAAATATTCAGAGTTTCCTATAATATGTTTACAAAGAGAATGTATACCGTGTATGTTAAATCTTCCCTACTTCTGATTAAAATCAAAGTTTTCTCTTGTATTTTGATTTGCTATCTCTATTATTTCTTCCACCTATGGTTCCAAATTCTGTAACCTTTTCGGAATTTGCTCATAACACAAATGACCAATTTGACTCGAACACCTTCATTCTCAATGTTGTGTCTTGAATGCATCTCCAATGCAAACTCATCAACAACCGTATAGCTATCCAAATTTTGAAGGAGAACGCGATGCTACGCTAGCCGAAAACAAAAATTTTTCTACCGCGAACACCCAAGAAGCATGCGAGTCAAAGATCATGGAGCGATACCCTTGGAGCACGTTAGCAGCGGAAGTAGAGTGGGTGAAGCCTCCGCCTCCGCTAATCGTCACGTGGTCGAACACGATATGGTACAACTTCTCCTTGTCGCGGATCGCCATCACAGCAACGTTGTTGTAGTCGTCGATTGATGTAGCCGATTGAATCGATCAGCACCAACGCAAGAACGATGACGCCTCTGCGGTATCCACATCGCCCGGTGGGATCACCAGCTGGCCGGTGTGCTAGCACCCACGCAGCGGCTAGGGTTTTAGGGGCGATGGGATGCGATGGCTAGGGCTTGGTGGGGAGAGCTCTATGTCAGACGCCCCACGCCCTTTATATAGAGCGCACTAACGGGCCTTCTCGATAGAAGCCCACTAGGACTCACGCTAATGGATCTTCTACAAGAGAAATCCATTAAGACGCTAGAGGATCTAAATCGCGTAAACCCACTAATGGATCCAATCTATCGGACTGATCCAACCCGTTAAGTATGTGACCCATTAGGCTCATGTACAAATCGGCCGCAGTCTGAAGAACCCTTTCCCGCACCACAAGTCAATAGCGGTACCTAGCAGCTCATATTGACCCCGAATGTACACAATGATCGAATCAATGAACCTTGATACACTCACATAGGATCCTTTTGCCACATGATATCACCAAGCTCAATGCGAAGCGTACACCCTTGTGATAGCTTGACAAATTCACTCGTCAATGTAATGGATATAATTCGTGATTAACACTTTAATCACTTTGGCATGGCCATGCACTTTTCCTTATCCATCCACACCGAGGGTCCCAGAGATATCTCTCCCGTTATCAAGGAGGGGCAAATTCCATCTTGATCTCTTATATCTCACGTCATGTTTCATGGCATACCCGTAAGCTACCTTTATAACTCCCCTACTACGGAGAAGCATTTGATTGCCCCAAAGTATACAATTACGCATGCTGAGAATCAATAAGAATCTCAGGTCAAAGGATCGTATAGGTATACCACTCGAGACTACACCACGATGGCACTTCTAAGATAACAATCTCATCGTTGTCTCTGAGCGGGTCTATCCAACCCCATGTTCTCTAACATGTGCCCACATTATTGATTTAATATCTCCATATCTATGGTATGTGAAACATTACCATCAATCAATACATGTGCTGGTCAGATCACTATTGTCCCACATAATGATATGTGACCAAGGATCGTTTAGAATAATATCATATAACCAATGTGTTTCACAATTAAGTCATACTCAATGAACAAAGGAGTGACATTTATTCATGGAACTGATAAGTACATGGACATAGACGTATGATACAATCATCTCACATGATCGCCTCTAGGGCATATCACCAACAAATTTGTCATCATAATTGTATACTCTCCCTAAGGTGAATTTTCTGTCTTTCTTCATATCACTCTATTTATTATGCACTCTAACTTCCATCTCAATCACTCCAACATATCGCATACCTTTCCCCAAGTTAAAACATTCTCATCACGTAAATAATTACAAATCTGTGTTATCCTATCATTTACATCTCTACTCCTATGAAAGAATGTGAATCTCACTAGTGTATCCTAATTATCAAGTGCATATCTCATTACAACGCAAATATCATCCTCGTATCATGAATAATGCTCCTCATTCTTCTCATATCATTTTAACTATGATCTTTAATCTTAATCTATCTCTTCGAAGCTATGCAAGTGTGAGCTCCTATCTATCATTATATCATCGATCTACTATCAATCATTAAATCGATCACCAATAGCATGTTTCTTGTGTGAAGAAGAAGGTCATTGGGCCAAAAAATGTCCTAAGAAGCGACAAGTTGAGATTCACATGGAGGACAATGTGAGCATACAACTGCACATAACAAGGTACCACGGGAGGCATGTGTATGCTACAACTGTCACAAGAAGGGTCATTATGCTAATCAATGTCCACAAAGAAGACAAACATCTCCTACAGCATTGGTCATACCAGGATTTGCCTTAGTCAAGTTTATAACTCCAAGAGTAGGAGGTGGGAAATCAAGAGTGGTTTGCCCAAAGAATCAGAAGAGGTGTTTAAATAAAGACACTACCTCGGCTAACAATGATCAAAGAAAGAAGTCACCCTTCATAATCTGTTATTCCTGTCACAAGCTTGGGCATTACGTTGCCTTTTGCCCTAAGAAGAACAGACAAGCCCCTAGACCTGCATCTACTCCAACTCAAAGCATCAACTTTGGTCATCTGCATCACATGACCACAAAAGAAACACACGACATGCCTGACACTGTGCCAGGTACATCTCCTATATATTTGGATCCTATCATGATTTGAATTAATTTGGAGTCATCTCAATCCAACATATACTTGTTGATCAACGTTAAAACATCCTTCTGCTTAGATAATGAATCTCTAGACTACTTCCATTTTTTTCTTCCAAGTCCTTGCAACTCTCGAGGACAAGTTTTTTGTAAGTGGGGTAGGTTTGTAACACCCTGAAAACTGATCAAAACAAATGAGGTGGCCTACAGTGAATATATATCATATTTGAGCTTCCCTTTATTTGAAATTTCCCTTTGGATGCCAATTTCAATAGATCAATTCATACCCCATTTAACACATAACCTAATGCATATTGAAACTCACAAATACCCAAGGAAACATTCTATAGAAAATAATTTTATAAAATACTAGACCATAAATGAGTACAAATATAAATTTTGTAGAATTTTTGTTTAGCATTTAGATGCCCTAAAAATTTAAGAATAGTTTGAAAATAGTTAATTTTGAGGAATTTTCATTTGCAAACCACAATATGAAATTGAGTAAAACTAAAGAAAATGGAAAACACGATCTTTGCACTGCTAGTACAAAAATTTTAATGATTTTTTTAGTAACATAGCACCCTTGTTGAGCCTACCCAAAAACTATACCCGAAACTGCCTTTCCATTTGTTAGCTATAGTGATCGGTGATTTCCTCAATGAAGCTATGCCTGGCAGCCACTTGCAGTGGGCCCTGCACAGGCCTGGGCCCACTAGCGAGCCTCTCCTCTCCTCCTTCCTCTCCCCATGCTTGCCCAAACGCTGCCACGACAATGATTCACCACGCCAACGTTCTGCTGTGGCAGACTTCTCACGCCACGCGACGCCTGCAACTCAACCTTCGCCAGCTTCATCCGTGCACCCATGCTATTGCCCATGCTGCTCCTTGCCCCCTCCGCCAAGTCTAGCATATATGAAAGACCATGTGGAGGTCTACATGTGTGTGATGAGTTATTGACAGTATTTAAAGTTGATAGTGTTTGAGATTGAAGTGGATTTGAAGTTTAAATTAAAATTTGAATAAATTTGAATGCTGTTAGTCAGGGGCGATATGATCAGTCGGGGTCCGGTCATACCGACCAGCAGTGCTACCAGAGTATGTCTGGGTCATACTGGGCATGAGCGGTAGCACTGGCCCCAGGCCGGTGCGTTTCTTCCAAAGAGGGGTCTTTTGAGTTTTTGGGCATCGGTCATACTGTACCAAGGGCTAGAGGATGAGTGGTGGCCGTAACCTACCAGAGGGTAGTACCGACCATTATGAGAGAGTGAATTTCAATTTGTGATTTTTGATGAATTTGATTGAATATCCTTTTTGGACATTGCTATATAAGATATTTTCTTATTTTTTATGGTTGCAAGATGACGAAGCTAGATCATGGTGAGGCGGACGATCATCGGGACTAGGCAAGGTAAGCCGGAGGTCCAAACAGTCAAGAATCACTAGAAGATGATCGAAGACAGAGACATGGCAAGCCTAAAAGACAAGGAAAAGGAAAAGGAAAAGGAAAAGATCTAGCTAGATGCTGCGTGGATCAAGGAGGACCATCGGATCACAATCTAGTTGATAGGATAGCGGGTCTAGTTAGTGTACTTTGAGAACCGTGCAAGAAAACCCGTTATGTGTGTGGGTTTTGGGTTAGCCCTTGCATGGCTGTGTGAGTGGGTTAATCCTAGCCCTTGATGGAGTGCTCTAAGGTTGAGAGACTCATCCAAGGGTGGTAGGTGGCTTAAGAGTAGTATAAATAGAGGGGTAAGGGTAGCCTTCCCTCACTTGAAGGTTTTAGAGGTTGTGTGCTCCTTTAAGCTCTTGCCCACTTTGTTGTGAGGCTTTGTAAACCTCCCTTCTAGAAATACAAATCATTTTCTCCTATGCTTGAGCTTACATTATGCATTTACTTTATGTCTTAAATTTAGCATTTAAATTCTGCATTTAAATTCTTATAATTTACATTCTTGCAATTTGGATTTTCTTCCCCTTCTTCTACATGCTTTTGGTTCTTATGCCAACGATGGTGATTGATGAATGAATCTTCTTCAGATCATATTCCAATCATCTAGGCAACTCCATGACACTGCCTTACAAGAAACCGGTTTTGAGCTCTTGAATGAATCATTTTTGTTGATCATGTTTTTGAGGTTTAGGATTTGTGTTCTCGCTTGCTGTGATGTGTGGGAAGTCATCTAAGATCACCTTGATCATCAAAAACCCACGAGCAAGTCTTTGATCAAAGTTCTTGAATTTTACTCAAACTTTGTGTGTTTTTCCTTAAAAGTGAAAAAGGTTAGAACTTTAATATCACTTCTTGCAATTGAAGGTTGGAATGAGTTTCTGACATCCTTAGAATCACATCTACCAAGTTTCATGTGTTTTTCACCATCCAATCAAAAATTGGATCATTTTTGTTTTGGTGTTCATGCTGATTTTCTCTGCTATTTTTGAGCCTGGTCATACCGCACCCTCTCTAGTCATACCGTTCATTGATCATACCGCACCCTCTCCGGGCCATACTTGATCATTAGTCATACCAAGATCCTCTCCTATCATACCAGACTACATGGAAGAATCATCATTCTAATTTGCTTCTTTTGTGTAATTTATTTAAGGGCTTATTTTAGATTATTTTGAGTGGGTAAAAATTTTAATTGGGATCATTCATCCCCCTCGATCATCATCTTGATCCTTCAATTGGTGGCAGAGCTGGTTTTTCTCTTCCATAGATCTTCACTGGTCTCGAGAGCTATAGCGACGGACAAATATTCCACCAAGCCTCCTATCATTTCTGGAGTTGATTTTTCATTTTAGATGTCTCAAATGGAGTCATACATCACTACCCAAGGCTTCCTGATATTGCAGAAAGTGAAGCTTACGTATGAGGTTCCTACCGATGAGCACGTCACGGCCGACAATATGGCTGACGTTGAGGCAAATGCTATGGTAAGGAACATCCTCATACAAGGCCGTAGCCGCAGTATGTATGATAGGATTTCTCATCCTACGATCTGCTCACTAGATTTGGGTGACACTCGATGCTTACCATGAGGGCACTACTGAAATCAAGACCGTAAGGCAGGATTAGTACAAGCGTGAATACAACAAATTTGAAGAACACACTGGTGAGAGTCTTGACGAGTGCTTTGGTCATTTTACGACAATTTTGAGCGACCTCTTAGCAGTTTGTTGCACATACCCTGACTTGGACAATGCTCAATATGTCTTGATCGCACTCGATCTTTGAGTTTGGGAAATGAAAGTGACCACCATCAAGGACACTATCGACTTATGAAAGTGACCACCATCAAGGACACTATCGACTTATGAACTCTGAGTCTTGATGGGCTCTATTCCCAACTCAAGACTCATGAAATCGATGTCATCTCTCACAAGATGAAATCTCAGTCGATTGCCTTGGTTATTGATCCCACTAGATCTTCTCTTGATTTTTCCACATTCGAGCAAACTGTCCCAAGTTGGAGAAGAGCAAGAACGACTCCGACAGTTTGAGAAAGATCGACTTGTCGGCGTGTTTGTGCCGGACAGTATTGGTTTGAATGTATAATCGAGTTTCGCTAGGGGGGTCTTTGCAGCCGTATCACTCTTCGCTCTCCTCTCTACTCTCTTCGCATGATGAGTAGGACAGGAAGCTCAAGAACATAAGGAAGCACACAAGAAACACACAAGATTTACTCCAGTTCGAGCCCCAATGCGTAGTATGACCCTACATCCCGCTCAAGCTCGTGTTGCTCTAGTATTCTGCTTACCTTCACAGAGCTGATCGATCGAGTGACCTCGATGATCCTATCCTTTTAGTTTCGACCGACCTCCCTGCCTCATGCACACTAGCACCCTTATATACTCCCGGGACTAACTAGGGTGGCAGAGGGAGTAGTTTTACATTAATTACATTGGCTGTGTCTAGTCCTGTCACACTGTCCCTCGGAGCCTCTTTGTCCATGTCGTATCTTGATGCCGCTTGTCTTCGGACCGCCGAAGAGGAGGGGTTCGGATACTGCGTGACGAACGCCTGGTACACACGTCACCCCGTCTGGCTTGGGGCGGTGTAGATGGAACGAGAGTTGGTGAAGCTGGCTCAGTCGAAGGGACAGGTCATCATGGTGTCAGGGAGCCACGCCTATTTAATGGCCTTCAGGTGCACTGCAATGGCTCCCTGCGCATTGAATGGCTTCCATGCACATTTAATGGCTCCCATGCGCATTTAATTGTGATGATACGTTGCCAGATCCCGCGATTGCCTCGGTGGAAGCCTCCACTGCTCATGGGTGGTGGCCGGGTAATGGGTGTTCGCTCGTCGGGCGACCACGTGGCCCTAGTCGCTGCTTGCTCGTTGTGCAGTGCCCACGATCCCGGTCTTCATTGGTCGCGATCTGCTGCTCGGCTCGACCTAGTTGGCTGACGCCAGCCGAGCGCCATGTGTCCTAGTCGCCTGTGCTGGGACCCGGCCTGCTTCAAGCCTTTCTTCAAGATAGCCGAGTCCCTTGCACAAAGACTTTCTTCTTTTTATATCTTATGTCGCAATCCCCACCGGCAACGGAGAGAGTACCCGGTGTAGAATACACCGATAGTAGCCGAATCCGCTCCGGAGCACGCCCTAGGAGATTTCGGAGATATTCTTTGACACAGGCGTGGTCTGGACAGTCCCATTCTGTATAAGCAACCGCGACAGATTCTCTCTGAACAATCCGTGCAACTCTTCGTGTCTTGTCGCCCGTGCCATTATGATCTTTTTGCAAACCATCGGTTTGTGGGGGTGCGACTCCTCGCATCCTGAAGCCATGCACGGCTTATAAGTAGGCATGCTCACCCCACCACGATCCACACTCCTGTCACTTTCATCTTCTTTGCTTCCTTTGCCTTCTTCGCAGTCACAGCACCAAGACAGTACTCTAGTCGCATGGCTCCGCCGCTTCCCCCCTCGGCTATGGATGAGTCCAAGCTGGGGAATGTTCTTCGCCAAGCCCCTGAAGGGGCCCTCCGCCTTAGGGCGGGCACCGTCGCGCCAAAATGCAACCCAGGGGAGGTTATCACCTTCATATGGGCGCTGGCGACGGGCCTGATGCTGCCCTACTCTGAGTTCTTCCTCACTGTTCTCCACTTCTACGAGATCCACCATCTTCATCTCACCCCCAACTCCATCCTCGCCCTTTCCATCTTCGCACACCTCTGCGAAATGTTCATGGGGGTGATGCCAAATCTTCCCCTCTTTCGGTACTTCTATACTCTCCACGGCCTCACCGACGGTGGGGTCGTGGGGAGTTGCTATTTTTGCCTTCGTGATGGCACAGCCTCCCACTACATCTCCCTCCAAATGAAGAGCACCTGGAAGATGTAGCAGAACGAGTGGCTGTACATCGCTGACGACAGTGGACTCGACGTCCTGGAGCTACCGTCCGCGTTTAGCCGCTTATCGACAACAGGGTTCCTCCGTCGAGGAGACGGCGGAACTCCGGTCTATGGTGGCTCAGATCGACCGCCATGGCCTCCAAACTGACCGGGACGCTGGTTGTCGGGGACTTCATGACCCCGCGGATCAACCCCCTGGTTGTCAGGGACTTCATGACCCGACGGATCAACCCCCTGCGGCAACGTGTCAGGTCGGCCTGGTAGTACACTAGCAACGACGACGTGACCCACACGTACCCAGGTCATAAGTCTTCGTCAATTTTTTGCTTGCCTCGCTTTTGTGGTCGCCAACGGTGATTGATGTCTTGTGCCCTTTGCCAGCGCCGAACTTGAGCGCCGCGGGTCGAGGCTCGATGACCGGTTGTTCCGCAAATGCCGAGCAACCGCTTCGCCAACCGCTTCCAACCGCTGGCCAATCGCTATCGGCGGAGTGGCTTATGATCATCACAAGCTTCCTTTGATGGACTCCACCGGAGGGCTGCACACTACCCCGCCCCTTGACGATCGTGGGAGTCCGGTTATACCGATGACCGGCGAGGGAAACGGTCGGCCACCGCCGACATTTAGCGCCCAGACCCAAAGAGACCCTGTGCCACGGGCATCTCTTCTACTCCTAGCCCTTTTGTGCCATCGAGCACGGCAGGGGCTGGGTCTTCTACTGGCGTCGCCGCGCCTCCCGCTAGGAAGGACGTTGCGCCGCCACCACGACCGCCTCTGCCTTCGGCACTAACACTGTGCACAACAAGGCTGGTACCAACTGTGCAAGGCGGGCCCAAGAGCTGCTAGCGCTTTCTGCAGACTTCTTTTCGTCGCTTCGGGTACTTTCACCACGTAAGCTTTTTTTTCTTTCTTTCGGCGATTTTTCCGCTTGTTTGAGCTAACTCTCCTTCTTGGTGTCTTTAGAGCGGACCCGAAGGTGGTGTAGATCGCGGTGGTCGGACGACCACGCCGTTTACCACCACCACCACCGCTTTAGCCGCTGGGTCGCCTACCATTGGGCAGATCAAGCGTTTACACCGGCGATCGCCACCACCGCCGGCCACTCACTCTCCCTCAGTGCTCGCACAGTGCTCGCGGCCTCGCTGAAAGTTAGTTAACAGCGGCGACCTCCTCCACGACAAGCGATGATGTCATTGCGGGAGGAGTCTGGCGGCGAAGGTGGAGAAGACGCGGCGATGGCCCGAGCTGAAGCGCCGAGGCGTGGGCAGGGCGCCGAGAGAGATGTGACACGCTATGCGGCAGAGACGGGTCGCAATCAAGAACCTTGTCACCATGCTCCACCCGCATTTAGGCGCATGGTTAGCGACTTGCGAGCCACCGGGGTGATGGTGAACGCCCACCGGAGGAGTCGGCGCACACTATGCTCACATCATCACCCTTGTTGCGGAAGCCCTTGCCTTCCTTCTACGCTTTTTTGGCGGACCGCTCCACCCGGGAGGGACGGGAAGTCGCGATCGCTACTTTGAGAGTTTCTGTGTGAAGTCTGGTCTAGAGCATCAGTTCTCCTCTCCCTACGCCCCTCAGCAAAATGGCATAGTGGAAAGGAAGAATAGGACCCTGGTTGTGATGGTCTGGATGATGCTAGATGAGTACAACACTCCTAGGAATTTTGGGGCTGAGGCTATAGCTACTGCTTGCCTTGTTTCTAATCATGTTTTCTTAAGAGCACATTTGCACCACACTTCTTACGAATTGAATTATGGGCGAAAGCCCAGTGTTTCTTATTTTCGCATATTTGGTTGCAAATATTTTATCCTGAAGTCTGGTAACCTGGATAAGTTTGAGTCTCATTCTTCTGATGGTATTTTCTAGGTTACTCAACTTCTTCTCTTAGCTATAGAGTCTGGAGTTGTGATACGAATAGGATTATAGAGACTTATAACATGACCTTTGATGAGACTAGCCCAGGAGTTAGACTTGATATTTTAGGCTCTTCTTATTCCTCCAAGACCATCTTCATAGAGGATGAGGATGATGGAGATGATGGTGTTCCACTTGATGGCGTTCTTGATGCGGAGCCGGACCGAGATCTTCTGGAAGTACATTTAAAGCGGGCCGAAGAAGGCGGTTCCCGCTCGCCACCCAAAGGGGTGTCCGCAGCCGCCATGCCACTCCAAGGATCCCCGTGGGGAGGACCCTTCACCGCCACTAAGGTTCCCCAACTCGGCACCGTTCGAATCAAAGATCCAGACGGTGACATTCCACCCGGCGCGTGGAATATGGGAAGGTTAAAGCAACTCCATCTCTAAGAACCTTTCCACTGCTCTTCGCTTTTCGAAATCCTCCGAGTCGGGAGCGCACAGGACGGCCCGCCCTCGGTCATCATCACGCCACTGGCGGCGATACAAGATACTCGGCTGGGCGGTCCCATGGCCGACCTTTAGAACCTCTCAAGGAGCCTCGTGGGCCCAGTACTTACGACCCACGCCCAAGTGGCTACGGTTATGCAGTAGTGCTTTGGGGAGAAGGCATCCTTGGTCGCTTCGATCTTTCCATGATCACGACTTCCATTGCTATCTTTGCAATTTTCCCTCAAAAGATTAGCGCCGAGACCTACGCTCTAGCCGCTCCCGCGGCTCCTAAAGGCTATGGTAACTCAGCGGGTGCTAATCATGAAGGAAAGATGCAAGATACTAAGAAAGGCGTCCAAAAACATCGCACCACATGAAAACAAAAGAAAGCGAAGGTGCCAGGAGGTTCCTTAGCAGGAGGCATGATCACCATCTGAGCCGCCGCCGCCACAACGACGCCGCCACGCCAGAATTTCTTCGCCGCCGCCGCACTCGCCCGAAAGCTCAAGGCTCTTTCGATTCCGGCGACGCGCCATCGGATCGGCGAAGCGCCGTGGCCGGCGAGCAAAGCAGCACGTGCGTTCGTGACATCGACGGCGACTTCCCCGCGAATCGGAGCGCCGCAAGGCCCGGCAGTCGGCGAGGGCATCGGCGCCGGGTGAGGCCGAGGACATACCCCGAGGGGTATGATCCCGCTGGTCCATTCACCTCACCCCGAAGCGGCTCGAGGTTCCTCCCTATGCTTTCAAAGGCCGGGCGAAGGCATAGATGTATGGGCTCGCGGAGGTCCACATCTTCAAGCACTCCGCCACCTCCGCCTCGGCGGCTTGGCTCGGGCTTCACCGCGATCAAGGCTCTCGGCCTTGGCGAAGCTCCTCCCGGGCGGCTCGGGCAAGGGCTGCCTACATGCGACTCCAAGAAGGGAAGCGGCCTCGCAATATGGGCATTGAGAGAGGCTCCACCGCCGCCTAATGCGATCGACAGATCCATCGCTCGGGCCGCCAAAGGAGGGTGACCCAGAGCGACGGAGGGACATCGAAGTCATGCCGCGCCACGCCTCGCCTCGTCATGCTTCACACAGATGATGGCTGCCCTGACGCAGACCGAAGCGCTTAAGAGAAAAAGGAAACGGCCCGACATCAAGAAAGGCGAAATCGGCTTACCCCGGCCGCGTAAAAGACTTACCCGTGAGGGGAATCCTATGCGGAAAGCCGATTTAAGGCAGCGTGACTCTGCCCCTCGTCAGGCACCGTAAGGCCCGCGCCGCAATGGGCCTCTGACGCCATGGGTCTGTGAGGGTCTGCAATGCCCCCTGCTTCCCACCGTCTCGGCCACCACGCTGCACATCTACTGCTCGAGATGTCAGAACCCCTTCTTTCTTGTGCTAAAACAAAGGGGCAAAGGGGTGAAGAAGTGGAAACGACATCAAAGAGTGACGGCTCGTGGACTCCGTACCCTTTTAAAGGCGTGGCGAATGGCTCAAAATGCACGCCACGCTAAAAGGGTCAAGCGCAAACATTAACTTCGCGCCCTGAGCGATGTGACGCTTCTCCGTCTCCTCCTACGGCAGACGAATACGAGGGGACGACAGACGTCATGGGCGTAACCACGACACGATCTCGACTTCGCCACGGATCGATCAAGACGCAAAAGGCGAGCCTAAACTGTCATGACGACTCCAGCATGCGGAACAAGAAGCTAAGACAATCCTTTTCCCAAAAACTCCTTCCACAATTGCTTTTTCATTTCGAGTTTAAGCACCGTGTAGCGATCACAAGCTCGGTCCCCATGCATCGCTCGGGGTCAGAAGCTCACGACTTTAGCGGGACAAGTGACCCGGTCGGCTATACGGTCCTCCCTAGCGGTAACCCTTCGACCCGAAAGCACTATGGCCTCACGCCTAGTGGCTATGGTTGCGGGTGGTGCTCATGAAGAAGGAAGCACCCATACTGCATGCAACAGTAGTTGGCTCGGAACACTCTTCTCCCACGCAAGTGCGCATGAGCGACTTACACCTAAAGATCCATACACTCACGCTGGTCGTAATCGGTCACCATTAGATCCTCACCAACAGTAGTCCTCCGACCCGAGCTTCTACTACCATGCCCCAATGGCCATTTGGCATAAGTAGTGCATGCTAAGAAGGGAACACCGGTGGTATACCATGACCGGTCGGGAACACTCTGCCTGCGGGCAAGTGTAAGAGAACACTTCATCCCTCAAGCAAAAACTTATTATCCGAAGCTTTAAAAGACGCCAACATATCGACCTGTGCTTATATAACCCCGCGTTTTCTAAGCCACTACCATCGAATGTTTGTCATCCCCGAAGCACGAAGAATAAGAATCGACCAAAGAATGATCCGAATAGCCATTTGTTTCACGATGGTAACCCTTTCGACCCAGTCCATGACATTTTCAGGAGTGGAAATCGCAAAAAGCAAGGAAGCAGCGATGGCGAAAGGTGGGAAAACGCCCTAGCCCTCATTTCCCCAAATCTGCAGGTACCTACCGAAGCACACGCTAGCCGGACACACATCGACCAATCGCTCGCCGATCAAAACATCGCGCATCCCATCGCAAATGCCACGAGAAGTCACCGGTAAGATCGTGACGCTTCCGATCATTTCTTTCTGCAGATTTAAATTCGTGACGACATTAAATGCTTGCAGAAATGTCAGTAGTATCGCCCGGCAAACGCCTCACGACCTCTGATCATCGCCCGGTCGGCTCAAACCGACCCGAGGCAGAAGAAAAAGCCCACTAGGCCCTACCAAATTCGAGGTGGCGAAGGCTTGAATGTCCTCACGATTAAGACTCGTCACAGTCCCAAAGGCAGATCCACCAAATGGATCCCCACCGACTCGGCCGCAAACAAGCGAGGGCAAGTTCAAGGTGAACCCCTGGTCTTCGCTATCGGCGGACGGCCCAATCGCTTTAGCTCGTGTCCGAGACCATACTTCAAACTCTCTCATGAGTTCCGAAGGGCAAAGCACTACCACGCCTGGTTACGAACGACCGGTCCCAGACGGGTCAAGTAAAGAAAGGTTTTTATGGGTCGCCTCGGCTGGCTCTGACACCCAACGCAGGATCGTCTACCAGAGATCGCTTGATCTCCAGACCCACTCAGATAACCCGTTAGCAGCCCACTAGCACGGTGTTCGGCCGACGAGGCAAACACGCTTCTTCACCCTCCAGTCCCACACTCGCGACGGGCGCGTGCGTGGGACCGGCGGCCTCTCCGCAGATTGCCTCGCCGACGAGGACTTGAGATGGATGCCCTCGTCTAGCTACGATGTTAAAAAGACTCAGAACCGAACCTCTCGCTAAGGCATCCGGACCTCCTTGTCGACCACTACCAGATCCAACCACGACGTTAAAAAGCACTCGAACCGGAACCTCTCATGAAGGCATCCGGACCTCGCCGACCGTGTCAAGGCCCACGACGACAAAGCACTCGAACCGGAACTCGCTGAAGGCATCCGGACCTCGCCGACCACCAGGCCCACCGGCCACGACGTTAAAGCACTCGAACCTAACCTTCATGAAGGCATCCGGACCTCCTCGCCGACTCAGTAAGCTGCTCACCACGATGTTAAAAAGCACTCGAACCGTAACCTCTCGTGAAGGCATCCGGACCTCGCCGACCACGGCCGTGTCCAATTATGACGTTAAAAAGCACTCGAACCGAACCTCTCG
This sequence comes from Guadua angustifolia, assembly GCA_036346375.1. Taxonomy (NCBI): domain Eukaryota; kingdom Viridiplantae; phylum Streptophyta; class Magnoliopsida; order Poales; family Poaceae; genus Guadua; species Guadua angustifolia. The sequence continues at coordinate 34,511,248 of CM070510.1, read as the reverse complement.
CGAAGGCATCTGACCTCTCGCCGACCATGGCTCGCGTCTAGCTACGACGCAAAAAGCACTCAGAACCGAACCTCTCGCGAAAGCATCCGGACCTCGCCAACCACGGCCAAGGCTCACCACGACAAGTAAAGCACTCGAACCTGAACCTCTCTCAAGGCGTCCCGACCTCCCGACTACCACAAGGTTTAGCTATGACGAAAAAATAAGCATCGGTGTTCGCGCCAACCCGAAGTTGGTCAAGTCACCAAATAGAAAGGAAACCCCGATCACTCCGACCGCCGGGGCTCGGTTAGATTAACCGGAAGGCCACAAGACTCTAGACGAAAATGGATCGACCACCGGGCGAACTTATTGCGCTTAACGAAACCCATCGCTTACGGCGTGGTTAAAGACCTCGAAGGGTCGCAAGAACAGGTTCCGCAAGCAAAAAGACGACTACATTCAATAAAGCACGGGTAACATTCAATCACCGCCCGCCCCAAAAATCAAGGATGGGCAAACAAGCGAGAAAACAAGAAGAGCTGGCGCTGAAGGCCGCCGACCGCCTCAACAAAGGGCGCCTCGCCTTGGCGAAGCTTTGGGATGGCGCCGATCAGCACAACAACGGGGCATGCGATCGCGATCGATGAGCGCCGAGCCTCGCCTGCTTCCGCCAGGCGAGGTCGGTCCTCCTGAGCTCCGCAAGGAAGGCTTCTCATCCGTGGCGCGACGCGCTTCGCCCCGGTTAAACACCACCGGCAGACGTCCGCAGCCGGAAGAGGGCGATCGAGAGGAAGCCATTGCAACCCCCGAGCGTCCCGGAGAGATCAAAATCTGAAGGAGAGCAACTACTCAGACCCGCTCCGCGCCGCTTTATAAACACTTTGAGCGCGGAAGCCGAAAGGCACCCTACCAAGGAAGGCATGGGAAGCCGAGGCCACCGCAAGAAAATATGTCGCAGAATCAAGGGTCCGGCCCGAACGCCCGCGTGCTTCCTGGGCCGGCCTCGTGGGCTATGACGAATATTTATACCAGAGGTACCCCACAAGAAGGTCTCGACGGGTCCCGAGGAACCCTTCGTCATGCGCTAGGTCTGCGGAGCTACGACCAAAGCACGGGTCGACTCTCACCCACACCTACCGTCTCGTGGATGGGGCTTCCGAGAGCTCGACCGGGCAGCGGACGGAGTGCACGCAGCCCGACCTAGCCGCTGGTCTGGGGCCCAGAGAGTCCTGCCTCAAAGAACTCCGACCACATCATCGATCGCCTCGAATTGGTCAACCGCTCAACAAGACGGCCGAAAGCAGGATAGGTGTTCTTCCCGAGGCACGCCAGAGGCGCCGCCCACGCAACGCCTACTTCGACAAGCGCACAGAGGATAGGAACGCGCCTTCCCGACGGTTACCGCCAGCCTAACTCTATCGACAGGCATAGTCAGTCTGAACCGCCAACCCATCATGACATATATAGGACTTGTCAACTCTGAAGATCGTAAACCGGATCACCAAGGGATAGCTTGCCCCAGCCGCTCCTCTCTCCCAAGCCCCGTGTAACCTGCTCTCTCCGCCTATATAAGGAGAGGCAGGACTTTTAGGGAGGGGGGCTCGCTTAAGAACACAACTCCCTTCGCCAATACTACATCTTGCTCCCCCAATCCAAGCGATCGTTCGAGGCTCCCGAGCTCCCCCACACTGACGAAAGCTAAGGGCCTGTCCTTAGCTCTCGCATGTAAACCACCATGCTTCGAGCAATGAGATCCACCGCCACGGACTGGAAGTAGGGACGTTCAGCCCGAACCAGTATACATCTGAGACTCCTCAGCTCGATCCAGTGTGTATCCGCGACTCCATGAGTCAACCATCAAGGAGAGGGAGCGCTACGTCCCTTGACCTACAAATACGCCTCACGGCTACATCTAAACACCGACAATACCTTTGTTCCAAATGATACTAAAACTGTGAGTACGTGATTACTTCTCAAGAAATGTAAACCGCAAGCTTACATGATGTCGCTTAGTATTATTTCAAAACTTTCTAACCTAAGGCTGTTTTTATCCTAGGAAGAATAAACATAATAACTCGACCTAACTACTCAGTGGAAAAGCATTTACATTGAGCGTAATGTTACCGACTTTGATAAACACAAATTAGTGAACTACAACAAATCCCTGTTGCATTGGATATTTTCAAGCAAGATTGTCAAATTAACTCTACGCGTCTGCTTCATATTTCAAGCAAGATTGTCAAAACTATAAGCCTTATATTTTAAAACGGAGGAAGTAGTAATACTAATAATGATGATGATAAGTCGAGGACGATCGCCTTCACGAAATTCAACGTGAGTCGGTGACCACAACTTTGATGGAATTTTGATGTGCACTTTGAGACAACAAAACTTTGCCAATTTGATTGTAGAGACTAGTATTGTTGAGCTCTTAAGATGCCACTAGTTGAGGAACAGTATCAAGGGTGTTAGTCTTCCTATTTTTGATTTTCCAGTGTGCTATTGTAAAACTTCAGAAGCTGTCCATAGTTGGAGTACTACAGTACTAAACAGACACCACTTCAATAGGTTGTGTCTCATTCCAGTCTTCATTTCTTCAGCATTACCAAATAAAAACTCTTCACAATATGTCAATGTTTAGTTAAAGCGTTGGGGAACATATCATAAGAATAATGAAGGAATAATTGATAAAATGTCCTCATTTACTTGTGCCATTGATCATTTACCCCGTGATATCTTAGTGACATGCGAGCCTTGGGGCCACATGTCAATGAGATAAACAGGACAAATAATCAATTACACCAAGTAAAACAGACAAATGATCAATTCTCCTTTTTTTTATCAATAACAAAAAAATTCCTCCGCACAAAATGTTAGAGCATTTCTTGCCACATGTCAATGAGAAGCTCTATTTACTCTAACTGAAGTACCAAACCAAAGATATGAACGATTCATACACCATTGTTGGGAAATCTCCAAGCTAAAATTTCTTTAAACAGACAGAGCCAAACAGATATGGACATTTTTTAGATAAAGAACAGATATGGACATAAGAACAAGAAATAAACACAACACATGGAGTCAGATAAATAAGTGATGCCTTGTGTGGAAAATGGGAAATACGTCAAAGATTTGAAATGCTTCCTTCAAAATAATATTACAGGTCCAAAGGCTTAAGTCATCTCTACAAAAATTTTCAACTCCAATACTCCAAGCAAATATTTGGTGTGCGCCACAACCAACATTTTCAAAATACTTGTAATTTGAAAAATAACTCCGTTACAACTAGGATCAATCCAAACTAATGAAACTCAGTCAATTCGACGCTAATCAAAATTCAGTTCGCACCCCTTAATGATCAACTGTCCTAGCTCCAAGAATTATGCTTACCAAAAGGAATGAACCTTTGGACTAAATCTCAAAAATATTGAGGGAAAGGCCATTCTACAAGTACATGGACTAACAGTAAATAGTGGAAAATATGAAATTTCACTCCAACAAATATTTTTAATATTAGCCCAACATAGCCAGCATTTTCATAATGTACCCATAGTCTAAAAGAGAAGATTAATTACAACCAAAGCAATGCAAAAGGTTGTTTTTCAATAGAAGGATCTGTTACGTTTCCTTGTGATTTTAAATTTAAATATTCACACAGCATTGCCACATCTAGTGTCAGAACTTCTGTTTTCCAGGAGTTAACTGATTTAACAAGTTAAATATTCATGCAGCAATGCTGGATTTTGTATCAAACTAAATGCTTGTGAACCAATCATAACAAACATGAATTGAGTTAGGAATTGTTGTTTGTAAATTGCATTTTTCTATGTTAGGAATTGAGGAAAACAGTTGATGTATTACTGCTGTAAGCCAAAAGCCAATATGTATAGTAATATAGTATACAGTGTACACATGAGCCTGAACGAAACACAATATGGTATTAACAGTAGTCTCACACAATTATATCCATGACAACTGAACAGTCAACTTTTATGATCGATTTACATCAAGTTGGAACAATGCTCAGGTATCCTAGTAGTATCCAGTTATCCACTAACCACCCTTAAGTTTGTTGTCTCATGATTTTTAACATGCAACTGAATAAATTTTGCAGGCATGCAACATCGAGATCTCTGTGCTTATTGGATGAATTTGGTAAGGGCACTCTAACAGAAGGTGAGAACACACAAAAAATTTAAATTTCTTTCCCATCCCCATCCTCAACATGCTCAAGATTAGAAGCCTAATTTTCTTTTATTATTCTTGGTAGATGGTATTGGTCTGCTAGGAGGGACTATCAGTCATTTTGCAAACTACGATTATCCTCTCAACTAACCTTTTTAATTTACTACTTGGTTCAACAACTCGCTTCATGCAGTTGTTCAAAATTCGTACTTAGCGCGATATTATGTCGATATTATGTTATGCTATAAACTAATGAATTCAGCCCTTGGCGGTTCGCTTTGGCGGTTAGGTTTAAATTGCGGTCCTTGGCGGTCCTTGGCGGGTCTTGGCGGTCTTTGACGGTCCTTGGCGGCTGGCACAAAACTATGGGAGAGACCATTTTGATCTATTGTTTATATGATCTGATGACCATGATTGAAAGATTCACATCGTCGCTCTCAAAATAAAGTACACTAAGTCACTAACATGGTACTTACTACTTAGTTTATTACTTGATTAATTGAGTAGTACTTGTTCAAGTATTTTAGTTTAATATTCTACTTTAATATTTGATGTCTTGCAATTTGCAAATAACTAGAAAAGAAAACTAAAAAATTTTATTCATAATAAAATCAATAATATATATATATATATATATATATATATATATATATATATATATATATATATATATATATATATATATATATATATATATATATTAATTCTTGGTCACCGAGGGCTAAAACGCCGAGACCAAGAATTGCACCGTTAAATACAGCTTTTTGGCGCTATGTGTTCAATCAAGAACGAATCCGCCGAGCTTAACTCTTGAACACTCAGCCGCTTCAGATAGTCTGTGTAAACCATGATTCTCGCATGTAAGGCTTACATCTTTTTGTCTATCCATCACCTATCTTCCTATATTCAGATTTATGATAAAGGATATATTGCTTATTTCATATCTAGCATGCATGCCGTCGGGACCCGAATTTGCAAATCCGACCTTCGGGTATTCAAAGACTAGTCCAGATCACGCTTAGTGCACACAGCCTCAACATTGGTACATATCACATACCATAACCAACTAAATAATAAGTACTTTGATTAAATACTCAAACTAGTTGATCGACCTTATGGTCAAGTTATAAAGATACGATTGCAGTATTAAGACTTATTAAAATATTCAAATGCAATGAAATAAAATAAACTCGTGGCGCCAACCAATTTGCCACAGTAACCGACATCGGCTCGCTCCCTAGTTTGTTTGGCCTCCCCGATACTCTCTCCTCCCAGTGGTTTGCTTCTTCTTCAACTCGGTTGTGTTGTTGTGGGTGAGTACTTTGAGCACTCAAAGAAGTCATGCATGTAATGCAATTCTAATATTCTACATGCATGGCTTAGTACAAAGGATAGGCTATGGTTCATGAGCAAGACAAGATTTAAGAATAATAAGAATAATTTGCAAAGCAAAGAAACAAGAATAAGAATAGTAGCTTTCACAAACATTTTAATCACAATCATATTTCCATCCTATGTCAAGTTCCTCATTACCAACCCAAGCATTTTCCATAAACAAGTCATTTTCATGAAAATCTAACCCTTGACCAGAATCACGAAGCGATGCTCATTATGCGTGAGCACTGCTATTCAATAGGTTGTACACTCGCAGAGGTTATACACTTTACCCACAAGATACTGGTCAAATACCACCAAGGCAAATAACCGTGAACGAAGCCTTTCCAAAGTTCCATCTAAACTCAAGACGCTCGCTAAGGTTTCAACACCGAGGGATCTGGTTACCACACCTGTGGCCCTCTTGCGCCATGTGAGTTCTCATTCCGCTTCTCCTGCCTCACACCACCACGACAAGCATTCAAAGAATAGATTTCTCGGCCATCTCACCTAAGCCCGCCCCATTACGGAGCTTGTGGTTGTATGGAGGACTCAGCTCAAATGCTCGCAAGGTTAAGTCCTTAGTCGACCGAGGCAAGACTAACCAAGTGTGATCTCAATTATCCAAAACCAATAAAAACCAAATATGACCGCCTACTTGCCACTCTTGGCCCACCGTAAACAATCTTGCCATTTGCCCTAGTCTAAATCATTTTTCCCAATTTTGTTCTTACCATTGCACCACGTACATCATCATCTCAATAACACATGTCTCATTCACAAAAACACGCCCATATCTCATTAAGTCAATATTTGCTTTGGTATTCCAAAATCATGATATGTCCACGTGGTGGCTACATACTACTTGGCCTACTCAACCCATGTTGGCAAATTATTAATGTCCAACTATTAATCCATAACCTAGGGTGACAAAGGATTCATGGCCTACAATTATATACGATAAGGTGGCATACAAAGAACTAGGTATTTAACTAGTCCCAAAATTTATTCAAAGTCATTTCTATCAAATTAGCATGCAATAGTTTAAATCAAAGTAATTTTTCTCTAATAGGTTCAACATGATCAAACACAACTTGCCTTCAAAAGTGCTGGTTCTCGATTCTCGAGCTTGCTCTCGGTCGAACTTCTCCTCGAAACCGCTTGGGGACTTCAACGCTTCACGCCAGAACGTATGCACAAAACAATAAAATAAATAAACAGTAGACAAACAGTGCTAAAAAATTCAATTAAAATTCATAAACAGAAAGATATCAATTTTACAAATTTATAGAAATTGGAATCACTCAAATCGGAGTTAAAACGCAAAAGTTATAAGCATTTGAAGTTTCAAAATACATTTTAAATCAATAAACCGAATTAAATAAACATTTTTCTTTTCGGGAAAATAATTATTACGTCATCCGTGACACGGTCGCCACCAGAGAGTGACACGTGGTTTTGCCGACGCCAGCCCGACCGCTTCGTGAGGACGCCAAGATGACGCCATTGTGACGCCAAGACGACTCGCTTATCTCATCGACAAGTGGGTCCCACCATGACGCCAAGATGACGCCGCCGGTGACGCCACACGACGGCGGCGCGGCGGTCAAGCGAGTGGGCCCGTGGTTGCCGGCCGCCTTCGTGAATAAAGGTATGCAGCGGGCGACATGTGGGTCCGCTTTTGCCGCCTCATGCACAAAGTGAGAGGTGCGGTACATCGACAGTGGGTCCGCTGCTGTTTGCCTCGCACAAATAATCGGCGACGCGGGCAATACGGCGACCCTCGGATTTGCATCTAACGGTGGAGAATTGAAGATGAAGTTCACTATTCCTAAGGCGACGTGGGCTCACCTCAGCGGTCGGATCTGGATCGTGCGGCTGGCGAAGCTCGTGAACCCGGCGACGATGCGGCGGCGCAGTTCGACCGGAGACGGAGACGAAGACGTAGCCGACGGCGTTTCCGTGGTCCTCCGGCGTGAAGAAGTGACCCTCCCGACGCGGCTTGACGAGGTGAGTCCGACGGTGGCACGGGCGACGGCGGAGAATGACCGGCGGCGCGAACGGCGCAGAAACTCTACGGTGACTTCTGAACTTCGCGAGGTCGTACGGCGAGGCGGCGGCTCTCTAAGCGCGTGATGAGTACTGGACGGACAAGCGCGCGAGGTAAGGATCCCAACACGGTGGCGGCGAATAAATAGTGCCTCGCTTCCGTGGAAAGTCGCGAAACCGAGGCCCACACTACGGCGGCGCATGAATCCGACGAGGATTCGGGTGGGCGACGTGGCGATGAGAGCCGCTGATCCGGATCGAACGGGCGGAGTTAGGGTTTTCCCGAACGGGCCGCATGTTGTTCGCCCAACATCGTTCACGGATTTTAATCCTTTTTCGATTAAAAATAATTCCAAATTCAAATAATTCATTCGGGGCTTTAAAAATACTAGAAAAATTTCGAAAAATTCCCAAAAATATTTTAAGACATTTGTGACTCAAATAAAATATTTTCAGCAAAACTTTATTTTAACTTTTCCATTATTTAATTAATTTGAGAAATGGCTTAATTCAAAATAAATTCAAATAATTCCAAATAAATCCAAATAAATCCAAATAAATTCCAGAAATTCCCAAAAATTCAAAATACCATTTAAATGCAATAAAAGCAAAAATTGGGTGTTACAAACCTCCCCTTAACGGAATCTCAACCCCGAGATTCTGTATCGACTAAGGAATAGGTTGGGAATTTCGCTTCAGTCTTCTTCATGCTCCCAAAGTTGCTTCGCTCTAATGGTTACTCCATCGAACTCGCAGAAACGGGTCGATTTATTTCGCTTTCGATCCCTAGTATCCAAGATCTTCACCGCACTCTTTATAAGTCAAATCCTCCCGCACTCGATCGACTCTAATCAAGATTTGCTCTTCCGCACCGGAGGCATTTCTTTAATTGTGACACATGGAACACATCATGCACTCGCTAAAGATCTGCAGAACTCCAAATGACACGCTTACTTCGCCTCTACGACTTAGGATCTTGAACGGACCAACATATCTTGGTGCTAACTTCCTTTAGTGTGGAACCTCTTAACTCCTCTCGAGTGGTGTAACTCGAGATACACAAAATCTTCAGTGCTCAAAGCTTAAATCCTCGCGCGATTATCTCGCAGAACTCTTCTCGTCTTGATTGTGCTATTTTCAACCTTTCCCGATCCTCGCTATCCGCTTCTTCTTTCTGAGAATATCCGCCCAAACATATGGCGCTCTCCACCTCATTCCAACGGCATTAGATTCGACTGGTCTTCCATATAGCGCTTCAAATGGTGACATCCGCAGACTTGCTCGGTAGTCATATTATAGCTAAACCCTGCATATGGCAAACACTTATCCCACGGTTGTATAAGCCAATGCACATGCCCTCAACATGTCTTCCAAGATTCGTTAACTCTTTCCGCTTGCCCATCTGTCTGCATGGGTGATATGCAAGATCAAGTTCAGACGGGTCCCTAGGGCCTCATGCAACTTATCCCAAAATCTTGAGGTAAATCGAATACCTCCGTCCGATACAATTTTCTCGAACTCCATGCGCATACACAATTCTGACATATACAAATCGCTAAGCGGTCCCTCGAGTAGGTAGTTTTCACCAAGATGAAGTGGGCGACCTTTGTCAAACGGTCCTCTATAACCCATATGGAGTCATACCGTCTCGGTCCTCAGAACCGGTAATGAAATCCATTCCGATTTCCTCCCACTTCCACTCGTATCCTCAAGGTCAGTAATAATCCCGCCGCCTTTGATGCATTGCTTTGACTCTTGGCATGTATCGCACAACGCAACATGCTCGCAACTTCACGCTTCATGCTTGGCTACCGTAATCTTTCCTTCGTGTCTTGGTACATCTTAGCGCTTCCTGATGAATGGAGTACTTGAGTCATGAGCTTCCTCTAAAATCACCGCTTCAGCTTCTTCTCAGCAGACGCAAATGCGATTTTTGATCCACAATGTACCTTGCTCATCCAAATTTTGAATTCCTTCGCTTTGCCTTCCTCCATTTTGGACTTAATTCTCTAATCTTGACATCGCCTTTTCCGTCTCTTCTCGAATCTGATCTTCCAGAGTAGGCTTCACTTCTAAAGCGGCTAAGAATCCTTTAGGTACAACCTCCAACTTTAACTTCAAATTCCTTGCATGACTCGACTCGACTTGCTTCTAGCAACATGTTCACTCGGTGGCTCTTTTCAACTTAAAGCATCACCACTACATTGGCTTTCCTCGGTGATAATGAATTCCCAGATTATAATCCTAATTAATTCCAACCACCTTCTCTCGCCTCATGTTCAGATCCGATGGGTAAATATATATTTAAGACTTTATGGTCCGTGTACACCTCACATCCTGCTTCCAATCGATAGTGCCGCCATAACTTCAAGGCGTGTACCACTACCGCTAATTCCGATCATGCGCTTGATAGTTCTCTTCATGCGCCTCAATCGCTTTGATGCATACGCAACCACCTTTCGCTCGTGACACACGCATCCTAGTCCTTGGCGCGATGCATCACAAGATATATCAAAGCTCGCTTAAATCCAGAGAACTAACATCGTGCCGTTGTCAAACGCTTCTTCAACTCCTCAAAACTCCGCCACATTCCGGCCCACGCAAACTTTTTTCCTTCTTCAACAATTGCGTAAGGGGTCTCGCAATCGTTGAGAATCCTCAATAAATCGACGGTAATAACCAGCCATTCCAAGGAAACTACGGATTTGAGTCACCGCCTTGGGTGGCTCCCAATGCAACATCGCTTCCACCTTACTTGGATCAATCATGACTTCTTCGGCGGTCACTACATGTCCAAGGAATTCCACCTTGTTCTTCCGTAACTCACACTTGCTAAACTTAGCGAAAAGTTGTCGCTTTCTTAACTTCTCCGTAACTAGCTTCGATGCTCTACATGCTCTTCCCTCGCCTTAGAGTAAACTAGAATGTCATCTATGAACACAACAATGAACTTATCCAGTATTCCATGAAAACCTTGTTCATCATGTTCATGAAATATGCAGTGCATTTGTCAAACCAAAAGACATAACTGTGAACTCAGAGTGTCCATATCTTGACGAAAATGCGGTTTAAGACATCCTCCGACCTAATCTTCACCGGTGATATCCTCGATCGAGGTCAATTTTGGAGAAAACTCCGCCTCTCAACTCGATCGAATAGGTCATCGATCCCGGTAGTGGGTACTTATTCTTTATAGTGACCTCGCTTAGTGCTCGATAATCCACACACATCCGATAACTTCCATCCTTCTTCTTGACAACAGAACCGGTGTTCCCCATGGCATTTAACTAGGTCTAATAAATCCCTTTATCTAATAACTCCTCAATCTGCTTCTTCATTTCGACCACTTTCATCGGCTGACATCCGATAGGGTCTTTAGCTATCGGGCCGTTCCCTACTTAACTCGACATAAACTCTATGTCCCTCGTTCGGTGGCATCCTGTAAATCCTCCGAAATACATCCGTATTCTCTAACAACCGGTACATCTTCTATGCCGACGGCCTTCACACTATTGACCACCAATCTGCCCATCCCGAGCGGCAGCTTGTTCAAACTCTATTTTTCTCCCACAAGGACTCTCGATCGATATGACTCTTCGTCCACAGCCTAACACAACCTTGTGCTTAGACAACCATCCATTCCCAAAATAACATCTAAGGTTTGGGTATCCAACACCACTAAGTTTGCTAGGAACAACGCTCCATCTATAAGCAACTTTACCCCGTAACATCCTACATCGATCGGAGTTCGATCCCGGATTGTACTAGCAATACATGCCTAAGGTTCACCATTTTCAACCCATTGTTCACAGCAAAAATCCGAGATATAAACGAATGCGAAGCTCCGTAATCAAATAAAATCTGCAGGTGTAATCGAGTTGACAAGTAACTTACCCAAGACGACGTCCGATGTATTCTCAGATCGATCCGGCGGTGACATGGTTGACTCGCTTTACTACGGCTCCGAGTGGCGCCCAGATTGTAACTCCACGGCTTGCTCTCGGCGCAGTGTCTTTGGCTGGGTAATCCAAGGTTGAAGCGAATCGGTGTCACTCCTCCTCCCTTCTAGGACAATAATTGGCAAATGCCCGCTCGCAGCATAAAACAACGCTCTAACCGCCGATCACTGCCTCGAACAAGGTGCGTTCCCAACCGTGTTGGTGTTCGGAAATTTTGTCCGCAGTCTTGGTACGGTGGTGGCGCTATCACATTCCTTGGCTGAACTCAAGAACTGGTTTGGTGTAACCTCAACGCCGCGCCTCGGGCGTGTTCCTCGCCGTACATTCTCAAGGCTCCGTTGTCCTCCACTCCTTGCGCTTGTCCTCCAATATCGCGCTTTTGTTCACTAGCTCCTCGAAAATCGTGAAAAGTGTGGGTTATGAGTCCCACCGCAGCCCCAATTCAGTCCTTTCATGAATCGAGACCGCTCGCCTTATCCGCTGTTACGCCCTCAAAAAGGAAGGTACAAATGTGAACTTATTCAGATACTCAGACATCGATTGATTGCCCCGCTTCAGCTGTTCTAAACTCCTCCTTTTTCAGCTCCATGATGCCTTCGGCACATGATATTGCCGAAAAGCAATCGTGAACTCCTCCCACCGATGTCCCGTGGGTGCTCCCGAGCAAAGCAGAGTTTTCCCACCATTCACCGCGATTCCTTCAAGTCGATGAGAGGCATAGAGTACCCTCTCATTTCCTTCACACCGGGTAATGTGCAACTTTCTCTATTGTCCTCAACCAATCATCCGCCTCCAATGGATTGGCATTCCTGAAAATGTAGGCGGTCGTGTCCTCATGAATTCGACACCTCGAGTGTGGCCTCTCAGACCGGGTTGACTTGGTTAACTTGGGCGGCGGCTTGGCAAAGGACTCTGCAGATCTCGCTGCATCATGGCATGCATTAACTGGTCTGCAGGCAGCAATAAAGGCCCCAAAGTTCTGTGATATCAACCGGTGGTGCTGGTTGGGGTCCTTGTCCTTCATCATCGATGTTTCCAATGAGCGAGAACCACTTCCATTTCCTCCTTGGTTTCACGGTGTTCACCATCCGCCGATTGCTCCATGGTTTAGAGACGAGAGGAAATAAGAATAGACAAGTAATAGAGTACTTATGCGGGACGAAGGTGTAACACAAAATCTAACTTTATTACTTTATTAATATCTGGTATGGTTGCTCACAATGCCTAAAGGCCTTGCAACACATACCGATCACTCACAAGCATGAAAGAAGCAAACCGAGCTAACACTCAGAGTCAAACGCCTAAGGGTGACTTTATTCCAAGACGCGACTCAACGCAGAGTCTCAACCGCTAATCCTAACGCCACTCGAGCCAGCCCCACCGAACTCCTCGTGGATACACCTACGGTGTGTTGTGTGGTACAAACCTATCCTAACGATCCTCCGCCGATGCGCCTCGTGACTGCTCAACCTCCACTGCTCCGCTTGACCTCCACAGCTCGCTTCACTTCCACCGGCTCCGACTTCACTTCCACCGCTCGCTCTGGTCCGCTCCTCCGGTCTGGTCGTAGCTCCAACACTGCCCGCTCGTCCGCATAGTGCTGTTTCCAGCTCCCCAATCCTCTCGATAGAGGGGCTAAGTACTCACAAGTTCTGCAAGATGAGCCCTCACCGTGAACTCGCCACGAGACCTCTGCTGCAGCCTCCGAACCGCCTCGCCGATAGCATCCTCTTGAGCGATAACATATCCGCCAGTGGGTGATCGTGGCATCCTCCTCCTCGATGGGCTCCCGCCAGTAGCGAGTGTCTCTCACGTGGTGGTGACGAAACATTGTGCCATCCAACTCCCCGTAGGTACGAGCACCGCCTCATCGCCAGACGCGATGTCTCCTCGAATCCCAGCACAAATGACAACCTCCTGCTGTGATACGAATACGACGACTCGCCCCACGCCTATCCTAAGCGAGACCGTGATAGTGACATCCTGCAATATCCAATCCTCGCCTGATCCATGAGTCCCCAGAGATCGGCTCATATCCTCCAAGTAGTCGCAGATCATACGCCAAAGCTCATGGTGTACCCTCCAAAGGCGCCACCAAAAGAGTGGATCATCCTCATCTCGCCAAAGGACACTCACGTGAAACTCACATATTTTAAACACAAAGAAATATGTGTTAAATTCAGCAAGGGTATGAAAGAAGAGAAGGGATAAGTCGAGATTGCATTATCATCTTGGCACATTTTAGCTTTTAGAAAATAGTTTTATCCTCACTACGACCATTCTAACTAAGGGCCACCCCATACCAAGATGGCTCGATATCACCTCTGTCGGGACCCGAATTTGCAAATCCGAACCCTCTGGTATTCAGACTAGTCCAGATCACGCTAGTGCACACAGCCTCAACATTGGTACATATCACAACCATAACCAACGAAATAATAAGTACTTTGATTAAATACTCAAACTAGTTGATCGACCTTATGGTCAAGTTAAAGATACGATTACAGGCTGAAGACTTATTAAAATATTCAAATGCAATGATATAAAATAAACTCGTGGCGCCAACCAATTTGCCACAGTAATCGACCGGCTCGCTTCCTAGTTTGTCGGCCCTCCCGATACTCCTCCCAAGGTGGTTTGCTTCTTCTTCAACCGGTTGTGTTGTTGTGGGTGAGTACTTTGAGCACTCAAAGAAGTCATGCATGTAATGCAATTCTAATATTCTACATGCATGGCTTAGTACAAAGGATAGGCTATGGTTCATGAGCAAGACAAAGATTTAAGAATAATAAGAATAATTTGCAAAGCAAAGAAACAAGAATAAGAATAGTAGCTTTCACAAACATTTTAATCACAATCATATTTCCATCCTATGTCAAGTTCCTCATTACCAACCCAAGCATTTTCCATAAACAAGTCATTTTCATGAAAATCTAACCCTTGACCAGTAATCACCGAGCGATGCTCATTACGTGAGCACGGCTATTCAATAGGTTGTACACTCGCAGAGGTTATACACTTTACCCACAAGATACAACAAATACCACCAAGGCAAATAACCGTGAACGGCTTTTCCAAAGTTCCATCTAAACTCAAGACGCTCGCTAAGGTTTCAACACCGAGGGACTGTTACCACACCTGTGGCCCCTCTTGCGCCATGTGAGTTCTCATTCCGCTTCTCCGGCCTCACACCACCACGATAAAGACAAAGAATAGATTTCTCGGTTTACTCACCTAAGCCCGTCCCATTACGGAGCTTGTGGTTGTATGGAGGACTCATTCAAATGCTCGCAAGGTTAAGTCCTTAGCCGACCGAGGCAAGACTAACCAAGTGTGATCTCAATTATCCAAAACCAATAAAACCAAATATGACCGCCAATTGCCACTCTTGGCCCACCGTAAACAATCTTGCCATTTGCCCTAGTCTAAATCATTTTTCCCACCCCTGTTCTTTACCATTGCACCACGTGCCATCATCATCTCAATAACACATGTCTCATTCACAAAACACGCCCATATCTCATTAAGTCAATATTTGCTTTGGTATTCCAAAATCATGATATGTCCACGCAAGGTATAAGCATACTACTTCGGTCTACTCAACCCATGTTGGCAAATTATTAATGTCCAACTATTAATCCATAACCTAGGGTGACAAAGGATTCATGGCCTACAATTATATACGACAAGGTGGCATACAAAGAACTAGGTATTTAACTAGTCCCAAAATTTATTCAAAGTCATTTCTATCAAATTAGCATGCAATAGTTTAAATCAAAGTAATTTTTCTCTAATAGGTTCAACATGATCAAACACAACTTGCCTTCAAAAGTGCTGGTTCGATTCCTGAGCTTGCTCCTCGGTCGAACTTCTCCTCGAAACCGTCGGGACTTCAACGCTCACGCCAGAACGTATGCACAAAACAATAAAATAAATAAACAGTAGACAAACAGTGCTAAAAATTCAATTAAAATTCATAAACAGAAAGATATCAATTTTACAAATTTATAGAAATTGGAATCACTCAAATCGGAGTTAAAACGCAAAAGTTATAAGCATTTGAAGTTTCAAAATACATTTTAAATCAATAAACCGAATTAAATAAACATTTTTCTTTTCGAAAATAATTATTACGTCATCCGTGACACGGTCGCCACCAGAGAGTGACACGTGGCCTTGCCGACGCCACCCCGACCGGCTTCGCGTGAGGACGCCAAGATGACGCTATTGTGACGCCGCGACGACTCGGCTTATCTCATCGACAAGTGGGTCCCACCATGACGCCGCGATGACGCGCGGTGACGCCACACGACGCAAGGCGGCGGTCGGCGAGTGGGCCCGTGGCTGCCGTCGCCTCGTCGTGAATAAAGGCATCATCGGCGACATGTGGGTCCGCTTTGTCGGCGTCTCATGCACAAGGAGAGGTGCGGTACATCGACAGTGGGTCCGCGTTGTTTCGCTGCCTCGTGCACGCAAACGAACGGCGACGTGGTAATACGGCGACCTCGGATTTGCATCTAACGTGGAGAATTGAAGATGAAGTTCACTATTCCTAAGGCGACGGGCTCACTCACGGCTTGGATTCGATCGTCTTGTACGGCGGCTTCGTGAACCCGGCGACGATCGCGGCTAGCTTCGACCGGAGACGGAGATTTAAGACGAGCCGACGGCGCTTTCCGTGGTCCTCCGGCGTGAAGAAGTGACCTCCCGACGCGCTTGACGAGGTGAGTCCGACGGCGGCACGGCGCGGCGGAGAATGACCGTGGCGCATGAACGCGCGAAGAAACTCTACGGTGACTTGGAACTTCGCGAGGTCGCGGCGAGGCGGCGGCGCTCTCGGCGCGTGATGAGTACGGACGGATGCGGCGAGGTAAGGATCCCAACACGGTGGCGGCGCAATAAATAGTGCCCTCGCTTCCGTGAAAGTCGCGAAACCGAGGCCCACACGCATGGCGCGAATCCGACGAGGATTCGTCAGCGACGTGGCGCTGATGCGAGAGCCGCTTGGATCCGGATCGAACGGGCGGCGGAGTTAGGGTTTTCCGGAACGGGCCGCATGATGTTCGCCCAACATCGTTCACGGATTTTTAATCCTTTTTCGATTAAAAATAATTCCGAAATTCAAATAATTCATTCGGGGCTTTAAAAATACTAGAAAAATTTCGAAAAATTCCCAAAAATATTTTAAGACATTTGTGACTCAAATAAAATATTTTCAGCAAAACTTTATTTTAACTTTTCCATTATTTAATTAATTTGAGAAATGGCTTAATTCAAAATAAATTCAAATAATTCCAAATAAATCCAAATAAATTCCGAAATTCCCAAAATTCAAAATACCATTTAAATGCAATAAAAGCAAAAATTGGGGTGTTACACATGCTTTCAATACTAAATATAGGCCATCAACCACAAGGTTCTCCTATTCTACAAAACAACATTTTTACTACCCATATGTTGCCACAATAGACTATCAATAATACTTGCTAACTATTACTTGAGATTAGTTGAGAGTCATGAAAAGGTGAACTTGACACAAAAAATGAAGGTTGGCAATTATTTTAAATTTAGAAGCACGATGGTTGATTCATAGTCTTAGAACCACTCATATAATTATTGCTCAAACCAATAATGCACTAACTATCGGAATTCATGTTTCTTAATACCTAGTTCCTAAACCTCCGGAAAGTAAAGATTGTATGTGACTATACATGCCTTGGAATGAGTTGACTTCTTGGGAGCTCTCACCTGCCATTGTCAACATCACATAGTTAGCATTTGAAGGTTACCATTACAACTAAAAAAGAAACAAGAAGTTAAATCTTACTTTATTGTTTGGCCATGCAATGGACATATAAAGAGCATCACCATGGTCTCCATACCATCATATGGACGAGGAAGCAAGGCATCTCTTTTCAACACGACATTCACAACAACTTCATAAAATTGAACTCCAAGAGGTTGACCTCCCACTAGGGCACTTGGTTCGGTTGATACAATTGTTACTTTAGCCACGTGGATATCATTTCTTACGACAAAGATATAGTATAACATCCCTACCAACCTAAAGCATAAATATTACATTTCAAAGATGGTGACAACTATGTAAAAATATTCAAATGAGTAATTAAGAGTTGATTAGAAGTCAAAGAAAATAACCAAGCTTTCTTCACCGCTTGAGGCTTCATGGCTTCTTCTTGTGGTGCATTGTTCATTGAAGGCATCCTTGGTGTAACAACTTTTTACGGATAATGGAATTGTTCTCATCCAATAGTGTATTATCTATATCCCTATTGTTGTTAGCCACATCATGCTCCTCCTGATATGAATTGTTAAATTCTTCTAGTCTTTGTTCAATCCTTGGGCTCTACAAAGCCACATCATGCTCCTCCTGATATGAATTGTTAAATTCTTCTAGTCTTTGTTCAATCCTTGGGCTCTACAACCAAAGCAACAAAATGTTGGATTCTCATTTTGTTTAGGATGATAAGAGATTGATATGGACATAAAAGACTTGATAACAACAAGAGAAAGATCAAGGTACGAAAGCACATTACAGAAGTATGTCTTGAGTTAGAAGCATGTTGGGAACTTCCTTCCACATTCTGCATGCCTTGCGGTAGTAACATACGCTCCACAAGGTTAAAACGTTGCTGCATTTGGTCCATGCGTTGGGTTAGAGAATTAAGTTCTTGCTTAGTTTGACTATGAGCTTCTATTTGTAGTTGAACTCTTGTTGGTATTCTTTTGCATGCTCCTGGTGTGCCCACATCTTGAGGAGTTGGTCCCTTCCCTAGAACACGAACACGACCTCTTGGCTCCTTCTCTCCACATACATGTGAAAACAAATCACCCTCTTGGACAGTTTTTTCCTTCAATTCTGGGTAGTTTTCTGCAGCCTCTTTTAGCTTTTCCTATAAATGTAAATATTATGTAAGAAAGTAATATTCGACATGCAAGTGTGTTTTGCAAAAAAAACATACAATTGTTGATTCAAATTTGTGGAATAGGTTCTCCATTTTTTGTGAATGCGCCACAATCCAAACTTCATCTCTCTGGCAAGATGCCCAAGTTTCTCACCCTAAAATGAGGTTTATAAGAGGTCTTACAAGAAAAACATTATCCTACAAATCAGATATGTAATTAACTTTAAAAGACCCATTATACTATTTTTACCAATTCATGGCCAACACGAGCATGGCTTTTGCTACCACTTGTATGTAAGGTACGCACTTTTCTCGATTCGCTTTTCCTCTTATTGAACGGGCCTATACCATAAATGCATAAATATGAATATAACTTTTCAAGCAACTACAACCAAAGCAAGTAACATGACATATCTTACCTCGACTTCGAGATCTCCAATGATTAACAAGCCACTCCCAATCATTCACATTAACTCTTTCACACGCTTTGCCATAAGTTCTTCGTCAACCGAGTCGATCATAATATGTCTTTTTAAATCAGCCTTAAAGTCCTTCCATTGCTTTGTCATTGCCACAAACATAATACATACCCGAGGTGTCGATCTCATAATATGATCGCTTTAAAATGAAAAATATTGTTTCAAAGAGGATATACAAAATAAAACAAGAAAGATAACTAACAATCCACCTACCAGATAATGCCTACACCTCTAGCTTTTTTTACATCAATTTCTCTCCAATCATCACATGCAACCGATATTTTCTTTCTCACCAATGTTCCAATAACATTTGCAATTTCTTTAGAATCATGCCCTACAGGCTGACCGTATTCGTTAAGGACAATTTTGATTTTTGGTTGCCCCTCTCTTGAATATATGTTGAGCTTTCTAGTGATACACCTTCCATCCTTTTTGTTTTGTTGTTCATCAAGTTGAAGTGCAACAGCTTCTATCATCATCCATAAAATACTAGCATGTGTCAATTATACAATCATGATTTGAATTGAAAGAAGTAACACATATCTAACATGTTTCCATACCTTCATCATCACTCATTGGATCTTGAGGTGGCTGATAATCAGGATCTCTATCAACATGTTCATGTTCCTCTATGTTTTTCCTTAACCTGGACCGCAAGTTATGATTTCTATGTGGCATCAAAGTTGTGCATTCAATTGTCTAGAAAAGTTAACATGCTTGTCAATTTGATGATATATGTTGTAGACAAGAATGAAATATGGCTAAAAGTGACAGACACACATGACCTTAGAAATTTTCTTAGGCCGGTGTTGAACACTGACATTGCTACCACCCATGGGTGGGAGGTTAAGAGATTGCAGCTTCTCATTGTTTTCTGCAATTACACCATTTCGACATATTTTATAGTCAGTAAGTGTGCCTTGCTTACCCTTGCCTCCTTTCTTTCCATTGGAACCGCTTTCTTTATCTCTTCCTCGTACATTTTCCATTATTTTTCCTACAACATGAGATTAAAAAGTAGCAAATATTGATTAAAATATTCCACTGCAACACAACAATATAGATATACATGACTTACTTTTTAGGTTTATTTTCACCAACAATTATTCCATCTATATCTATCCTAACACAAGTAGTACCACCAACAGAGATATTCATAGGTAAATTAGTATGCACATCGAGCAAAATTATAGGCATTTGAGGGTCATGCTCTAAATCTCCATTTTCAGCTTCACTCATGTCATAAAAGTCACGTGGTTTCGATTGAACAATAGCAAATCATTCAGTATCAGTAGGGGATCTTGAACGTAGTACACTTGAAAAGCTTGTGATGACAAAATGAAAGGCTCGTCAGAGAGCTTGTCACCGGTATTGAATAAATGCTTGAAATTCACAATAGTAACCCCAAATTGATCTTTTTTTACCTACTTGTCTTGTGTGCGGTTGTCAACCCAATCACACTTGAAGAGAACTATCTTCCCTTTATTGTTATAATTCAACTCATTGATTTCTTTTATAATACCATAATATGTCTTGTTTTCTATTATGCAACAATCATTATTGCCCCTTTCAAAACATGTGGTCTGTGCAATTAAAGATACACCACTACTTTGAATAGGTCTTCTCTCATCATAGGACTGTGTATGAAAATTAAACCCATTTATGGTGTGACTATTATATTTAACTACAACCATGGATGGCTCTTTGGCTAAAATTTTGTCTCTTCGTGTTCATCCTCGCCCATCTCACCACCGCGATTATGACATATTTCTTGAGCTTAATTTATTAACTATAATAAATTACACATTAGTAGGGCATTTGCATACTTACATGCAATCTAAACCACTCATGAAAGTTTTAAGTGATGCATACGATTGATTTCTTGCTTGTTTCAAGTCCAATTGAGGACAGATAGTTAATGTGCTTCTTTGCAAGTGTTCAATTTGTCATTTTAACAAAAACAAAAATTTCACAATGCTAAAATAAATTCAAATAGCTTACTTCAAATAAGGATCTATATTGTCATAGTTGAATAGGACATATCTATCGACTTGCGTACCAAGTTTTGTGATCTAAAGCCACATCCGCATTTCCCACCAATCCTCGACCAAGGTTGCGAAAGAAAGGAGTAGTACTACCAACTTCCACATGCGAGGCCTTCATCATTTCTAACTTGTTGAGTAAATCGAGTCATCCCATTTAAATAGTGAGGATGTAATGTAAGACTCTCATCGAATAAATAGCTCTCGCAATTGAACCTTCGGATGGCTTCTAGTGCGTACATACCCCTTACACCTCATCAAAAACCTAAATCCAGATTGCAAATAAGTTAATTTGTAATAGGGCATGACTACGATTCATAGATTAGTTGTTCCGCATAATTACCTCTCCACAGATACATGTTACGAAAATGTACAGACCAACAATGCGTGCTTGAGTAGGTAGATGAACCATCAAGTGTATCATAATATCAAAAAATGATGGTAGGAATATTGTCTCAAGAAGGCATAAGGTCTCAGCTATCTCAGCCTCTAGTTTTTGCATATCACTTACACGGATAACATGTGAGTAAATTTGCTTAAAAAATTGCTCACACGGATCAATGCTGCAATAACATTTTCTGGTAATATCCTTCGGATAGCAAGTAGAAGTAAGTGTTGAAGAAGAACATGGTTGTCATGACTCTTAAGCCCAATTATCTTTTTCTCATTGACAATAACATTATGGCGTATATCGATGCATAACCATCGGAAATTTAACTCCCTTTAAAACTTCGAAAACATTTTCTTCATTTAGAACTCATTGAGTATTGTCTTTGAGGTAAGTAAAATCTATCTTCTACTTCAATCGGATGAAGATCACTTTATGCCTAGAGCTTGAAGGTCCAACCGAGAATTCAAGTTGTCCTTAGATTTCTTGTCCATACCCAACAAAGTATTAATTATGTTATCACAAACATTTTTCTCAATGTGCATCACATCAAATTATGACGAAAAAGCAAGTCCTTCCAATATGGAAGTTTGAACCAAATAGACCTCCTTTTCCAGATTTTAATTGGATCCCCATCGCTTTAGCTTTTTGTTAGCTTCTTTCTAGATGGATCCTTCCCAAAATTGTTTGCATGCCTTCGTCATGCGCTCTAGAATTTCCTCTCCAGAAAGTGGACTAGGTGCTGGCCGAGACTCAGTAACACCATCGAATGAATCAGCATCAAACCTAAATGGGTGGTTTGCATGTAGAAACCTACGATGCCCCATTTAGCAAGTCTTGCCACCATTTTTCAGTCGAAGAGAACATGTAAATGAGTGACACTCAAGGCATGCTCCTTCACCAGAGGTAGAACATCCAGCCACATATCCAAGACCTAGATAATTCGAAAGGGTGCATAATATGGCAGCATGCAATTGGAAGTACTCACCCTTAGAAGCATCCCATGTTCTAACACCATGGACAAACATATCTACCATATCATCAACTAGTGCCTCCGCAAAGACATCCATATCACTACCAGGAGCATATCGACCATGAATTATCAAAGAAATAATGAAGTTTGGTTGCTTCATACAGATCCAAGGAGGAAAGCTGTATGGAATTAGAATAAAAGGCCAAATACTATAAGAAATATTCATGGATCTGAATGGGCTAAAACCATCTGTAGCTAATGCAAGTCTAAGATTGCGACTATCAGAAGAAAAATCTGGATACTTGTGGTCAAAATCCTTCCAAAGAGGAGAATCCGCTGGATGCCTAAGCAAACCATCTATTGTGCGCTCTTCATCATGCCATCTTGTTTGAGCTGCTGTTCTTGAGCACATAAACAACCTCTGTAACCTTCTCTTTATTGGAAAATAGTGAAGAACCTTATTAGGAACCTTGTGTGTGCGTTTCCCATCTAAACTCTTCTTTTCTAATTTCTATCGAGAAGTTTTACACTTTGGACAACTATTAGCATTAGCATTGTCCTTCCAATAAAGAATGCAATCATTTATACATGCATGAATACTGACATATCCAAGTCCTAGGCATTTTACTGTTTTCTTAGCTTCATTGTAATTCCTAGGTAGTGCTGACCCTTCAGGGAAAGCTTCATTAAGAAGATCTAGTAGTAGGTCAAAACTCTTATCGGACCATCCCCCAAGCAATTTGATGTGAAGTAACTTAACTATGAAACATAACTTTGAGAATTTGTTACACCCCTGGTATAGCTCTTGGCCATAATCATTTGAGAGCTTCCGAAGAGCATCTAAATCTTTATTTGTTTGCTCTGAATCACCCTCATCCTCAAAATCCCCATCATAATCTCGCCGCATGCTAAGTCTCAAGCAAATCGATATATCATCATCTTCACTTGACTCCTGCATATCTCCATCCCCATCATTCTCAGCAGTAGCTTGTCCATGTAATATCCATGTCTTGTACCCTTCTTGAAAGCCCTCACATATTAAATGCTCACGAACTTCGCATTCATCTCTCCAAAATGAACTAGCACAAGTTCTACAAGGGCACTGAATTTTGTTGCCTACCGATGAACTACTAAATGCATGATGTAGGAATTTGTCTAGCCCTTCCAAATAAATTTTACTATGCCTACATGCAGTGTATTAATATGTATCAAGTTAAATAAAACGTGTGTGAATTGTAGAGACCTAAAATGGTTTGAAGTGTTTCCTGTATCTGGGCTTATCCATCCACTGTTTATCCATTGGCACCTCTATTATTTTGTATTGACAGGCTAGCAAAAAATCCAGAATGCATCATATAAGTCTTGAAAGAATTGCAAATGTAAGGAATGCATTCAAGCATTTATTCCAACATAGATTCCACTGAAAATGTATAGTATTATAGCACAAAACAACCATATTAGTTGGCAGTTCTGCAAGCTGTATAGCTTGAAAAGCTCAATGATTTCAGTTCCACACAACATATATCCTATGCAAACATCTATAATGTTAATTTTATCATCCATTAGTAGGGAGGCAGACAGCAGTGTCAATTTCATCCTCAACACCTCATGACCAGCATGGCTTTTGATCCCCAAATCATAATTTAATGAAGCAAAGTAAATGAAAATATTGCATTACCAACCTGGTGCTATAGAAGTCCACGGTATTGTTGCCGTCCTTGTCCCACAAACAGGTTCAAACTCCCAATATGGTGATTTGCTCGATCGCCCCTCATTGACTTCCTAGCTTGCTGGTGATTCTACAACATTTCATTGTAAACAACCTCAAAACATAATTTTTGGAGAATACCATATATTTTGACACTTCAAAGATATCAAGGAGTCATTTTTCAATATGAATTTTAGATCGGATAAGAAGAATACATGTATAACAAATACATATAGTGGTACCCTTTATCGCTAGCAATAGCACTTCTTTGGACTTTCATGCATGGAAGTGCAAATGATATAAATTCAAGATGCATTTAAAAACTTCAATCATTTCAAGTGTTCTTTTTAACTTTTGAAGCGGTGCACGAGAGGTCCTTCTAATAGTAAAGGAGTCATTGTCTTTATACACTTGGTATATATTGTGCCTTAGGCAGTAAAGGTGAGTAAGAACTACATAAACTTCTCAATTCCTACCTCATCGCTTATTACTTCACTATTGAATTGTACACAAAGAGTTGTCCACAAGTGATATACAAAATACGGACGTAAGATGTTAGTAGAAGTGCAAATTTAATCTGAATACGATTGAAGGGCAATGAATAACACAATTTGATGCAGCAAAAGATGCTCAAGCTTTTAATGTCCGAGCACTACATCAATGAAGGGGAATGCAAATAACAAAGTAGAAGTTACAAAAGCAGAAGCCTTGATAGTATATCTTTTAATGGTACTAGTAATCTTGACTATTAATAATGAAAGCTCAAAATAATATAAATCTCTATTAAAGAAAAAACTAGCAATAGAAATTCTTATGAGATGGTAAGACATCATCTTGGAAGATAGGTTGGTCATTTAAAGGCGGACATTGTATTATGCAACACAAGTCATTATTGGTAAGGGGCCATAAATTGTGTGTTCATCTAACCTTGCATGTACGGCTAGCAAGCTATATTTCCACCTTTTCTTTTCTTTTCCACTCATCCTAATGAAGAACAACTACACAAAGCAGATTTTGATATGATGCAGGCGATAACTTGTAATATAGTGGATGGCGGATTGTCACCAAAATTTTTTGGGTGATTTGAGTCATAAACAACTAATCTTCCATGAAATTTATTGAAATATAATGAGAAAATCAGATGAACCACATCATGGCAAATAGAAGCAAAATGTCCTTGTGTTAACATCTAATCAATCATCTTAGCCGCTACAAATATTTTAAATGTTTAACACAAATACACCATAAAATATGCCAAAATATGAGGTATATAATACATCATTGTATTCCATGATAACTTAAGATTTTAGACTTTCAGTTCATGAGAATAACATACAATAGCACTGTAACAAGTAGATGCTAAAAGGGAATACAATGCCTTAATGTACATGTTGGTGAGTTCAACTTCAGTTCTTTCAGAAAGCAGTGTAATGAATAGGGGAAAAAGTGCGTGTTTATAAAAAGGTGTCCATCATCAAATATTTGTTATCAAAGTCACAATACTTCAAATAATAGTTGTAGTAGGTCAGTTTGAGTCAACTGCACCAACAAACAAATTCATGTTTTTTTGTAAGTTGTAACTAAAAGTGATTTAAATTGCTAAGCAAAATGAATCATGTTTTTGGGTAACAAAGATGCAATTATCCTTCTATTAGGTTTCAATTTGTCTAACAGTAATCTAGGTACAATAAAAACTAAAATTTAAGATATTTTGGAGTCTCAAAATACTAACAAATTTACATTTCTCAAGTCGCAATTATCTATTTTGGTATTACCAAGAACATACAGTACAGAGCATATATGCTCCTTTGTTTTTGCAAGGTAGTTATGTTTTGGACTCTGATATTATGCTATTAATGCTCCACAAAATCTGATATTATGATATTATTCTATTAATTCGCTAAGCATTTAACCAAAGGAAAAAGAACAAAAGAGAGAGAGAGAAATAAAAAGGGCATTCTAAGAATTGAACCCTGGATCTCTCACACTCTTAATCAAGAGTCTTGCCACTAGACCAAATGCCTGGTGGTGTTGTCCACAGTATCAAAGAGAGCTCATAAATCTTAGATATAGCACTGGGAGCATTGAGATATGCAATTAACTAGTAGCAGCAAACAAAGACAGAAGCGAAGTAAAAAGAAGAAAGACAACTTAACTACTATGATAGTGTTTTCAATAATTACTGTAGCCATCATTTAACCATTCGATCTGGGTTTTACTCCTCTCCTAAACATCTGAAAAGTTGATTCCCTCCAAGTGAATTCGGCAAAACTTTTGCACCTGGTGCCAACTCTCCTCTGACTAAACAAGAAAATATCTAATAACTACCCCATCCTCCTCAACCTCATCGTGCGTATCTTCACCTAGCCACAATC
The DNA here is from genome assembly GCA_036346375.1 of Guadua angustifolia. NCBI lineage: Eukaryota > Viridiplantae > Streptophyta > Magnoliopsida > Poales > Poaceae > Guadua > Guadua angustifolia. The sequence goes on along the minus strand of CM070510.1, from coordinate 34,484,808 downwards.
TCCCCCAATTCTTGAGCACCATGGTAAATCTCATCCCTTACCTCCTATGCCTGTCATCCCCCCAATTCCTGAGCACCACGCCTAATCTCCTCCCCTACCTCCTCTCCAATCATTCCCCAAAGGTGATATGCAATTGAAAATTTTCATGTTTGTCTATTTCCAGTTATTCCATTATCCTAGTTTCGTGTCCTCTCTTCAAGTGCATCCACAAGTTAACTACATATACAGAATAAATGCAACCATTGCTCATCTTCCCAACCAAAATAAATTGATAGAAAAGGTGACCAAGATAGAAAAGTTTACCTTCCAGTAGATTAGGTTTCACATAGGTATGGGTATGCAAGATGGGACAGCGGTCGATGCGTGAGAAACGACGGAGGAGAGCAGCGTTGGTGACTCTTGCCGAGATAGAGGAGGACGGTCCCGTGCTTGCTGTTCGATCTGGGGATGTTTGGGGGCGATGGCGGCGGTTGGCAATGGCAAGATGAGGTGGGCGCGGTGGTTGGCAAGATGGGATGAAAAGCACTTGACGACACTGCTTTGGTGGCGAGATTAGATGGGGAAATCGTGGGGCAACTAGCTAGAATGAGAAGGGGTGGGATGCGGTGGTGGCGCACCGCTTGTGGCGGCGATTTTGGGGTTGGGGAGGGGTGTTGGGGTGGCGATTTAGGCGGCGATGGTAGCTGGTGGTGGCGATGTGGAGGGGAGGCGGAGCTAGTGGCGGCGATTGGGGTTGGGGCGGCGGTAATTGGGCAGTGTAATGAAGCGGTGGCAGCGATTGGGGGTTGGGCGGCTAGGCCAGGGATGAGTCGGTGCGCTAGGCGAGTGGTGCGGCGATTGGGGGTTGGGGCGGTGGGGCTATGGCGTGAAAGGCGCGAAGCTGTGGTGGCGCACGCCTTCTTGTGGAGACGATGGGGATCGGCGCAAGTTAGGGTAAAGTAGCGAAGCAAAAATTTTGGCCTAGCCCGCGCAAGTTAGGGTAAAGTAGCGATTTCACTTGACTTCGATGCTTTCGCGTGAGCAGCTTTACAAAAGCGGTCTTGTGGGACATATCAATTTTTTTCGACAGACCGTTTGACCACGTAAATACTACTACCAACAGACAGTTCGACCCTATAAGTTCTCAGTTTTCCCGACAGATCGTTTGTCCGTACTCAACGAATTACCGACATATAATCTGTCGTAAGGAATTACCGACAGACTGTTCAACATTGAACATCTCGCTATATTTGTGTCATGGTGTAGTGATTGTAAAACGCAAATAAATATTTAATATCTAACATCACATACCTATCATAACGAATGAGGCATGCTCATCAAGTACTACTGAATTGTTCATCACGTCCATAAATTACTTTTCAAAAATATTCAAATTTATACTAATACCACGTACTTATATCAATATTATCATGTACAGCGACAAATAATTCAAAATATTTTTCTTTGTACTTCCAATTATGTTTCCACACTTTCCCACCAATATAAACGCATTAAATTTATTTCCCAAGTCGCTATTACTACATGATGCAAAATGTTTTTTTGCATGTATCTGTATTACAAATTATACTAATATTTCACATCACAAAATAATTGCGTCATCGTAACAACATCTACAACATATATATGAAAAAAAATTTTTTCAAATATCATTTTTCCACATGACTAATACTAGTAATAATCATAAAATTTACACTACGTATTAATACCGTCATTATATAACAATGCTTATTTTTTCACACTGTTCTTCACACATCCATACTATTTTTTCACCTCACTAATTTAGCTAATTACACACCATTTGCACATGCATTTCTTATACCAATTTTAGTAATGTGTCAATCTACCAATTTTGCCTACTAATAATTATACTAATATTTTACTCTACATACTAATATCATTATTACAATAACAATAAATACTTGTACACATCTTATTTATTCCTTAAAACTATTTTTCACCTCACTAATTTTGTTAAATACACATGATTTGTGCATGTATTTCTTATATCAATTTTAGTTATTTTTCAATGTACCCATTTTGTCTACTACTAATTATACTAATATTTTACTCCACATACTATACCGTCATTACAATAACAGTAATTACTTTTTCACGTCTTATTTATACATCAATACTTTTTTTTCACCTCACTAATTTTGCTAAATACATGAAAGACCATGTGGAGGTCTATCGTTGTGTGTGATGAGTAATTGACGAGATTTGAGCTTGGTTAGATTTGAAATTGAGTTTGATTTTAATTGGATTTTCAATTTAAAGAAATTTGAGTGTTGGTTGCTTTTCCTAGTGCTACCGGCCTGGGGGCAGTAGCACCGGACCATTGAGCGCAATTATGTTCGATTAATGATTTTGGGATAATCATTGAATATCTTTGTGGGCATTGCTATGTGAAAGGTTTTCCTTGTCTTTGATGGTTGCAGGGCAACGGGGCTAGGTCATGGTGAGGCGGAGGATGACCGAGACTAGGTGAGGAGCATCGGAGGTCCAGATGGTCGGGAGATCGCCGGAAGATGATCGGAGGCGGAGTCAAGCAAGTCAAGAAGACAAGGAAAGGAGATGATGCTAGCTAGATGCACAGTAGATCAATGAGGGCCGTCGGATTGTGGTCTAGTTGATAGGTTAGTGGGTCTAGGTAGTATGATTTGAAAACTGTGCAAGAAACCCCTATGTGTGTGGGTTTTGGGTTAGCCCTTGCATGGCTGTGTGTGGGTTAATCCTAGCCCTTAGGTGAGTGCTCTAGGGTTGAGGGACTCATCCAAGGTTGGTAGGTGGCCCAAGAGTAGTATAAATAGGGGTGGAGGGGTAGCCTCCTCCCCTTGAAGGTTTGAGTTGCTCCTTTGAGCTTTGCCCACATGAAGTGAGGCTTTGTAAACCTTTCCACCAGAAATACAAAGAATTTCTTTACATTATTGTGAATTTAAATTCTGCATTTACATTATGTCTTTACTTTACGCAATTTAAATTCAGCATTTACTTTACGCATTTACTTTCCCGCAATTTACATTCATGCAATTTGGATTTTTCTCCCCTCCTTCTAAATGCTGATCTTGGATGTTTTGAGTGTGTTCATCTGGTTTTACATCTCTTTTGCACTCTTGGATTGAGTAGAGATCATCTTTTCTTTCAAGTTCCAACTTTGTCTAGAACTTGTTCTTCGCGCAGCAATTAGTATTTTATTTTTATAAAAATCTATAAAAATACTTTTTGAGTGATTCTTGTTGGAAAAGGTGCAGAACTCTCATATCCACCTGTAAAACAAATTTTGAGTCTACGTGTTGCACCATTTGGGCGCCATGAGGTAAAAACCGAGCCCCAAACTTTCTGCTCGAAGTTCTTGACTAACTGTGTTCTTAGATTTTCTTGTTTTTTCTGTAAGGGTTTTGTGGTGAAATTTGGTTTAGTTCTTCAAGACTCTTCTGCTCATAGGGAGAAAAATTCTAAAAATTTCTTGGGCTGCAGAAACTCACCAACCACCTATTCAAATTGAGGATAGTTTCTGGAAATTCTGCTTTTGCTTTTCTGAAAGTGACTTTTGTGATTTGAATTGATCTCCTTTCTAAAAGTAAGAGTTGGATTGATTCCTCTTTATTTTGGACACTAGATAACCAGGATTGTGACTAAAAATCCCCACATATTTTATAGTACTTATCCATGCAAGCTAGGGGTACACATAGTTGTCTAGTTTTTCGGGTTTTCATGATTTCCTTTGAGCGATCTTGCCAAGGTTTTAGTTGGAGTATTTTGAGGAAAAATTTGTTTGCGACCATTTACCCCTCCCCCCCTCTGTTCGCCATCTCAATCCTTCAATTGGTATCAGAGCCGGTTTTGCTCTTCTATAGATCTTGACAGGTCTCGAGATCCATGGCGACAGACAAGTATTCCACCAAGCCTCCCATCTTTTGCGGTGTCAATTTTCCTTTTTGGAAGTCCCGGATGGAGTCATACAACACTGCCCTGGGTTTCTTGATATGGCAAAAGGTGAAGTTCCCATATGAGGTTCCTGCCGATGAGAACGTCACGGCCGGCAATATGGCTAACGTTGAGGCAAATGCTAAGGCGAAGAACATTATCATACAGGGACTCAGCCGTAGTGAGTATGATCGGATCTCTCACCTGCGATCCGCTCACGAGATTTGGGTGACCCTCGATGCATACCATGAGGGCACTACCCAAATCAAAACCGTGAGGCAGGATCAATACAAGCCTGAGTACAACAAGTTTGAACAACACGCTGGTGAGAGTCTTGACGAGTGTTTCGGTCGATTTACTAAAATTTTGAGCGATCTCCGGGCAGTTGGTTGCACATACCCTCACTCAGATAATGCTCGTCACTTCTTGACCGCACTCGATCTTCATGTTTGGGAAATGAAAGTGACCACCATCAAGGATACTACCGACTTGTCGACCTTGACTCTTGACGGGCTCTATTCCCGACTCAAGACTCATGAGATCGACATCGTCTCTCACAAGATGAAATCACAGTCGATGGCCTTGGTCACCGATCCCATTGGATCTTCTCTTGATTCTTCTATTGGTTTTTCCCTCTCCGCCCTTTCCGAGCTAAGTGATGACCAACTGGACAAGTTTCCAGAAACTGAGCTTGCTCTTTTAGCACGCAAGTTTTCTCATGCCTATAAGAGGGTGAGAGAGAGGAAGAGAGGTGGTGGGATCACCTGCTTCGAATGTGGTGGCCCCAACCACATTCGAGCGAATTATCCCAAACTGGAGAAGGGCAAGAATGACTTCGGCGGTTCCGACAAGAACCGCAACAAGAAGCCTCCAGTTCACGAGCTGGAGCACGAGAAGAAGTACCGCAACTTCTCCAAGAACAAGAAGCTCTTTCACCGCGTCCTCGCCGCCCTCGACGACATCAACCTCTCCGACACGGAGACATGGAGCGACGAAGACGAGGATGATTCGCAAGAGAAGAAAGGCGGCGACGACTTCTCCGGCATGTGCTTCATGGCGGACACCAACGGCATCAGTGACTCCGAGCTCTACAGCGATTCGGACAAGGTACCTTCGTATGACCAGCTCATTGAAGTTTTTTGCAAATTAGGAAAATTTCATGCTAGAGCTAGGTGTATGGAGCTTGAGAAGGAAGTAGATACCTTGACTCGGGAGTTAGCTTCTCTTAGATCTTCTCCCTCCCGAGTCACTGATGACTGTTCTTTGTGTGATGCTTTGCTTGTGGAGCTTGAAAACTTAAGGACTTTGCATGATAGTTTGCAAACTGAACTTGAATGTCTTAGGTCGAAGAATGCTAGCACTTGTTTTGTTGATATCTCCTCTCTAGATGCTAGTTTTCTTCATGCTCATGCTACTCCTTCATGTGAAAATTGCCCTAAGTTACTTGCTGAAATAGATGCCATGAGCATTCACCTTAGGAAGCTTTCTTCTAGAAATGATGAATTTGAAATGCATGCTTCTAAGAACCCTGTCAGCTCATGTGAGGGTTGTAAGCAACTAAAACTTGACAATGAAGCTTTAAATGACAAGTGTGCTAAACTTGATAAGGACTTACTAGATAAGTCACTTAAGAGTTGCTTACATTGTTCTGTGATTGAGGGTGACTTGGATAAAATCCATGTCGAACTTAGGAAGACCAAGCCCATAGGATTAGAGAAGCACCGTGCATTTCTTGTAAGGCCCTCAAGATTGAGGCAGCCGTGCTGAGGGAGAAAAATGCACGTGCTGGTGTTTCTTCTTCTCTTTCTGGTTCTTCTTCTCAGCCATGTTCTTTATGTGCCTCTCTCTTCTGGGAGTGTGAGTATCTTATGAGCACTCTCGAGAAGTTTGTAGGCGGCAAGAAGAAGCTAAATCTCATTCTAGACTAATCAAAAATCAGTAGATTTAATCAGCGTCTAGGATTTGACTACTTGAAGCACGCTAGGACTCATCCTCCTACCATTGTGCGTGGCTCCAAGAGTGGAGAAATTGTGGTCACTCCCAGGGTGAGTACCACCATATTTAGGTCTGCTGGGGTTGTCCATGGGACTTTTGAGCAGAAGGGTGCTTCTCCTGTCACTTCTGCCTCTCTCAAGGCGAAGTATTCATACACCTTCTGTAAAAAGGATAGTCACCTAGTAGATTTCTGTTTTAGGCACGCCAAGATCACGAGCCGTGAGCGTGTTGCTGCTCTTAGGGGTATTCAGAGTCATCCCCAGACTCTGAGTGCTTCTAAGGCACACACTGCTACTAAACAGGTTAGAGAGTCACCTGTTTTTAAGCAGCGTCTAGGATTCGGGTTTCATGCTGTTCAGTCGAGTTTTAGTCCTAGAGTTGCTTGTAGTCAATCTTTCTGCCGTCCTTTTGATATTCCTCATTTTTCCCATCGAGGTAGATATCAACGGCGTGAGGTGTTTTCAGGTAGGAGATTTAGGCAGCCTCATTGGGATAGTCCAGCCTTTGCACCACGGTAGACCAAACCAGTGATAGCTCCTACATCTTCTACTAGAGTTGTTTCTTCTGATCTTGTGAGAGTTGAGCGTCAGAGAGACACTAGAGTCCAGTCTTCTCCTTCTGTGGCTGGTACTTTGAGACGTCGTGTGATTTAGTATTGGGATCCCAGGTCCTCACTTTATCCTAGTACTGAGTCTTCTCTCTCTCTTTTGACTTGATCAGGTTCGTCGGATGGGGAAGGGAGATGTTTGGATTGTTGACTCTGGTTGTTCTCGCCATATGACCGGAGACTCTTGTTGGTTCTCTTCCCTAGTCCGAGCCCCGGTGATGAGTTGATCACTTTTGGGGATGCTTCTTGAGTAGAGTCATTGCTAAAGGTACTGCCTCTGCATTAATGAAAATTTTATTCTTAAGGGCGTTGCCTTAGTGAGTAAGTCGCAATATAATTTGCTTTCTGTTTCTTAGCTTATCGATGACTCTTTGAGGTAAGCTTTAAGAGTAATACTTGTAGAATCCTTGATTCATCAGGAGAGTTAGTTTGTGGGATTTCTAGATTTGGGAGAGTCTTTCATGCTGATTTTTCTGCTTCTCCCGGAGACTCTCTTGATGTTTGATTGCTTCGAGTCTCGTGATCTCTCCTTCTGGCATAGGAGACTTAGTCACATTGACTTTGATCATTTGACGAGTTAGCGTGCCGCGATCTTATTCGTGGTTTGCCAAAACTCAAGATGGTCAAAGACTTAGTTTGCTCTCCTGCCGACATGGCAAGATGATTCTTGCTTCTCATCCTCTAGTCACCGTAGTGATGGTGATGTACCAGACAGCTTTTACATATGGACCTTTGTTGGTCGGCTAGAGTCTTGATCGAAGAGGAAAGTGGTATGTCCTTGTCATTGTTGATGATTTTTGAGGTATTCTTGGGTATTTTCATGGCCTCGAAGGATGAGACTTTTTCTCACTTTAGGGGATTTGTTAGTAGGTTGTCTATTGAGCTCCCGGTGCATTCTGAGCTACACTTGATGATAATGGCATAGAGTTCAAGAACTCCTACTTTGAGAGATTCGTGTGGAGTGCAGGTTAGAGCATTAGTTCTCCTCTCCATCGCCCCTCAGCAAAATGGCGTAGTGGAAAGGAAGAACAGGACCCTGGTTGAGATGGCCAAGACGATGCTAGATGAGTACAGTACTCCTAGGAAGTTTTGGGCTGAGGCTATAGCTACTGCTTGCCATGTTTCTAATCGCATTTTCTTGAGAGCACATTTGCATCGTACTTCCTATGAGTTGAATAAAAATCTTGAAGTCTGGTAACCTAGATAAGTTTGAGTTTCGTTCTTCTGATGGTATTTTTCTGGGTTATTCGACTTCTTCTCGTAGCTATAGGGTCTGGAGTTGTGATGCGAATAGGATCATAGAAACCTGTGACGTGACCTTTGATGAGGCTAGCCCAGGAGCTAGACCTGATATTTCAGGCTCTTCTTATCCCTTCAAGACCATCTTTGTAGAGGATGAGGATGATGGAGATGATGGTGTTCCACCTGATCCAGTCTCCTCTACACCTGAGGTGCCTCCTGTATCCATTTCTACACCTCAGGGAGATCAGCTTTTGCCTTCAGACTCTCCTTCAGCGAGTGGCTCTGTTCCTTCCTCTTAGCTCAAGAGGTAGAGGCCACTTCTGCTTCTGGTCCTTCTCGTCACATTCAGCGTTCTCATCCACCTGCGCAGATCATTGGTGATCTATTTGAACGTGTTACGCGTTCAAAATCAGGCTTATCTTCTTTCTACCTTCACTCTGCCTTTGTTGCCTCATTTGAGCTAAAGGATGTTACTCATGCATTATCCGATGAATCATATATTAATGCTATGCATGAGAAACTGGAAAACTTTGAGAGGAACAGAGTCTGGCAGCTTGTAGAGCCCCCATCTAGTTATAATGTCATTGGGACCAAGTGGGTGTTCAAAAATAAGCAGAGTGAGGATGGGGTTGTCATTCGCAACAAGGCTAGGCTAGTTGCATAGGGCTTCACTCAGGTTGAGGGTCTTGACTTTGAGGAGACCTTTGCCCCTGTAGCTAGACTAGAGGCGATTAGAATCCTACTTGCATTCTCTGCATCCCAGGGCTTCAAACTCTTTCAAATGGATGTCAATAGTGCATTCCTCAATGGCCTCATTGAGGCAAAGGTATTGAGAACTCCAAATACCTGAACCATGTCTACAAGCTTTCCAAAGTCTTGTATGGACTTAAGTAGGCCCCTAGAGCTTCGTATGAAAGGCTTAAGTTCTATCTTCTCAGTCATGGTTTCAAAATGGGTATAGTAGACAAAACTCTATTCATCAGATACCAGGATTCTCATTTCCTTCTCGTCCAGATTTATGTGAACGATATTATCTTTGGTGGCTCATCTCACTCTCTTGTGTCTCATTTTTCTAAGGTGATGAGCATGAATTTGAGATGAGTATGATGGGTGAGTTGAGCTACTTCCTCGACTTCAAATCAAGCGGACTCGGAGGGTACTTTCCTACACCAAGGTAAGTATACTGGGACCTCTGAGGTGGTTTGATATGTCGATGGAAAGCCCGTGATGACTCCTATGGCCTGCTTTTGTCCTCGAGCCCGATGAGGATGGTGAGTCTGCTGATCAAAGGAGTTTGAACATGATTGGCTCCTTTTGTTTCTTCTTGCCTCATGGGGACATACACTTTTTCGTGTGTATGTGCACTCACTTTCAGGCTTCTCCTTGTGCCTCTCATCGCCATGAAGGTGAAGCGCATCTTCAAGTACCTTGAGCTACCATTGATTATGGTATTTGGTACTCTTCTTCTTCTTATCTATCCCTTAGAGCCTTTTACGATCGATGACTTTGCCAGCTGTAGGATAGATAGGAAGAGCACTTCTGGCACTTGCCAATTCATTGGTACTTCTCTTGTTTCTTGGTTATCTAAGAAGCAATCCGGAGTTGCACAATCCACGTGAGGTTTAGTATGTTCTTTGCTGACGATTCTTTGTAGCTAGGTGCTCTGGATGAGATCGACCATGCGGGACTTTGGGTTAGCGATAGAGAGTGATTCACTTTTCTATGATAACACTTCTGCTATTTGCATTGCCAAGAACCCAGTGCAGCACTCCCGGACCAAGCATATTGATGTTAGATATCACTTCCTTAGAGACCATGTGGAGAAAGGAGACATAGTACTTCAGTTTGTGGAGAGTAACCACTAGTTGGCCGATATATTTACCAAGCCTTTGGATAGCTCTAGGTTTGTTGCCTTGAGGAGTGAGCTTGGATTTGTGTGCCCATACGGCCTTTTGTTAGGGGGAGCTGATCTGTATATTATGTATTATATTTTATTTCAATTTTTCCTTTCTTTTGTATTGCTCTGGTGCTTATGGGTTTTATTCCTTAGAGTTATGAGTTTACATCACTTAGACTTCTGGCATGCTTTTGTATGGACCTCTCATCTTGTGCTTTGGGTTGCTATCATGCTTAATTAGATGTACTCTCTTCTCTCTAGGTTGAGTTCCCTCACAGTCTTATAAGTCCAGCATGTGTTCAGCTCCCTGGGTAGACAGAGTTTGTGTGTACTCCTTAGCTTGGGATCTAGAGGCAGCTTTCCTATGTTAGTCATTGGGGAAGATGAGAGCGAGTCTGAGCCGTAGTGTTATGTACCATCTTTTCTATACTCTATAGCCACCCAGTTCGCAGTTTCTTGACTTCTTCCCTCCATTCTGTGTTTCTGGTTTTAATTGAGTTCTTTTCGTCCATTTTTGAGTTTAATCTTGCTAATAACTCAACTTAAACCAGATTTGTGCTTAAAATTGAATCACATGTTGAGGGGGAGTTTAAGAATCTGTCTCATGCATTGCATATAGACTTGATTTTTCATTTTATGAGCTTTTTCTATTATGCAAATGATCCATGTTTCATTTTATACACCATGCTATATTATGAAGAAAATTACTTGCTTAGATATGTCCAAGTTCATTTATCTTTCTAAGCTTACAAAAATTGAAAAATGAGCGTTAAAAGAAAAACTTGATAAAACATATTGCGTTTACTTTTCTTCTCTAGGTGTTTTTGCCATGATTTGTGAAATTCTGGAATTCTCTAGAGTCCCTATAGCAACTTGGGTGAATCTTGTTTGATCCATACTTGAGTCCTTCACTAGCTTAACAATGAAAATACTAAAATGAAAGTGAAGCAAAATTGACTCTTTTTGTGCGCATTAGACTCAACACCTCATATTCACAAGACGGCTTCTCATTGCACTTGAGATGAATTTGGAATGTGTTGTGTATGACCAAGATCATTCTCTTAAGAGTCCCTCTTGAGATGATCGATTATGGCTTGAGTTAAGTGCTTTAAACAATACAAAAAACATACGTGGGTAAAGAATGCAAATAATGTCAAACATTTGCACCCCGCTATGTCTTTTAAAGATTCAAAAAAAATTGCATGCAAGAAATAAAAATAAGCTCGAAGGACCTTGTATGAACTTCTAAATTCTCCAAAGTGTTGAGTAGGTTGAACTCTAGGCTTTCCATTTGATCCTTTGAATGGCTTTGCTTCTAGTTTTGAAACAAATGACAAGTGTTGCTCATGTTCAATCTTGCTAACAATGACAAGGTTTTAATTAAATCTTACTAGCAAAATATTTATTTGCACTTGGACATGCCTTAGCTTAGTCTATTTTTGCCATAACTTAGCTTGGTGTCATAACTTGTCTTGTTGGTCACATAGATAATCTTCAAAGCTCCCTTAGGCTGCATTACTTGCATAAAAACAACAAAAAAAGGGGGAGAAAAGAAAATGCCATCTTGATGCCTATATTGCCAAAATGGGGAGAAATCGTAGAAAAGGCATCATTTTGCATCTTGATTTATCTTAATTCTTATGATCTTTGTAAATCTTTGCTATCTTTCATAGATCATAAGTATTTCTAGTTGCCAACTTGGTCATGTTCTTGATTTCTATTTCTTTGATCAAGTTTGGCTTTGCATTCAAATTGCTTTCTTCTTCTCTTCTTCAAACTCAAAACATATGCATTTTCATGTGTTTGTCAATATACTCATCAAGGGGGAGATTGAAAGACCATGTGGAGGTCTATCCTTGTGTGTGATGAGTAATTGACGAGATTTGAGCTTGGTTAGATTTGAAATTGAGTTTGATTTTAATTGGATTTTCAATTTAAAGCAATTTGAGTGTTGGTTGCTTTTCCAAGTGCTACCGGCCTAGGGGCAGTAGCACCAGACTATTGAGCGCAATTATGTTCGATTAATGATTTTGAGATAATCATTGAATATCTTTATGGGCATTGCTATGTGAAAGGTTTTCCTTGTCTTTGATGGTTGCAGGGCGACGGTGCTAGGTCATGGTGAGGCGGAGGATGACTGGGAATATGCGGAGAGCGTCGGAGGTCCAGACGGTCGGGACATCGCCGGAAGATGATCGGAGACGGAGTTCGGGCAAGTCAAGAAGACAAGGAAAGGAGATGAAGCTAGCTAGATGCTGCGTGGATCAATGAAGGCCGTCGGATTGCGGTCTAGTTGATAGGTTAGCGGGTCTAGGTAGTATGCTTTGAAAACCGTGCAAGAAAACCGGGTATGTGTGTGGGTTTTGGGTTAGCCCTTGCATGGCTGTGTGTGTGGGTTAATCCTAGCCCTTAGATGAGTGCTCTAGGGTTGAGGGACTCATCCAAGGGTGGTAGGTGGCCCAAGAGTAGTATAAATTGGGGTGGAGGGGTAGCCTCCTCCCCTTGAAGGTTTGAGTTGCTCCTTTGAGCTTTGCCCACATGAAGTGAGGCTTTATAAACCTTCCCACCAGAAATACAAAGAATTTCATGACATTATTGTGAATTTAAATTCCGTATTTACATTATGTCTTTACTTTACGCAATTTAAATTCAGCATTTACTTTACACATTTACTTTCCCGCAATTTACATTCATGCAATTTGCATTTGCCTCCCCTCCATCTAAATGCTGATCTTGGATGTTTTGAGTGTGTTCATATGGTTTTACATCTCTTTTGCACTCTTGGATTGGGTAGAGATTAACTTTTCTTCCAAGTTCCAACTCTGTCTAGAACATGTTCTTCACGCAGTAGTTAGTATTTTATTTTTATAAAAATCCTTTTTGAGTGATTCTTATTGTAAAAGGTGCGGGAATCTCATATCCACCTGTAGAAAAATTTTAGAGTCCACTTGTTGCTCCGTTTGGGCGCCATGAGGTGAAAACCGAGCCCTAAACTTTCTGCTCGAAGTTCTTGACTAACTGTGTTCTTAGATTTTTCTTGTTTTTTCTGTAAGCGTTTTTTATATGAAATTTGGTGGAGTTCTTCACAACTCTTCTTCTCATAGGGAGAAAATGTTTCAAAATTTCTTAAGCTGCAAAAACTCACCAACCACCTGTTCGAATTGAGGACAGTTTCTGGAAATTCTGCTTTTGCTTTTCTGAAAGTGACTTTTGTGATTTGAATTGATCTCCTTTCTAAAAGCAAGAGTTGGATTGATTTCTCTTTATTTTGGATACTAAACAACCAGGATTGTGACTAAAAAATTCCCACATATTTTACAATACTTATCCATGCAAGCTAGAGATACACATAGTTGTCTAGTTTTTCGGATTTTTCAAGATTTCCTTAGAGCGATCTTGTCGAGGTTTTAGTTGGAGTATTTTGGGGGAAAATTTGTTTGCGACAATTCACCCCCCCCTCTGTTCTCCATCTCGATCCTTCAATACACATGATTCGTGCATTCATTTCTTATACCAATTTCAATAATTTTCGATGTACAAATTTTGTCTACTACTAATGATACTAATATTTTACTCTATAGGCTAATACCGTCATTATAATAACAATAATTACTTTCTCACAACTTCGCAATGTTATTTACGCATCAATACTATTTTTCCACCTCATTAATTTTATGAACATTTCAATGTACCTAATGTTGGCGTCATTACAATAACAACTAAAACATACACATTACATGTCCATTAAATATAAATAACACTATCAATATAATTGTTCCACTAATTTACATTACTAACGTACTCATCACCACTAAGTACATGCAACTGAACTAATAACACCGACTAAATAAACATTACACTAATTAAATGCTAGTATAAACTGAATTACATAAAATGCAATAAAGAAACTAACATTTCCTCAAAGATTAACACTTTGTCTACAACTTGTAAAGCTTCAACTTTCAGAAATTTCCAAATGAATTGCTCCAAATTCAAAACTAAAATTTTCCCTTTTTCCCTCTCTTTTTTCCACTCTTTTTTGTCTCCTCTCCTTCCTCTGGCTTCCTCATTGTCTCTAGATTGTTTTGCTACCAAACAGGGGATGAGCCTTGTTTTGACTCACAAATGGGCTATCCTTCCAATTCCGTAGCTCAGTTGGTTCTTTGCTAGCTTGGGTGCGATAGTGACAGGACGTCACCATCACTTGCATTTGGATGGGGCAGATCACTTGCACACATCTTGAGCCCGTGAAGCACAAAAGGACAAAGCCGATCGAACACAATATCTTTGTTGAGCTAGCTGGGTGTAGAAGCTCCAACAGAGCTCTGGAGCACCTGCAGTTAGCTCATCTAGGCTAAAACGATGGTCAATCCACCTACGCATTGTCGGCTCCCTTCCGAGGTAACCTGCCAGGTCGTGTGATGTGTAGGGTCTTCCGTGCTCAGACGGGGGAACGAAATTGAAAATTGCATCACAAAGGGGCTACTTTTGAAAAAAAAAGAGTTGAGGAGGGGCTAAGAAAGTAAAATTTTCAAATGTCTCTGGTGTCGAAATTAATGTCTATTATCTCTACTACTTCTGATTAGGAGTTGGTGGTGGTCGTCCGTTCTTTCTAGTATACATGATCCGTTGGATCTAGCACGAACAGCTGAGATGGAAGTGGATTTGTACCTTGATTACTTCTGATCTGTATGCTTTAATGAACTGATTTATTCATTCAACAATTGCACCTTGAGTGAATAGTATCATTTAGACAGGTTAGTGATCTTTGTAAATAATTTTTTATGCATAAATCGAGTTTACATTTGCAATGCACGCACATGACTAGTCTAGTGTAAAGAGTATTTTGCATTCGCCACTACAACAATCGGATGACCTTGAGCCTGAGATTTTCAATCTTGAGCCCATGTTGAAATTGAATCCTCATTGTCGGCGTCTTTTCTTTTTACAAGCAAAAACTCCAAACTATTCATCCACATTGAAGGGCATATTTCCAAATCTTAAGCAAATTGATTCAGAGATGCTAGCATGAAACGGCAACTCGTCGGGCGGATGCTCGGTGCTTCGGAGAACGAAGAATCGTCATCACCATCGATGGAGAATAAACGGTAGAAACCCTCGATCAAGCAATGCGAAATTTTAGCGCTATGTATCTGGATAATTACACCGATTTCTAGTTTCCATGTCTTGTGGCTGGATGGATCATGGCAGGCATGTCAGTACCAACTTTACTCCCAAGTTCAGCGCTCAAGCAAGTTGGTTTCAGCACCTACTTACTACTGAGATCAATAAAAATTGGTTATTTGCCACTTCAAAGATTGACCCTTTGGATTATGATGCCACTTGAGACAATGACATATGGGACCATCTGAGTCAATGAAATGTGGGTCCAATGGCAAATTTGCGAAGCCACATGTTTGAAGTGGCAAATAACCAAATCTCTCGTTACTAATTTCAGGATGTTACTTTATTACATTTGCATTTTCTGAAGAGTTGCTGTTTCCTAGATATTCCCCCGTTTTAAACTAGGAAGTTGTTTGCACCAGAATTTGGCAAGTATGAGACGAATCGGCAGAATCACGAGTTTGGATAATGCACGGGGTATCTTTGGAAAGTTTGGATAGCATACGGTGAATACTTGGAAGCAGGAGATCAAATTAGAAAACTGTAGCCGACTCGGATTGTGTTGTCGTAGCAGAATAGGACTCAGATCGGCTGACGAGTATGTAAGGCGAGCCTAGGCTGCTTGAAGAGGCATCCACAGCAAAATTCACATCTACTAGTTTTCTCATTTTTCCTTTAGCTCTTAGTATTGTAATGCCCTTTTGTAAGTCGACATCGATCAAATAAAGTTGCGTATCGCCGATTGTTTGATCGTCTTTCGATTCCCCCAGGTTTGATTTGTTCTGTTTTGTTGCGCATCGCCTTCTCGGAACTAATCTACCTTTATCCTTTTGATTAGCCTTGATTGGTTAATCTATTTATCTATTGATCGGCCTTTTGGCTGATTCCGATTTAGCCGATTCCTCTCCGAAATCGGCTTAGATTGAATTTCATCAATTTTTCCTTATCGATTGTAGGGTCAAATCGATTGGCACGCTTGGCGCATTTGAACCCGGTGTTAAGTCCGGTGTGTTGCAAACCAGAAACCCTACATCACGTTTTGGTGTCAACACATTTTAGCTGCGCCGGTGGGACCACGATCGGAAAGATATTGCGAGTAAAAGCTGTTGCACCGGTAAGCGTTATCTGAGCGCCATAATCGTCCCTACTTTGGGCGATTTGACTCGAGCAGCGCAAGGAAATTGAAGATCGGAAAGCTGCCTTGGAGGAATTGATGTTGGGATGTTATCAGAAAACCCGACGAGGGGTCACACAGAAGATGGCGCTTCCAGCATTGAATCCGGTTGGCGAAGCTGGCGTCGCAGCGAATTCGGTAAGCCGATATCTTCCGGCTCAAGCCGAATTGTCTGATATGATTGAGCAATCTGTGCATCATGCATTAATCAATCAATCATCGGCTTTGGTTACAACCTTAAAGCCGATGATAGAAAATAGCGTAAAAATGATCGCGCAAGAGCTGGCAGCATCTGGAGGATTGCTAGATCCATTGCAGCCACTTCCAACATATCCTGTATATTCTGTGGCGCAAAATGCCAACACAATAAAAGTGTCGGCATCAGCACCTTCGCTAATGCCAACTCAACCCACTGTGTTAGCACCAGGAAATTCTCACCCGAGTCCAGTTACTCATTACCATGCATATACTGACGCTGCAAAGTTAGATGCAGCTAGTGTACCTCCATCGGCGTCAGGGACTACCTACATCCAGTCGGCTCCACAGCCAATTGAATTATATAGAAGTTATAAACCCCAAGTACCGGTCAAGTTAGAAATCACCTTCACATAGGGTGGTTTCAGATGCAGAGCCATTTGTTCCTTGCCCGAGGTCCCGGCCGAGCCGAGTGGTCGAACCATAACAACGCCATACCGTCGGTTAGGGCAAGCCGACCGGCGAGTTTGCTTTCGGGGGTAGGGCGCTTTCATCATGGTTGGCCCAACCCTAGTCCTACATCGACCAATAACATTAATTGGGCTGATCAGTTTCTATGGTTTTGAGGGATCAGTTCGGATTACAGCCCAAAGGAAAAAACGATCGGCTATAAAAAGCCATACCCAGATTATATCGACCGAATGTCATACCCCGATAATTTCAGGATTCCCGATTTTGCAAAATTTTTAGGGGATGATTCAGTCACTACCTTAGAGCATGTTGGACGGTTTATCGCCCAATGTGGTGAAGTGGCTCAGTCTGACGGATTGAAGATTAGACTATTTCCTTTATCGTTATCAGGAACTGCTTTTACTTGGTTCACGAATCTGCCTCCAAATTCGGTCCATTTCCGGAGCGATTTAGAAAGCCAATTTCATGAGTACTTTTTCTCTGCGGGTCTAGAACTAAGGATTTCAGATTTAAGTCTTTGTCGGCAAAGATTTGGTGAATCGACTTGATTATATTAGAAGATTTAGAAAGTCTAAATCGATGCTTGATGTAGTGTTGCACGATAATCGCTAGCCGATTTATCATTTCAATGGTGATTCCCCACTCAAGGAAAATTTTCTTTGACAGAGTTCTTGATCTAAGTCATCTGCTTCATCGTGTATCGGCACAGAGAGCCGATATTTAAGTAAAGAATTCAAGGATAAACTTAGGATAAATGACAGTGGCAAGGATAAGGCCAAAGTAAACATGGTTGATTATAGTTCAAGCGAAACTTCTGAAGATGAAGCAGACGTGAATATAGCCGAATGGATAAAGGGTTCCAAAAAACCACTTATCTATTCATGACTTAAGCCGACGAGGAATAAGTCAGAGGTTAAGTACGCTTTTGACGTATCCAAGTGTGACCACATATTTGATATGTTATTACAAGAAAAGTTGATACGACTACCAGAAGGACATACCATACCATCGGCCGATGAGATCAAAAAACAACGATATTGTAAGTGGCATCATTCTTTTTCTCATAACACTAATGACTGTAATATCTTTCGGCAACAGATACAAGCAGCTACTGAAGATGGTCGGCACAAATTCACAGAAGAGCCAGCCATGGAAGTTGATGTTAATCCCTTTCCGATAAACATGGTTCAATGCTCAAGCAAAGGAAATGAGATTGTCGATGAAAGACCTAAAACAACGCGGCAAGTCGACATACAGTCTAGTTCAAAAGGAGAAACACTGAAGATAACAATCGGCTCACTACAAATAGAAGCCGATCAAGATGGAAAAAATTCAAGGACAGTTAAGCCGAAAGGAGCATTACAAGTCGGACGATGGTATAAAGCCGAGCGGTCTCCACCTTGAAAATCAGCATTCAAACCTAAATCAACTTTTTCGCAGTTAATTGAGAAGTATGAGAGGATAAGCCATCGACAGAGGCAGCACTCTCGCTGACTAGACAACTCGCATCGGCCAAACAGCATGTATCGGCGGATAATTTGTATCGACCGATCAACATAGAAAAGAGCTCACGAGAGATCTCTTTTGGCAATTTTGTTGGGAAAGGGGTGTAGCATTGCCTTCTCCAAGATCATGCCCGTGGAACATTACCCACAAAAGATTGGCCAGCGACGATAAAGAACGGTTGTTTGGATCGGCGCCGGATCACACGTCGAACCTGAAAGCGATAATAAAGGAAAGGCTGGGCACGCCAAATCAAGACAAAAGTGTAGAGCCTATAGAGAATCTGGCTGGTAAAATTCGCAAGCCAATTGAACCTAAGCCAAGGTGGTGCCCGACAGGACTTAGCTGATCTCAACGCAGACGGGTTCAGCGCCTGAGGACGCAAGAGATGAGGGAGGCCGAAGAGGAAAAATAAAGAGATGAAACATTCAACGAGTTATGACCGATGAAACCCATCAAGAGGGAATGGAGGAGAAAAGAGCAAGCCAATGATGAATCGGATTCCTCAGATGATTTGCTGTCGCCGATGATCCGAGACGATACCCCCCACTACACCATGCCACACTTTTGCCAACACATGGTACAGTCGGCAAAAGACACCTTCCCCGACACAAAAACTGTTGGCAAAGGTTTAGCCGACAGTACATGAACAGTAGCGGTAGAAGCAGTCGGCTTAGGCTTTGCCAACAGATAAAATCTTTGCCAATCTAAGTTTTGCTGACAGTTTCTATCTTTGCCAACAGTTAATGTTTTGCCGACAGTAGGAGCTTTGCCGACAGTTAATATGAATTGCCGACACTTTACGTGTTGGCTAATTACTTTTCCCCTCATAGACCAAAGCTAGTTTTGTACACATGTTTTGTGTTGGCAAAGGTGCCAACACAAATGACATACAAATTAAATATGCAATATATACAGAACCAATTCCACATTATCCACCATTGAATTGACATACACACTTTACATGCAAATGGTGCCACTCACATATATAACCATATACATACACAATCACAGTTCAAATAGTCACTTCAACATTTAAATAATGCAACACATATATCTCCACCACAGGGTTTGATAGATCCTCCAAATAAGTTAAGTTGCATACATGTCCGTCCAAAATGAGTTAAGTCTTCTGCACAAAAGAGAGGATGTATGTTTCTCTAGCTACTAGTTAACATTTCTAACCATAAACAACACTACTTTCTTCTTTGCACAAATAGTGATGTTATAAATCGAGTCTCGGCCTAGTAATTAGCGACATACATGACCCAATGAGAGGGATGTATATCCTTCTCTCTACTAGTTAATAGTTCAAACCATACACACATCACTATTTTCATGTTGCACAAAAGGTGTCCCTCCAAAAACATGTGACACTCCTTGCTACCAAAAGGTTGTTACTCCAGTAAGTTGTTGCCTGTGCACCTATCATGATCAAGAAAAAGAATAATCAGCACATAAGCAAGATCCTAAATCAGCACCAATAACATCTTCACAAACTATGTTCTAGTTTTCACACAGTCATTCTCACACTACCAAGATAAATAAGTTGGCGACATTTAAATGTACCATGATTCACATACAAGTATATATAGTTTGCACGAGAAAGCCAACCTATATGATATGCATAGTCACGACTTAACAAATTGTCTTTGTTAAGTATTTACGATCTGATTGTATTTATCATTAAGCTTCCTCTAGATAATCCTTGTCTTTATGCATAGAGTATTTACGATCTGATTGTATTTATCTGTTCATGAGATTTGTTGTGCTCTAGATGTATGTGTCATGTATTTTCAAAGCTGACATGATAAGATTAGTCGTGTCTAAATGATAGTGCATGCACCATTGCGTCCAGATTGGGATAAGAAATAAGACTAGTCCACTTGTTTGACAAGTAAATACTATGATTTACTTTGGGAATCAAATAAAAATATTAGGTCGTTAGTCTTGGTTATAAGAGCTACTACATACACCACGTATTTGTTTAGAAACCACCATACCAATGCTAGCGAGAATGGTGTGTCTTGACACAATGCCATTGTTAAACAATGTGGATCGGGTAGAAGCCATTAAATTCTGATCTTGGCTATACTCGGATACATGTTGGATTATTTTTAGATCAAAAGGATAAACCCGGCAAACATAAGTGACGACAAACAAACATAAACTCTAGAAACAAAGGATAAACCCGGCACCCTTATCACGATAGCAGCGAAATATAGGAATAACAACCTCTGAGCAAACCTTCAACCTAGGCAATAGCCAACATCACGAGCACACATAAAACACATTATACGAGCTACTGATGTTGCCTAACACTAGACTAAAACTCTCCGAGTTCGATACTTTAGCGACAAAAAGCAGAGAATACCATCACCCGGCCACAGGATGCCCGAGAAACCGAGATTACTTCACGCGACCAACAAAGTGTTAATGAATTCGGCACATGTTGGATTATTACATGACAAAAAATGGAGTTCTTGGTCTCTTTGGATAATTGTGAATATTGTAGATGCAATCATGCAATTGGAAGAACAATGCTTTATTAACGTGTTATCGTTTCAGAATGGACATGTGAGTTCCATGAAGTAATGACACATATTTAGTCCTACTTGTTGTCCTTGAAAATTAACACCAAGCAATGTGATATGCTCAGAATTCTTCCATCACCGGCCAGCCACTCTCTTAGTGCTTTAGTGAGTATGGTGCTATTAAGATTAGAAGAGTATGCGTGATTTCTTATCTTTGGTTAATATCTTGATTTGTTGGTCAAAAGTTTTAAAGTAGCTTAGAATTTTTGGTGCTAGGCATGCTAGTTCTTGACAAAAAGGGGATACCTTGGGAATAATGCGTGCATGCCAACTATGAACCTTTGTGTTAAGTAGATCATAAGTGATCTGTGACTTTTGATGTTGAAACCACATTTTTTACTCCGCTCTGAGAAGAAATTTTGAGAAAAAATTCAGATTGTGAAGTGTTAAATCGTTTAACCTAACAAGTGTGCATGATTGAGTTGTGGGCTGTGATCCTAAGGGTTTGCTTATATTAGTGCTTGACCTTTCCTATATGCTCCTTTGAAGTATACTAAAGCTTGTAGATTATATTGTTTTATAAACATACACCCATTATCATGGTTGATTTTTATAGCACAAAAGATGCCTTGAGTTCTTAACTATTGTAACTAAAGCTGTGTATGTTTTAGGGCGGATTAGAGATGCTTTTCCTTTTAGGGATAGAGAGTAGTGTGTATATATATATACACACACGAGTTAATTGCATTGATCTTAACTAATTATTTGCTTCTTTGGTCGTATGTATTATGAGTTCATGATCTTTGAAATGAGTTCATAAGTGCATGAGTATAATTGTATTTTCATAAAGTTCTTACCATCTTGATTAATTTGGTAAAATGGGTGGTGTATACGTGTTTGAGTTACGCACATTCGAGGTTAAGTCATAAAAGATTTTTCTCTATGCCCAACATGATTGAGAGCATGAGCGAATATAATCCTAGAGTATGCATGAGTGCCTTCCATAATCGGGAGCGTGCTTTGGTGTGATCAACTCAAAAGTTAACAGTTGTATACACCGCAACCTTCTTGGAGAGCTGTGGAGTAAATTTTTGTGCAATTAGTTTTAATATGGCGTGTCGAAATTTCTCCTCTCGCTTTCTAGTCATGTCGATTTCGGCTTGTCCATGTTGTTGCAAAGGACAAAGCAGACTACGGATAATTGTTGAAGGCCTATCCTTTTCTTTAACATTCAAAATGCCTCGGTGTTTGGCGACTCGAGAAGTCCACATTGACTTTCATATGTTGTCTTGTGTGTATGTCTTGACTATTTGTAAGGAAGAATAAGATTAAGATCGGAAAAGATGAAACACTTTTGCTTGCCTCTAGGCAACAGAGAACAAAAGAAAAAGAATTCGATTCTATATAGTTCTGTTTATTTGACCAAAAATTAGTGAAGAGATAACCAAAGTACATATATAAGTACATGTGCAAAAGTAGAAGTTACGTGCCATTTGAGACATGAAGTCTCTTTTATCATAGCATCGAAATTCGAGATAGATCTATCGACAAGCCAAGCAATAAATGGTGTAGTTAGAATCACGGTGACATTGCATCAATGCTTTAATATGCATATTATTTTCAGATTCTCCTAAACTATATGCTTTAGCTAAATTAACGTGTGAGACAGAAAAGCAAAGTTAGAAATAGTTTCTAATTCTATGCTTCTACGAAAAGATGTGTGGCGGAGACACGAATCCTAAGCATGCATGCCACCTATGCAATCTGTCCATAATTGTGTGGTGGCAGAGCGCAGTTACCTACTAGATGAAAAGAATAATAAGATGGTGGAGTGCATGGTCAACTTGACATCTTGACTACCAATGTGTCAAATTGAGACTTACATTGTATAAAAGTTAATTTAATTTAAAATATATAAAATTCCTGAAATTCCTGAAGAAGTAGCAAACTTTTTTAGCCTCTACGAAAGAACTTTTCTTTGGCCTCTACGAAAGATATGGCGATGGACTAGACTTTAACTCGCGTTCCTTGCATGCCACCTATATAATCTGGTCACCAAGCATTTGGTCTATTGATGGAGTTAGCGGCGATAACATCCTCTTCCTTTCTGCATTAACCAATAAAGAGGTGATTCTTGATTACCCATATGCGTGATCAAATCATGGCTTATCTACTGATCTAAAGACATCGATTACCCATGTACTGCGAAGGTACTCAATATGCTTCTGAAAAATGAATTAATCCACATACTATTACTACATCATAAAGTTTGACCTTCATATGAATCTCCTATTTGTCATGCAATTAAATGTAATGCGCATGAGTGCTCAAGAGGATAACAGTGTCGATATAAGCACAAAGCAAAAAGCCTTGCCCCACAAGGGATGGCAAGATATTTAGTAGGTAAACCATGGACCTAGAAAGGAACAACCACATACCTACCTTTCATGAGGAATAATCTTGTGTTCAACCTAAAGCCCTCTCTCACTCTCAATCTCATTGCATCATCCATGAAGAAAGGGGAATGCCATTTTCAAAATGCACTCTATTCATCCAACAACCGATGAAAGTACAAGTTACAATCTTTTACATTTTCCATATTTGTAAGCCAAGTAAACAGATTGTATTATAAAACTCTTTTGTGCATCACTCTATATGTTATTTTTGCATCACTCATGTATGTTATTTTTTCCAAGCGGATTATTTCCATCATTTTCTTACACATTATCGGTCTATGGAAAAGAATGTGATAGTCGGTTACTACATGAAAGTCTGACAAAACACACAACTCTTATTTGGTGCAGCTAAAGCGGAATCTCCTCATTTGTTTTAGAGTATGGGAAAGAATAGAAGTTAATAAAATCGCATCATGCATTACTTTTACAAACATTTCACTAGTAGAAGAACGGCACCCATAGTCGCCATAGCTTGGTCATCGAGAAAAGCAGCGTATTTTCGTTTCATACGTCAATAAATGGATCGGTAAATAGTAACAGATAATGATCATGACCACCATTGAGCATCATTTTGATTAAAAAGGTATTTTAATCCTTCACGAGGTAAAACAGATCGATTTCATGCATGCACATTCACCCAATCTTTTCTTTTATGTTCCTAATCAAAAGGTGTAAGTAATTCAGCAGTAAATTTTACCAAACATAAGATGGTGCATGCTGCATGTGAGGGCAAAAGCGAAAGCAGTTGACATATCCAAGTATCTTGTCGTGGTTTCTAATCACATGTGGTTGTGCTCTGCTTTGTTGATTTGTTGCTTATCGGCAAGTGTTGCTTGCGAAGAACCATCAATCGAGAAAAGTTGCAGACCACAATCGAAACCTCGGATATGTCTCATTTATGCACATTCAAACAACAAACTGAATTTATAGCACATAGATTACTTCTTAATTGGAACCAAAGACCGAGAAGATATGCTCGAATGAATCATCTTATGAAATCCTTGAGTCATTATGATAAGTACAAGAAGCATAAACAATCATATGCTAAAATGAGTCCCATCTTACGGATTATGCCCAAATCTACTATTTTTGTCAAAAAGAATACATAGCGAAATTTTTGGTTTACGTACAAAAGAGCAATTGAAGTGATTACAAACCCATTTCTAGCGGTGATGTGGTGAAAGCTATATATGCCATTGTTCTGTAAACTTGTGGAGTCAACAAATTAGAGAAATACCACCCCATGCACACCAAATAAATACCACAGCACACTAACTAAATTAATGTCTGCGAGGAACTTATTCTTAAAGTAGATGGATTCTTTTTCTGCAAAGAATGGAACCAATCGTGTAACCAAAGTTTTACTATGCTTATCTTCAACATTTGTCATTCGTTTTCCTCAACAAAGAATATGGCATTCAAAGTAGTTGTATGAATTGTTAGAAAATGATTGTGCATAGGTAGTAGAAAGTATTTTGCAAACATGTGACATCTAGTTCATGTGAAGCATTCCTACATGATTTAAAAGTATAGAATCTGAGGAGACCTCAAAGAAAACTAGCTCAATTAGGATCAAATACCGATGGAACTCCTACAATCGTTTAGGGGTTAAACATCACCAAATGTAAAATTGGGACTTGATCCAAAACAAAGTTAATTATCTGGTATTCTGCTTTGGACAATAAAGAGGGACTCTATTACACTTGGCACAAGATTTTTATTGCATTCTCACCTTGTTTGGGCTCTAAAGCGCATCTGAGGAAAGGATGCATGCATGCAAGCCTTATTTGCTATAAGCTTACACATATTTTCACTCTCTTATGCCCCAAAAGTCAATCTAATCGTTTAAATTGGGTTAAGCGGAAGGAGGGAGGGAGGAAAACTAGGAAATCTACATATGATGGATAGGAAGGACTTTTCCATGTTGAATTTGTCTCACCAAAAATTAGCATACATATGATAAAACAAGCTTGAGTTTTATAGAAAAAAACAAGATACATGAGTGAAATGCAGCTAGTATTAGGCATTGAGGCGGGAAAGGACCAAGTAGACAATTGAGATGATTATGTTCTTTTTAAGTAGTTTGTCTAATTTACCTATTCAATTCATGTCTACTTTACTGAGAAAAACAATTTGCCTAATAGCGATAACTCATTTCAGATAGGGCGAGTCTCGGCATGATAAATCACGAGAACTAAGGCATATATCTAAGAATTACCTAAGGAATTTTTTCTTCTTTGCTCACAAATTCCCATTGTCATGCGCTCCTAGGAATACACGAGAACAAATGTTAGGAAAGAACGCACATTGTTACGACCATTAAGCTGAAACCTAACCAGCTCAAGCAAGCTAGGGGCCAAAATTACCACACAAAACATCATACATAATTTTTGCAACTCAAATTTCAAGGAAAAAACATCGATATCTTGCTTCCAAGATTACAACTAAACATTCGAGATATCTCGAGGGGATCTGGGCCCGACCTCGAAGGCCCGACCTCGGCGCCGGGGCGGCAATGGCGGTGGGTGACTCGGCTCTGCGGCGAGTGGCGGCCTTGACGATAGAGGCCTTGGCATTGAGGCGGCTATGGCCCGAGAGCCTTGTGGCCGGTATGTCATGGCGAGGTCGTGGTATGCGAGATCGGTCGATGGCGTGGGGTGCGGATGGGCGAGGTGGCGGCCGTGAGGGCAGTGGCAATGAGGACACAGGTGGCGGGGATTAAGGTGAGGGCTGGGTAAAGTGGTTTTAGGGTTTCGGTAGCGGGCATGAGGAAGAATAGGGGGTTCGGTGTATTTGATCTGCGGCCGCATAAAAATTCTGTCATGCAGCGGTTTTTGGTCCATATCAGCGCCGGAGTATTATGGAAAGGCCGCGTGAATATGTTGGTAAATCTATGCTGACAGGTTTATCGATCGAGAACTATCAACAAGACAGATTATTTGTCGACATAAGAGACCAATCCCCGGCTTATATGATGGCAATTGTTGGACCTTTGCCAACAGATAAATTGACAGAAATAGACTACCTTTCCCAACTAACAATTGTTGGCAAAGGTGTGTCATGGTGTAGTGCCCCTATGGATATCAACATGGTCTTTACTTTACCAGCCGAGTTCAGAATCAAAACTGAATCGGTTGAAGATACGTTCGCTCAACTGTGCCTAGGTGCACAAGATGTTGTATTTGAAAAACCACAAGATCCTCATCGACACTTAAAGCCATTGTATTTGAAGGGGTATATCAATGGAAAGCCAATATCCAGGATGTTGGTGGATGGAGGAGCTACTGTAAATCTGATGCCACTTACTACTTGCAAAAAGTTGGGCAAGACCGATGAAGATCTGATCAAAATGAATATGGTATTAAATGATTTCACAGGTGATCCCACTGAAGCAAAGGGAGTGATGGTTACAGAGCTAACTATCGGCAGCAAAACTTTGCAGACAGCATTCTTTGTGATTGAAGCAAAAGGAACTATAGTGTGCTCCTTGGGCGAGATTGGATACATGCCAATTGATGTATACCGTCAACCATGCACCACTTCTTGTACAATGGAGCGGAGATGAAGTTGAAGTCGTCTCGGTAGACACCTCGGCTCATATTGCTATAGCTGGATTACGATCTTGAATTGGCCGCCTGAAGAGCGGAGTGCATATCGAGTAAGACTTTAGGCGATTGCGACTTTATATGCATTGGTAAGTCGGGGTTGATGCCGATCGGTGTTAGGCGAACACGTTTGATCGGGCAAGTGAAGTCTTAAGAAGATGGGGTCAGAAATGATCCAAGTCTTGCAAGACAAGGTGAAGAGCTATCGGCATGTGGTAAATTCTTGTGAAGCGATCGAGGATTTCCATAATGAAAAATTAGGTCAAGACTTCACGTATGCCGATATGCTTGAAGAAGTCGATATAGGAGAAGGTGATAGAAAGAGACCAACTTTTGTAAGTGCGAGGTTAAGCTTAGAGTACAAAACACAAATTGGTCGAAATACTTAGGAATTATAGGGATTGTTTCGCCTGGGAATATTATGAGATTCCTGGGTTGAGCCGACAACTAGTGGAACATCGGCTGCCTATAAAACCAGGATATCGGCCATATAAGCAATCTCCTCGACGTTTTAATCCAGAATTGTATAACATTATTAAAGAGGAAATTGAGAGGTTATTAGAAGCCAAATTTATAAGGCCTTGCCGATATGCTGAATGGGTGTCTAATATTGTGCCCGTCATGAAAAAGAATGGTAAGCTGCGGGTATGTGTGGATTTCAGAGATTTGAATAAAGGCACGCCAAAAGATGAGTACCCAATGCCTATAGCGATATGTATCGGCATTGCGTCGAGTAACAAGATTATTAGTTTTGTGGCGGGAATCTTTGGGTATAACCAAATATTTATGGCGAAACCGATGTCCCCAAAACCACCTTGGATGCCACGGTGCTCTAGGGTTGTATGAATGAATTTTGTAATGACATTCGGCTTGAAAAGCAGCAGTGCTACGTACCAACGCGCAATGAATTTGATCTTCCACGATCTAATCGGCCACATTGTTGAAATATACATCGATGATGTAGTAGTGAAGTCCAAAGATGATTGGCAGCATTTGGCCGATTTAGAGAGGGTGTTCCAGAATACAAGGGCTCATGGGTTAAAAATGAACCCCTTGAAATGTGCGTTTGGCATGTCGGCTGGTCAATTCCTCGGGTTTATGGTTCACCGGAGGGGAATTGAGGTCAATCAAATAAGAGTCAAAGCCATAGTCAATACAAAACCGCCGACATGCAAAAAACGAATTGCAAAAGCTAATCGGCAAAATCAATTACTTAAGACGATTTATTTCAAATCTGTCTGGTAGAATTCAAGCTTTTACACCTTTGCTAAAATTAAAAGATCATCAGGACTTCGTATGGGGGCCCAATCAGCAAAGAGCTTTTGATGATATAAAGCAGTACTTAGCATCACCACCAGTCCTGGCTGCACCAAAGAAAGGAGTCCCATTCAAGTTGTACGTATCGGTTGACAATGAGACTATTGGGGCAGTTTTGGCCCAAGAAGTTGATGGAAAAGAGCGAGTAATATTTTACTTAAGCCGATGACTCTTCGAGACTGAGATCAGGTACCCTCCGGTAGAGAAATTATGCTTGTCGTTATACTTTGCTTGTACTAAGTTGAGACATTATATATTGGCGTCAACTTGTATAATAGTGTGTAGAACCGATATCATCAAATACATACTGTCTGCGCCAATCTTAAGAGGACGACTTGGGAAATGGGCTTATGCTCTGACCGAGTTCGACCTGCAGTACAAATCGGCTAAAGCCATCAAAGGCCAAGCAATAGCCGATTTCATCACTGGACGTGATATTATGGCAGGCATGGTCGAGGTGGTTCCCTAGCGATTGTATTTTGATGGATCAGTTTGCCAAGAAGGGAGTGGAATAGGTATTGTGTTGATCTCGCCGAAAGGACATAGCTTTGAATTTGCATACCAGCTCAATGGTCGATGCTCTAATAATCAGGCCGAATATGAGGCGTTGATCAGGGGGCTCCAATTATTAGAGAGTATCGGAGTAAGTGATGTGAAGGCATATGGTGATTCATTGCTGGTTGTTCAGCAAGTTAAAGGGGAATTCCGATGCAATGATGAAATATTATCAAAATATTTGGAGCATTGTTTTAGTACTATCAGCACATTCACTTCATTTTGTATCAGTCATGTGCCTAGGGAGATGAATGACAGGGCCAATATGCTGGCTCAAGCAGCATCGGGCTATAAAGAATATAGCCAATATGAAGTACTCGACTCGATCGACAAAACGATGTTTTGTATTGATATGGCCGATTGGAGAGCAAAGATAAAGGCTTATTTGATAAACCCATCTAGGCCCACTGAGCGTAAAGTTCGGCAATAGGCATTGATGTACGTCGTGTTAGGAGATGAGCTATACTATCGAACAATGGAAGGCTTACTTTTAAAATGTTTGAGTGACGAAGAGGCAAAGGTGGCTATGGGTGAAGTTTATGAAGGGATTTGCGATTCACATCTGTCGGCTCACAAAATGAAGTGGATCTTAAGACGAACAAGATATTTTTGGCCGACAATGTTAGAGGATTGTTTCAAGTATTATAAAGGGTGCCAAACTTGTCACAGGTTCAAAAATGTACAACTTCGGCGCGGCATCGCCATTTTACATCCGATTATCAAGCCATGGCGTTTAGAGGATGGGGAATAGATGTGTCGGCCAAATATTCCCACATCAAGCAAAGGACATAAATTCATCCTCATGACCATAGATTATTTTTCAAAATGGGTAGAAGCCATTCCTCTCAAGAAAGTCACCAGTGTAGAAGCAATCGGCTTTGTTAATGAGCATATCATCCATCGATTCGGTATTCCGCAAACTATCACAACCGATCAAGGAACTGTGTTCATGTCTAACGAGTTTCGAAGCTTTGCAGAAAGTTTGGGCATTAAATTGCTTAATTCATCACCATATTATGCCCAAGCTAACGGACAAGCCGAGTCATCTAACAAAACTCTGATTAAGCTAATTAAAAGGAAAATCGATGAGAAACTGAGAAATTGGCATACTACGTTGTCAGAGTCTTTATGGGCGTATCGGCTAGCGTTTCATGGATCAACCAAGCTGTCGCCATATCAGTTGGTGTACGGGCAAGAAGCCGTGTTACCCGTAGAAGTGAATATTGACTCAATGAGAATGTCAAGACAAAACAATCTATCGGCCGACGAATATAAAGACTTGATGCTATACAATTTGGACGATTTAGTGGAATTGAGATTGATTACACTAGATCGGCTTGAAAAGAATAAGAGAAGAGTTGCGAGAGCTTATAACAAGAAAGTTGTGCCTAAGTCATTTAGCGAAGCCGATTTAGTTTGGAAAACAATATTGCCGATCGGATCAAAGGATAATCGATTCAGCAAATGGTCGCCAACGTCGGAAGGATCTTATAAGATAAATCGGCTTGTTGACGGAAATGCATACATACTTGAGACACTTGAGGGTACTTTGTTACCAAAGGCAATCAATGGAAAATATTTAAAGAAGTACTACCCTAGCGTATGGATCGGCGCATGAATAATTGAGAAGTACAACAAGAATTCTAAATAAATATAATCGGTTAAATAGCCGATTAAACGTATTACAAAATCATAGCAAAAGTATAACAGCACTGTTTGGAAACAGAACGACATCAATAAAATTACAAGCCTGACCCAGGGATCCTAGCCACTAAGGCAGATAGCGCTGCGGCTGCCTTGGCCAAAGTCTCAGTAATGCCATAGACAATGTTTTCATCATCTTTGGCATTGCCTGGCACAGGAACAACTTTGGCCGATTGATCACGAACCTTAGCAGCAATGCCCGACATAAATCCTTGAGATTCTTCAAAGACACAGTTGTCAAGTTCATAGCAGCTAGGGCATCGGCTAGTTGCCCGTTTACTTTGGCCAATTCATCTTCAAGGATCTTCTTTGTCGACTCCAGCTCTCGGATGGAAGATTTTGCCGTTGTAAGTTGCAAGCAACTTTCGTCATACTATTTCTTCTTGGCCTTGGCGTCTGCTACCATTTCATCCAGGAGGCACTGATCGGACTCTTGAGCCTTTCGTTGAGCAATTCTGGCATTGGCTGCATCCACTTCTGCTTTCTTTTCGTCCAGATGGCATACGTTCAAGAGTGTGGCCATAGCCTCGGGGGGCAGATCGGCTTCCACAGCGGCCATTGCATCACGTATGGGTTGTGTGTTAGTGAGGATGGCAGGCTTTGGCTGGCTGATTTCAATAAGAAGCCGGTTCAATTTCTCCTGCATATCAGGCACAGACTTGACTACAGAAGCCGATGCCACCATAGATGCGTCTATAATCTTGCGAACAGCAGCTGAATGATCATTTACTGCCACCATCTCTGGGTCGACCAGTTCATCCAAGGAAAAGCCGAGTAGGCTCGTCAGGTCCATCGACTGGTCCATTAGCTCTAGCTCTGACGGAAGAGGGGGTTGGATTGTTGGTTGCGGAATGGAAGTACCAAGGTCGGTCAAGATATCGGCCACTTGATTTGATGCAGCGGGCTGCATAAGGTAAATATATGAGAATTGGAGCATGAGAGGATAAAAGCATTATAAAGAAATTACCTCTATATAGGCCGATGTGCGAGGAGAGCTCTCGGCGCTACATTCGTCGCGTTTTTATGCGCTTTGGCGAGGGCTTTAGTGGATTGGGTTTCTCTACAAAATGGATAACAAAGTTAGCAACAAAAGATAAGCGATTATCGGCTAAAAGTACTTATTAATGATCGGTTTTCTCCATCTCTGATATAGACGGGCTTTGAACACGAAGATTGCCAGATGTGTAACCAGTTAGGCCAGTCGATTGATGTGGCCTCTTCCCTTTTGCCCCATCCCCCGATGGGTCCGCAGCGGTCTTCTTGATGTTTGCAGCATCTTGGAAAAGAAATGAGGTGGTTAGAAGCTGAGGTGTGAACCAGAGTCAAATAACGAAAGGATCCTTTGGAAAAACACAAGCCGATACCTCTACGACTACCGATGAATTAGTATAACCCGAAGAACTGCTAGAGTCTGAGGAATTATCCTACTTGATTTCTTCTTCTTCTTTCTTCTTCTTTGAGACCCTTGTTGGCTCGTGAAAGTCGGTAGGAATTTTTCTATAATGGCGATAGGGTGCGATCTAGGTCAGAGGCCTCGACACGGATGACCACCAAGCTAAAAAGCGGCCAGCCGGCGAGAATTTAAAAAAAATCACGGCGAGATCAAGGACTTGAAGCTCGTCGGCTATTTCTAAAACTATTTAACATTGTTGCATTTCTCACCCTAATACAGGTTGAAGGCGATTGAGAAGTGGCAGACAAGGCACTACTTGGCCAAAACCGAGTTGGCGGGTGTAAACCGAAGGATGGTAAAATTCATACGAGGGTTGGAATGTTACATTTGAGAATTTAAGCTAACATGAAGGATCTGAGAAATGAAAATCGATACAACTCCAAAAGTCGTTTAGGCATCGGTATTTGTTAGCATCCAAGTGAAGGAATGAAGGCCATTGGAAATTGGCCACATTACTGTAAGAGAAAAAATCCTGTTGACCAAAAGTCATGCTATCCAGGTTCAGAAAAAATGATAAGTATTTCTTCAAATCAGCTGGGGTAATTTTAGTATCACCACTGGAGCACATCACAAGTCTCTCCCCTGGCGATCGGCTGGCTCTGTATTGCGGAGTAGTACCTTCGGGATAATCTTCGCGAGGAAAGGCCGAATCCTCCAAAGGTTCAAAAATTAGCGATCAGCTGAAAACGCTATAAAGCCACAATTGAATGAACCATAAGGACCGCCTATGTTGCTAACGACAAATTGAGCAAAACTAGAAAAAAGCCGACTCGATTATATGCATCATCGATAAATAGCCCCAAGAAGCATCTTTCTAAGAGCCAGCTGATGACCTTCTACTAACCAATCTACCACCAACTGATAAACTTGAGTCGGCCCAAGGGAAGCCCCGCAGAACAAGAATCTTTCCAAC
This sequence comes from Guadua angustifolia, assembly GCA_036346375.1. Lineage (NCBI taxonomy): Eukaryota > Viridiplantae > Streptophyta > Magnoliopsida > Poales > Poaceae > Guadua > Guadua angustifolia. The sequence continues at coordinate 34,452,136 of CM070510.1, read as the reverse complement.
CAAAGATTGAGGAATGCAACATACTCTTCGTCTGATACCAGTCCATTTACTTTATTGTTGTGCTGAATGTATTTGGACCACCCTTCACCTTTGGATTGGATCAGCTTGTACTTAGGTTTCCCACTAAAAGCCGATATTTGTTCGCCATCAGGCCTAAGACAGCACAACTCTGCTATATCTAGAAGTGTTGTGCCGATGGGGCTAGTCCGGAAAAGGAAGGCATTGAAAGTGTCTGACCAGAAATAACATGTCGTGGCCACTAAGGGCTCATTGGCTTCTGGATTGGCTAAGCTTAAAGGGAGGCATTCGGCTATACCCATCCTCTCCCATTCCCCTTTCTTCTGAGCCGACACTCTGATGAACCAGCTTCTCCATCCCTTGAGAGCTGTCGGCCAAGCTCTAAAACTTTTACCCCATTCTTGTACATTGTAACCTTGTGCCGATAAGGGGAGCCTAGGGATTTCTTCGTTAATTACCGTATCGGCATCTAGATCCCCTACCGGTCCTAAGTGATACTGATCATTGCTTTCTGGGATTGGGATGAGTACCTTTGAAGACTCCATTCGGTGATTTGGGAGTTGAGAGGCTGATGCATAAGTCTTGAAGAAGCCGATTGGAGATGATTCGAGAGCTCGGCGTGAAAATGACAGTGGGGGTCCCGCATATATATAGCATGGTGAAAAGTTGGAAGTGGCGGGAAATGAATTCGAGGTGACCTGTGCAATTAAAACCACACCGAGATTTTTACGGCGCAATTAATGCAGCGGTTACTGGAGCAATTCTTTAGCCGACAAGGAAGAAGCCGATAGATGAAGAAGCCGATATATTTTTGAAAGACAATAAATTATCTTTCAAAAATAGGGGGCATATGTTTGCACCAGAATTTGGCTAGTATGAGACGAATCAGCAGAATCACGAGTTTGGATAATGCACGGGGTATCTTTGGAAAGTTTGGATAGCATACGGTGAATACTTGGAAGCAGGAGATCAAATTAGGAAACCGTAGCCGACTTGGATTGTGATGTCGTAGCAGAATAGGACTCGAATCGGCTGACGATTATATTAGTCGAGCCTAGGCTGCTTGAAGAGGCATCCACAGCAAAATTCACATCTACTAGTTTTCTCGTTTTTCCTTTAGCTCTTAGTATTGTAATGCCCTTTTGTAAGTCGACATCGATTAAATAAAGTTGCGCATCGCCGATTGTTTGATCGTCTTTCGATTCCCCCAGATTTGATTTGTTACTTTTTGTTGCGCGCGCCTTCTGGAACTAATCTACCTTTATCCTCGATTAGCCTTGATCGGTTAATCTATTTATCATTGATCGGCCTTTTGGTGATTCGATTTAACCGATTCCTCTCGAAATCGGCTTAGATTGAATTTCATCAATTTTTCCTTATCGATTGCGAGGTCAAATCGATTGTACGCTGGCGCATTTGAACCGGTGTTAAATGCGGTGTGTTGCAAACGAAACCCTACATCACGTTTTGGTGTCAGCGAAGTGTTGTAAGTTGGCGCAAATTTTGGAGGCAAACATTTGAGTAATATGTATTTAACACGAGGCATTTTATGGCTTGGCATGAAACATGTGTAGGGCTTGTAATGGCTTGTTACTTGTCATCTAGATTGATCAAATTCGGAAAGGGTTTCGTGCAGTTCATGTGGAGACTACAACTTAAGCAGTCCCTATAGGTGAGGACTGTCTGATCGACTCATCGGATTGAACGGATCGACCTAAAATTGGATGAACAGTATTTGCTACAGTGTTATGACCAATGTTTCCGTACAGTAAAAAAAATCTGCATAATATTTTTAGCTAATCCGAACCGTTCGTTTTTAATCGAACAGTCCCGCGTGGACTGCTTAAGTTGCAGCCCTACAGGGCTACACTGGATCTGTGTGCGATCAAAATCCTTCATGTCAACTGTTCAGTCGTGGATCAACGTGACGTATGACAAATTAAGTAACAACCATCTCATATAAGCTAATAGAAGAGAAAGACATCAATTCAATGAAAAAACCATGAACATTTGTACAAATAAAATAAGACGTAGAAAACGTCCTCCTAGCCTCATGGTCATTTTAGACTTTTTAATAATAAATTACACTATCTAACCGATCAAAAATTCATGATACCAAATAGCTTGACTTAGCTTAAAAGCATACTACTTAGAGCATCTCCAAGAAGAGCTCTAAATAGGTTGCTAATTATAAATTTAGGGCTTTGGTGGAAAAAAAAAACCTAGTTTTAAGCTTATAAACCAATACGTCTAAAAACCCAAAAGCCTAAATAAAACGGCCCACAGTCCGAGGCCACCAACAAATAACTGCCGCCACGTGCAGCGGCGACAAATACACCCACCGTCGTCGCGCTCCGGCCCTGGACTCCTGGACACGCTCGCGTGTGCGCCACCGCACTGCCAGTGCGTCCGCTGCCGTGGCCGTCGATCGCCCCTTTCCCCGGCCTGCACGCAACACATACATGCCGCGACGCAAACTCGCAACAAGGCAACTGAGGGACGCACCACGCAGTCGCCGTCGCGTGGCCGCTCACCCGCGGGCATTGAATGCTGCGGCGCCTGGCCGCGCCAACTGCGCGCTGCCGTGCCGGCCGGCTCGATCAGGTGCCTCTAGATCTGAGGACGGCGTCGGCGGCTGCCGGCCAGCGCGCTAGTTTGCTTATACGGTTGGGTTTTCGTTGCCGTGTAGCCGTTGCGGCAGGGCCCATGAGCGCGTGCGCGCCGTCCAGAACTGCCGAGTCAACTTACTTGTCACATCCAGGAGACAAACATGCACGCACACGTGCGCGCGCGATGCAACACAACGCGAGCCATGCTGTCTGGAACCAAATTTTCTGGTTAAAACGAACCATCGTTTGTTTGGTAATCCATGATCCATGGTGCGACAGACCGCCCTTTTCACAGACACGTATAAATATCTTCGTAGCTATCTAAAATTTTAGTTATAGGTAATCAAGTGTACATTGCTATATCAAAGAGCGAAAGTGAATAATTTATAGATAAATTAAAGGTCTAACGGCTAAAGTTTTTAAAAAAGTGTGGTTAGCACGGATCGTCTAAAACACCTACAAAAAAGGCGGCGAGATAAGTCAAAACCTTCAAAACCAAATATCATCGCCATCTCGATCTCACGGAATCCGTCGTCTTCTTGGAAATCTAGAGGGGTAGGAGGAAGGGTGAGTACTAGCGATACTCAATAAACCACAAGAAATTCTGAATACTACATGCGGGGAATAGACAAAAGTAGACCAGGTTATAAGTATTGTGGATGCAAGTTCTTAAATGCCAGTTTTCATTTTTCATTTGAAACACAATCCAAATAACAGATAATACCATAGGGTTATTTGCAAAGTTCAATATTTACGACAAGTTCTGTTTATGAAAACTACTTAAGCGCGGTTACAGGAATCACCCTAGATTAACTCAGCTTCATTAACCAGAAGCACGACGTATTCGAATACCATTGATTGAGGGTTGGGGGTTGGATCGACATCCACCTCCTGTGATCAGCCCAACACTATCCGTCTAATCATAGCAATTTTTGAAAATCATTCAAGCCAACTCTCGGAGATTTTGAGTAATTTAACTAAAGGTGAAGTTATATTAACGGCTAGTCTACGATGGTTCAATATTTTATAGTCTAAGATTAAAAAGGGATTAAAGCATAACAAGAGGTTTAACATTTTGGGTTATAGCAAATCACATCATTCTAAATTATCTCCTTTTTAGTTTTCCAAAATACCGAAAATAATGTGATCTGAAAAATACTACAAATCTTGTAGTGGCCCGAGTTCAAAATGTTCAAGGTGTGGCTTGCCTTATGGGGTCGAGGTTCTTCTAGAGAAAGTAGTCGATGTAGATGTGCGGTCGAGCAGTTACGGCTCTGGTGTGGTTCCAAGAACTACTCACCTTTCGAGTCGACTTTAGAAATTGCTCCAACGTCAAATCTAGCACAAAAAGGCAAAATCAATAAATAAACGAATAAAAACACCCAAAAGAAGAAATCGAAAAATTGAAACGGAGAGAGAATGGCTGGAAATGGGACGAAGGGGCATTTTAGGGATTTTGAAAATTTTGGGGGCTGGACTCGGCAAAACGGAGATCATTTTTGGACTCAGCGGCTTGAACTCGTCAAGAATATGTATTTTTTGGGTATTTTTGGATTTTTGGGGATTTTTCTGAATTTTTAATTGATTTTTCGGATTTTAAATAAAATTTAAACATAAAAATCAAATTAAAAATCCGAAAATTGAGATTGGGCCACACAATAACCAGCCCGTTACTGTGCGACCACGGCGACACGGCCCGCATAGGCTAGTAGGCCGGCCCACGGCGCACGGCGCTAACTAACGAGCAGACATGTGGGCCCCCTGCTGCTTGAGCAGCCGTGGGCCACGGTTGGGGCGGTGCTCGAAGAGGCGTAAGGGGGCGGCGGCGGGAGGTGGTGAGTTGAGAAGATGCCGGGTGGGCGAGGCGGAGCTTGGGGAGGAGGAGAGCGGCGGGGAGAAAGAAGACTGCTGCAGCGATCTCGAAGCGAAACAAATCGGGCGAGTGGTTTATATAGGGAAAGCGGAGGAGAGGTGCTCAAGAGTGGCAGGCGAGGGGCGGTGGGAGCACACAGGCATCTTGGGAGGCGGCGGGCAGCCGGCGTGGCCTGTGAAACAGAGCAGGGAACAGGGGCGCGGTGCTAGGCGGCGGAATCAATGGGTGGCCTGGGGCGTGGTGGCGAAGGCGGGGCAGGCCGAGAGAGGCGAGGCGGCCGGACTGGCGTGGAAGCGATCGGCCTTGAGGAAAAAGCGACCACAGGGAAAAAAGGCGGGGAGGAAGAAGAAATGGGTCGGGCCCAAGTAAGCGGGAAAAAGCCAAATTCTGAATAAGGAAAGCGGAATTCGGAAACAATTTCCCAAAAGGAAAAGAGTTCGAAATAAACTCAAATAAATTAAAAAAAAACAGGAAAAATCAAATAAAATCTAAAAAAATCAGATAAGCTCATTTTTGAAATTTTTGTTTTCAGCGGAACCGCGCCGTCCTCTTGGTATGCGGCAGTTTGTCTGCCGTAGCCCCGTGAGTGCTACTGTACGGAAGTAGGCAGTAATACATCATCTGCTGCTATTTCTGTATTCAAAGATAGGGCTAGTTTTAAAAAACTCAGTCATACGAGAGGTAGAAAAAATATTGAAAAAAGCAATACCGAGGAAAAAAAGCGCAGCTTCGATTGTTGACCATTTAGACCCTATTTGTCACTGCTTTGGGGCCTTAATTTGATGGCTGCCCAATAGGCAATGACTGCTCCCTAGGGCTCATGGGCTTCGGATCGACCGTAGATTCCTTTATGGGCAGCCGATCGATGCTTGGCAACGGAACGCGTGGGAACGACATTGTTAGACTACCTAGCGGCTTTTGAACGTTTGTTAGGCTATGCATGTCAATCATCTGTACACTTTGCAATCTAATATTTTTTATATGAAAGAGAGAAAAGAAAGAGAATATAACTGTCTGGTTGTAAAAAACGATGATATAGATGAGACAAAACTGAGACAAAACATCAATATATAAATTATTATTCATGACAAATATTTTTTCATGTCATAAATTAAAAGATTGTGAGATCTTACAAAAACAATCTTAAAATGTTATCTATTGTAAAAGTCGTCTTTAGTTCTATCTTCAAATGATATAAGGATTATATAGACGGTATCCATCTTTATTATTGTAGGTGAGATTAGTTGGATCAGGGAAGCGCTTAACATGTCTTCATAGTATATGCAAAAGGAGATCTGCGGTGAGGTTTATCTCCTTTTAGGAGACGAGAAAATATAAATCTCATGTGCTTTTAGATTGCCAAAACGTAAGATTCAGGGCGTGCTTTGAAACATATAAATGTAAAACCATATGAATAGATAGAAATACTCGCTTTAACACAGATGATTAGAAGAACCAAGAAAACAAGAGAAATTAGTGTCCTTTGCTATAGAACAAGTCATCATAGGCGGTTAGTAAACCACATCTAAGCGATTTTGTGAACAAATGCAGTAAGCAAGTGTCTGATGACAAAGAGTCATTGTAGATAGTTTTCTAACTGTCTGTGAAAAAACTCATCACAGACGGTTCCAAATTAGACCCGTTTGTACTGTGGTATCATCATAAACGGTTCTAACAAATAACCGTCTGTGATGATGGGTTTATCCTAGACGGTTGTAACTAAGAACCGTCTGTGATGATGGGTTTATCCTAGACGGTTGTAACTAAGAACCGTATGTAATGTTGATTTTCTATTTTTTACTAAATTTTAATTTATTGGCTAGCCTCAAGAATTGCTAGCCATGCCCTCTAAAACAAATAACAATACAAACAGCATGACCAGCATATTATTATGACATAAATTTAAAAAATATACTCCAATCACATGTTACACAACATACAGCGTATCCATTTCATAAATCAACTCAGATCGCACATTACAACATATGTACAACGCATTCATTTCAGAAATCAACTAACATATGTACTAACTAATTAGATTCAGAAGTAGAAATTACAAATTAACATCACAAGGTTCACAAATTAGTCTTAATGTACGGTGAGTAACAAATTCACAACTCATGGTTGAGCCCTAAGTAGTATCTACCCTTTGGATTTAAGATCTCCATGTGACAGAAAGTATGAGTTGTCCTCGAATACTTCGAATGTCAGCCTGTTCCAATGCAGATTCAGCGTATTGCCAAGCCTATCAATGAGAAAAGTAAAGCCTCGCGTATATATAAATTAATAAGTGGAGACATTTGTTGCAAGATTGACAAACCTGGTGACATTGGTCTGCTAGGAACCAAGGAGGAGTGCTATGTTGTGGCAAACATAGAATCCACATAGGTCAGTGCCTATTGGCTGCTGGTAGCACTGCCAAAATAAAATAGTTTAATTAGTTTTGAAGATATTATAATGGAGTGTGAAGAATTATTGCATACTATCGGATACTGAAAAGTTAAAAGTATGATTTAGAGTGGTCGGGCCCTTCTTATGTGGCCCTCCCCTCAATTTGTAGACACTGAACGACGTATCGAGAAAATCTCTGATAGGATTCAAATCGTGGGTGCCGCCTTTTTTGGAATCAAGATAAATTACCCGATTCTGTCTCAGTATAATTACGAGTAGAACCTAGTGATACCTACACAGGTATATCGTCATAGTCACTGAACCTAACTTCGAGGTGAGATATAGTAGAAATCAACGAGTATAGTATCAAGACGAAGCACTTACCCTGGATTGTAGGGTAAAAGTATGAATTTTTTATCTGAATAAGCCAGCAGTACTTTTTCCACGTACTCATGGACGAATTGTTTATTTTCGTCCATGGTTTGTTTGGACATTATGTGCGAGTCGGTGAAACCCACGATTGTTTCCTTACTATTGCTTTATGGATCATGTATCTACATATACAAAATAAAGGATTATATATATATGACATTTATCGGTGTGTCAAAAGTGTAGAGCGGTGATTGCACACACTTACATTGTCAACATCTTAGGAGTGAGGTGTCGGCGCTCTAAGATTGTCTGAATCGAGCAAGTCGGTGAAGCCGACCATGAAAACACCATATAAAACCAATGTAAAAATACTCCTACTTGAAGGTCACGGAAATACTCGTTGCCGTTGTGCCACCGCTTTGTTGCTGTTGCATGTACCATTCTTGCAATCTAGCATGCTATTAAAAGTGTCTCCTTGCCGTTATCCAGTACGAACCGTTGCCCCAGCTCGAATTACTGCGCCAATGGGGCAAACGGAAAATCATGAGTTGACGTGGTACATTTCGATTTGCCCTTGTCTCCGTGCCTGTTACCAAGCTTCATCTTCACGAGGAGATGATTGGGCCCTCTTGTAGTAATAGTGCGCACGGGGCGGAGACACGGTAGCCGATTTGGCAGGCTCGTTCGGTGCATGGCATGGCTCTGGTAGTGTTAGTAGCTCCGGCGCATGATGTGGTGACTTTGAGCCTGCTTGTACCTTCGGTGCTTTTAGGCGGGTGTCGAAGGAGATGTCCTTCTTGGGCCACGAGATGAATGTGCCGATGGCACCTCCTAGTGTGACGATCTCATCGTTTGGGGGATGTCCAGCGTGACAGCTTTGAAAATTTCATGTACACCATCGACATGGACTTTCGCGTAGCCCAGCTCTAAAGTTTGACCGTGCACTAATGCCCCTACACCGAATGCATACGCTTGTCCCCAAGCAGTCTGCGAGGAATAGAACCGTTGGCAAGTTTCACTTGCAGTTACGCAACATGGCCACCTACATAAGGGTACATAAGTAATTAGCTATCGTCCAACATTAAAAGTGTAGGTAAGGAGCATTCGGACATGTTACTTGGGTGTTATCGGGAGAAATCTGGTTTCAACCACGCCCGTCTCGAGGAGAGCAGCGTGCTTCGCTCTGACGGTTGATTGGGCTGAACTACACATGTGCTTCTTGGGCTATCACGTTCGTCCTGCCTCTGCTTTCGTACCCTTTGCTCTATCCTTGCCTCGAGGCTTCGTAGCTTACTATCGAATTGCACTCTAAGCCTTTCATCAATCCTTTCCTAAATGAGGGCTACTAGTTGCTCTTTACGCTCAGTTTTGCTTCTCTTTCTACTCCGGTACGTGGCCGAGTCCTGTGGGAATCCCAATTTTTAGAGAACGAAAACAATTCATTCCATCTGTACTCAATCCGAACCTTATATTTCTCGGATCCGCTGCGAATTCTTCGAATCTCCTATCGATGTTTCTCTACTGCGTTGAATCAGGAGGGTGTCTAGTCATTCCATTGTTCTTACGCTCATCCAAGTGCCATCGAAGCAATTTTGCCTCTTTTGGGTTCACAAACAAATACTTCAAACGGAGAATTATAGGCAGATACCACGCCACCTTAGCGTGAAGTCCTTTCTTCACCTCCATACCCTTGTCATCATCATCCGATCTATCTTTACACTTGTACTTGGATGCGTTGCACACTGGACATACATACAAGTTTGCGTATTATTTGCGGTACAGGATACAGTCATTCAGACAGGCATGCCTTCTTTCTACTTTTATTCCTAAGGAACAAAGAACCTTTTTGTCTTTGTAGGTGGTTGTCGGCTACTCGTTTCCCTTCGGAAGCATATCCACTAACAGACCTAACAGCGTCGTGAAACTCTTGTCGAACCAACCGTTGCTTGTCTTTAATTTCAGTAGTTCCAGCACAGACGATAATCTTGTGTATTTGGACTTGCAACCCAGGAACAAAGGTTTCTCCGAGTTGTCCATCAAGCCCCAAAATTTTACATACTCCCACTCATCACGGTTCCCTTACGCATCCCGATGTCGATCCATATTGTCGCCGAAATCAGATCGATATCATCAGAAATATCGTTGACCGTTGGCGATATCGAGTATCGTCGACTTTGTCCATGATGGTAGTACTACTTGGTCCCTGTGTAATCTACTCTTCACCGTGACTGGTCCAACATGTATACCCCTTTTTGAAACCCCATAGAATCAAGTGTGCTTTAATCTACACTGGGTTTCGAAACATCTGGAGATTCTCACAGTCAATGCATGGACAAGGCATAAATTCCACCTCCTTGTTTGACATATCTTCTTCTGCAGCTCTTCTAAAAGCGGAGACACCATTAATATACTCGGCGCTCACACGGTTCTCAGCGTACATCCAACTTCAGTCCATCTACACTACATATGTAACAATAGGTGTTAAACGACGAATTAAGATCAAAAAGTACAAATGGATCTGCACAAGGTGTAGCAAATGTATATACTTTACATCACAGAGAATAAATTAACCAGCTTCATTTCCCTCTTCATCAAGATAGTTATTAAATATAATGCAAATTTGGACCAATTCAGATTAGAAGCAATTACTAACCTTGGATGACCAAGAGCACAAGGATCTGCAATTAAATCTCCAAATCTAGGGTCTCTTTCACCAGAACGCCTCTCAATCGCAGCCACCTCAGAAATATCGAGGAAAACCTAAAAATCTGAGGCGGTTGAGGCTCTCTATTTTTACAGTGCGAGATATCATCGCCGCGGTTTTATCTATAAACCATCTATGATGTGATGACATCGCATGAGCGGTTTGTAGATAAAACCGTCTGCGATGTCATCATCCGAACGGTTTGTAGATAAAACCGTCGCTATGTGATGGCGTCATCATGAGCGGTTTTAATCCACAAACCGTATGTGATGTCATCACATCATGAGCGGTTTGTGGATAAAACCCTTTGCGATTACGCCATCATAGACGGTTTTGTTTACAAACCGTTTGTGATGTTCGTAGTCTTTCGATCGAGTTCATCGTTTCGTCTTTCTATCTGAGCGTCGCGATCTTTCGATTGAGTTCATTGTTTTGTCTTCCCAATGCAATCCCGCGCAGTCTTTCGATCGAGTTAATCGTTTCGTCTTCCCAATGCAGGCGCGCGCAATCTTTCCAGTGATCGTTTCATCTTTCCAATGTAGATCGTTAATTCCAAGCGGCGTTTCGTTTCCCCAATACAATTCCGTGCTTATAAGAACAGAGAGGCTTATCGACCGCCTCTATACTCGATGCATCAGCAAAAAAATCCCCTCCGATGACGTCGCCATGAGCAACCCAAACAGCTCCTCCGGCGGCTCCTCCTTTGATGGCTCCACCCCGATGGCGCCACTTTCGACTACACCTCCAGCGGACCCGTTGGCATGCCCTGCACCAATAGGCGTGGCGCTCGCGATGCCATCTCCACGTTCCTCCGCCTCCTCCGATCGCCTCTGCCTCCACCCGCGCGCCCTCTGGCTGACTCCGCCTCCACCGTGCCCCTCCCGGCGCCTCGCCTCCACCGTGCCGAGCAAAAGCGCGGCACCGGCCTTCCTGCCGGCAGCAGCAAGCTACGACTCATCGGAGGATATCGCGACAGTGGGAGGCTGGAGGATGACCCAGTGGCCGGCTCGGCGAGGACTCGAGACGGCATGGCGAGGACTCCGTCGACTCAGGCGCCCTCCTGCCTCCTCGGCGACAACAACGGCAGTAGTCTTTTTAGTTAAAGTACTTTTATGCGTAGTCTTTTATAATGCTTCTTCATATATATAATACAATCTAGTTCTCAAAATCATCAAAGACTTTTGTAATGATCTTCTTATATATATAATGCAATCTAGTTCTCAATCCGGTAGTCTTTTTGTAAAGGCGCGCATTTTTGTTTTCAATTAATGATCACAGAGCGGTTCGTGGATAAACACGTCTATGATGAGGGCAATATCACAGACTATTTTATCCACAAACCATCTGTGAAATTTCCCTCATCACTGCTGGTTTTATCTATAAACCGACTGTGAACTTCTCCCTTCTATCATATACGGTTCGTTTTTCAAACCGTCTGTGATAATCATACATCGTAGACGGTTGCAGTCGCAAACCATCTGCGATATATCCGAAACATATCACAGATGGTTCGTTCCTAAAACTGTCTGTGATGATGTTTCTAATATAGGCTCTTTTATAGTAATGTCTGGACGAGACATAGGAAAATGACATATTTTTTTATCTAGTATAAGCTTGTCGACGATCGGGATCGCCAACATAAGAAGGTGAGTTAGAAATTCGGTGTGATATGGGACCCGAGCTGCGCTTCGCTCGATCGGAGGAAAAGTATAGGCGTGGTTATGGTGAACAAAGGCGACAACGGCGGAGACCGAGGTTTATCTTGGTTCGAGCCTGTAGAGAGTAATAGCTCTACTCGATGCCCTTCTTGGCGATTCTTTTAGCTAATTCTAAGTACAAGGATGTTTCTGACTCAAGTTCGACAATGGCTAAGTCTAAGCTCAAGCTAGGCGCGTTGTGTGTTGTCTTCGTCTCCCCAAAGGATGTGCTCCTTGGTCTTTATACCTCCTCGGCCGCATAGCGGTGGGCTAGATTCGGGAAGTGGCCTTCATGCGTTGAGGCCAGCGATAACGCTCCGAACTTGTTGCCGCATCTGCGCTTGCCCCCGACCAGCGCCTTGAGCAACGTCGGTCAAATGCTTGATCCGAAATCAAGGGTGGACCGCGGCTCGAACAAGGACCCGCCGAGCTCGAGTCGGCGGGGCCGTGCTCGGGTCTAAGCGCTCTAGGTCGGCGCCTCGATGCGCACCAGTCGAGGCGGGGTCTCCCGAGCTCGGGGGGTCCGTTGACCGCGCGTCAGCCGGTCAAAGGACGCCCTCATGTTTTTTCCCAAGGAATTAAAGGGGGAAGGACCCGTGATCCCGTCGAGAGTTGCAAGTGTGACTTCCTATGTTTTAAATGGATGATATAGTACTAATTCTTATAGTATTAAAATTCTCTATATTTTTCCTTTAAAATTCCTTGCATCGGCGAAGCCCTCAACGTGTAGAACAAAAATACACTAATAAAGCCATATGTGGAGAGGAAATAAAAAATGATCATTTTTCTAACTTCATAGCAAATTTGGTTCCATTACGAAAAATAATTACAAAAATAACTCTATTCCCGACTACAAAAGTGTCAAAAGATAATATATGTTACATGAAACTATTTTTGTAATTGCATTTATACGAAAATTAGATTTAAAAAATATATCACACAAGACTACTAAAACGGTGATTTCGTCCTCAAGTAGAGGTGGACATTCAAGCCAGGCTCTTTTAGGCCGACTCGAGGCACGACATCACGGTTCGGTCCAAGACCCGACCCGACACGAAGTGGGCCGTGTTGGGTCTACACGACACTGTAGTACAGGCCGTGCTAGGCCTGAGAACTAGGAACGATCGGCGGTACGGTCCAATACGATACTGTAGAATGAGCCGCAACAAGCCCAATGACCTAGGGCATGAGAAAAAAACCTAGCATGAAGGTCACCGACTTACAGAGTATAAGTGTCATAGATGTACTTAGTAACATGGATGCTATCCCCACTACCAACACCTAAGAGATACGATGAAAAGGAGAGAAAAAGCTTAGAAAGATTGAGAGATAATATAAAAAACCCGTATCTCAATCCCTCTCAGTGCTCTCTCTCTCACATCTCTCATCCCCTCATGAGGTGATTAGTTAATTAATCAATCGAATCGAAGGCAGATTGGTACCATCGTGTGATGGTCGATGGAAATCTCTGGCAATGGAAGTGGGAGCTCAGGAGCCGATCTCTGCATCTGATAGCCACGGGCGTAGTTTAATGTTATATAAAACGTCTCTACCAGGAGATAATACTGTAGCACCTGAGGCCAAAGCTGCCGCTGACGTAGGCAACACAATGGCGCGTCAAAAATGTCATTTTGAGAGTTTATCCGGTAAATACAGTTGCACACCGACCGGCCAGCTCTGCATTAAATGCACCACACGATCTCTTCCTGTAGCACTAGATCCTGCTGACCCAAATATACCGAGGACCCGATAATTTGCTACTACCTGTGCAACGGCTGTAACTTGCGATTTGGGGTCTAGAAGTAGGGGTGTAAATGGGTCGGATAATACCCGATTTGTACCTGTACCTAGATGCAAAAATACCCTAATGGAAAGCTATTTTACACTACCCGTCGAATGCGGGTATGGAATGCAGGTAGTACCGGGTATGTTAAATTCGGGTTGGTTTAGATGCAGTATCAGCGATACAGGCGAGTCTGGTCGGAATCGGTGCCGAATAAATCTAACAATTCGGTGCCGGATAGCGTCGTGACCCAGCCTAACTTGGCCCAACAAGCGTTGCCACTCGGCCGGCCGCCCAGCGGTGCACCAACTCAAAAGTCAAAACCGAAACCCTAGGAGGCGCCTGCTTGGCTGCCGGTACTCGGCCGTTCGGTGCCTCTGCCGGCCCTCGCCCGATCGCCTCGGCCTCGCCTCTCGCCACCGCCTCCGCCTCCGCCCCTCGCCTCGGCCTCGCTTCATGGCGCTTCGCCCAGCGCCACCCGCGGCGCTCACCCGCCCCGCCAGCGCTCTCCCGCCCACCCGCGCTTCGCCACAACCCCGCCCCTTCGCCCGCCTCGTCGGCGCTCTCTCGGTCTGATTTAGTAATTTCGGTTCGATATAGTTATTGATGTATTGTTAGTATATAGTGAAGATATATAAGATCGTGAGATGAATTACCTAGCATGTGGCTGGATCGTGTTGAAATCGAACAGACATCTTGAAGGATTTTAATGGCTGGTCTCGAACAGCATCTCCAAGGATTTTAATGGCTGGACGTCATATTGACCAACGAGAAGGCAGATAGATGACTGGGGACAAGGCAAAGTATGATTTATGTAATCTGCTAAGGTTAGATTTGTGGTTATCTTGTTGAATCCGCTTTTACTATATCAGGAGTCAAGACTAAGTAATATAGAAGAAAGCAATGAGCTTTGATAACTGTGAACTGGTCATGATTATAAAGCAATTTCTGTTACTAATATTATGTGTTGCTTTTATGTGTCCTGAGTCCTGAGATATGCACACAGCACTGCAAATGTAATGCAGTTATCTTCAACTGGTATGTTTTATTAATGAATGTCAAATTGCTGAGGTACCGCCTGCTTGACATTAGGACTAAATTTAAGATCTTTTCTCGTTTTGTGCCATGACGTTGCGTTTACTTCATTTCAGAAGAATTGGCGAATTCTGACAGTGAAACAAGCGCAACTCCATCAGATGATCAGATGTGTTGCTTTTATGTGTCCCCTATTTGTTCAGTTCAACAGTACTCTGATCTATCTGCAAAATTCATAGGAATTCCACGTAGCACATTTGCTTTATCATCCATGATCTTGAAAAGTACTTTTTCATCACGAGATGCTGGTTTATTCTACACGGCGTCAATGTCCTGAGTTTCATTGACTATCAATAATCTGACATGTATATGTCTGACCCAAAGTGTTAGTTTGATCATATTGTTTTTATGCCTTTTTTTTGTTATGATCTTAGTCTTGTAAGTTGTATCTGACAAAATTCTATTGATTTACAAAAGGAAACATAATTTAGAATTTAGAGGAAGAAGTTCAGTATCTGTTACTGCACCCAAATCCATTCATGCCTTGTGTTGTAACTTGTACCGACTTGTACATTTGCTCACTGCCTTCACAGAGAGGCACTGACAACAGAGGGAGCTGTTGCCTTGTGAGTTGTGACTCCATACTTTAGAATTGGTTTTTGTTTACAACACAACGGTATTATGTGATGTATTAGTGTAATAGTTGAATTGTTTTCATCTTATGTTTCGATTCTAGATATTTCGTGTAATACCCGATGAAATACCCGTTGTCTGTATTATACCCGTCCGCACACTACCCGGAACCCGATTTCTACCCGTCCGTAGAAAATGCTACCCGTTACCCGTACCCTACCCGATTTTTACTACCCGTGCCCGTACCCGTACCCGGAGAAAAAATAATAGGATAGGGTATGAGATGACCTACCACCCGCCCGAACCCGATCCGTTTACACCCCTATCTAGAAGCCCCGGAGAAAATACGTTTCCGCCTTTTGGAAGCGCCTTTGATGCAGCCAGCCTGCCTGCGACGTGCCATCCTCCCATTACTGAGATAATCACTTTTCTAATGTCATGACAAACTTTTTTTTTCAAATCTTATTTCTTCTTAATGTAATTACAAAAATAAATACAACCCCAAGTCCCCAACTATAGAAGCATGAAAAGGTGACGAGTGTTACCTTGTGCGCTCTCATATTACATAAGTGTACATTGATTCTAGAGCCTAATAGTTTCGGTGGTTTTGCCGACCTCTGGGAGCTCGATGAGGACTTCCGTAATGTTGGAGTGTGGAATGTGACGTGTATCATCTTCTGATACTTCTATGGTCAAGGATAATGTTATTTTTATAATTTTGTTTAGAAGAATACTAAATTTGTAAAAAAAAATTATAGGCCTTGAAAAATGAAGAACTCCTCATTATTCCACGCCTCCTTTCATGAAAGAGTTCCTATACAGTGTCCACCCAATTAAGATAACGAATGGTCTAGATAGCACACTAATATTTAGTTATTGTACTAAAAAAGATCTGATCATTACTTTTTTATGTACCGATCAATATTAAAATTGTAGCAATCAACTGGCCGCATGGGATCTCTTTGCCTGTGCAGTCAGTGCAGTGAGAAGGCCACCTTACCGACGCGCGCGATAAAATATATATTGCGTTTTTTTGCATCATTAATGTCGTATATCTGCATTGCATGGTATAAGATAAAGCTTCTCCGCATATATCTGATCGTGCACGCGTGTGAAGAAGCTAAATGGCTGATTGGTTACCATCTCGCACGAGCTTAGTCGTAGGAGCCTGCACTATCTCAGTTTGGATGTAGGAAAACATTTATAGAGTTTGTTTCTCACGAGCTTAGCTGCTAGTGGTTTGTGTATGTGCTGATCGGATATCCGCACCGTACGTAGACAACCAAATAGCCATCTTGTATACGTAGATACAGACTCACACGATATAACAAACAACTAAACATTAGTTCTCTAACTCCTACGAATCTAAGGCCATGTTTGGATCGCCTAGGACTAACTGTTAGTTGGCTAAAAATTAGCTCTACCATTGGCCAGCTAAAAATTAGCCCACCTATTAGTCTTCCTGTTTGGATGGGCTAATTGTTAGCTCACTCTCACTAGCTAATAGGCTAATTGTTAGCTCAGAGAATGGCTAAAAATTAGCCCACCTATTAGTCTTCCTGTTTGAATGAACTAGGACTAATTTTTAGCCAGCTAACAATTAGCCAAGGATCCAAACATGACCTAAACAGGTAAAATCAGTAACCAAACAGCCCCTTCCGATGAGCGGGAGTAATACGGCTGAACGGCTCCAGTATTTCTGAGCCTGCGCCCTGCTGGGCAGAGTTGCCACAGTGATCCATCCCCATGCGCCTCGCCTTCTGCTGCAGCCAGGCTTATCTCTCCTGCTGCTTCCCTTTGCTACGTACTACAGCTAAAGGCCAAGGGCAAAAGCTAAAACCACAGAAAACGAGAAGAGCAGAGAGAGACGTAAAGAAAGAGGTAGAGAGTACGTCTGTGTGGTGTGATGGAATCTGGCGCATGATTAAATTAATTGGCTGGTATGCTGGGGAAGAGGAGATACGAGCCAGGCTTTTTCACTCTGGGTAGCAAATCACCTCAGATACTGATGAACCCTCTTCTCCCTCCGTCTCCGTGACTCCGTCTCCGTTTCTCTTGTTCTCCTTTCTTGCAAACTACTATCTGTTCCCTGTCTCCTCTCCTCTGCTTTTCTCTCTTTTTCTATGGGATGGAGAGACAGGAGAGCAATCTGCACAGGTTCTGACGCACACGCTCTCGCGTTCTGAGCGGCCGCTGGTTCGTCCTGGTCTGGTCCGGACAAGGTTTTAAATTTTATTTTCGGTACATATCTTCGATTGAAATTTTAGTTGAAATTTAGAATAAATTTAATATCTTTTAAATTTAAAACCGAAATTTCGGTGATTTTTAATCTTCTTTGAAATGATCTCACAAGGCTACAAAAACTTGAGAAAAATATAATTCCATACTAGCCGCCTAGCTCAGTTGGTAGGATGTAACGTTCTTACCTTGTAGTGTTGAGTTTGAGTCTCATAGTGGCATATTATTGTGCATAATGTTCTGGTATTTTTTTCGTGCACTTGGTAACCAGAAGAAAAAAATACCAACACAACCCACCAATTTTAGGATTTGAACACTCAAAACCTATGACTTCAACCCTCCGTCCGTTCTGCATACCAACAAAGCTCAAGTTGGTTTGTGAGTTTATTGCAATATTTTTGCATATATTCCTCATAAATAGCATTATAATTCTTCCTAAAAAACTGGCACCAAATCCAATCCAAAAACAATAAAAATCAATTCAAAAACATGAAATCCGGTCAAAATACCTGAAATTTGCTGAAAGTTCACCGAATTTTCTGAAAATTACTGTAACAAATTAATTTTTTCATTTTTTATTCCGTCAGGATTTAGATTCTCATCGATCGAAATCCGAAATCTCAACAAAACTTCTAAAATTTACATAAGGATTTTGAACCTTGCTCTAGACCCATCGCACCACCACCTCGCTTTAGCTTTTTGGTTTAATTATTTTTGTGCAAGTTTAGCGTCTACTCAAAATAAATCTTAAAATTAATCCTCAATTATGACAGACACTACTCTCTTGTATCACGGTAGATATCTATTAGCGCTTATATAAGTGGTAGGTTTATTTTCTACGGTCTCATACCACGACAATTGAACTTGATACGATCTTAAACCACCGCAGATAACAAATATCGTCTCTCAATTCTTTCATGGTTTATAAATGACTAGATTTATAATTTGCTTAGAACTAAAGATAAATTAAAAAAACAAAGATGCAACACATATCGGCATGCGTGCTTGGCTTGAAATAAATTTGTCCTGTAACGTAGAAATTGCACAAAGATTTGACGATAACTAGCACACAAATAACTCGGCACTTTCGTAAAGAAAAACCACTTTTCACGAGCATTTGTCCGTTTGGTTCAAACGAATTTTAAGAATAGTTTGAGGAATTTAATCCAAATGAAAATTTTTTGTCAGTGTTGCTTCGTACTATTGCTTCAAAGGCACCGGAATAATAATTTTTTTGTCCCTTATGGCCTGTTTATTTTAGTTTTGCATTCTCTGGATTATGGTGGTAGAGAAACTGATTCTCCAAAAGCACATATGAATTGGATTATGGATTCAAGTGTATATGGGTGAGTTGGATTGTGAGAATCGATTTCTAGAATCAAGCTGTTTGTTTATTATTCAGCTTTTAGAGCCAAAAATCCAGAATCAAAAGCAAAAACAAACAAACTATAATTCTATAACAAGGTATAAACTCATGATAACAATTCCTTTCAGAGTTCCAACACACCTTGTCGGGACTCGATAAACAATACTGATACCGTATATAACATATCATATGGAATTTTCTTCATTTAATAATTAGTGTTTTACGTTATAAATATCTCACAAATAAACTAAAGATATAGCAGTGGAAAGCAAATTAGTAGTACGCTTAGCAAATCTACTATAGGCAATTGACTAGGGTAGCGGCCTAGTCATTGAAATCCTCACTAGTGTAGAAATGCTCCTCTTCTAAAAGCAATAGATGTAGCAAGGTGAATACATAAAATACTCCGCAAGTCACATGTAAAATACAGTATTAAGGCAAGAATAACAAAGTGTAGGATCAAAATAATGTAGTAATCAGAGGGGATGCATGATTGCGCGGAAGTTAAAATCAAATTTTTGAACTTTGTTTTTCTAACACACCCTAATTTAAACTCAAATTGCTTAGAGACTAGTTCACATAGCCAGGAGACCGAGTTCTGTGATCGATGAGACAGTCGTGAGACCCGATCTGATGTCTGGCGACCATGAAGCGATCTGGGCGACTAGTAGAGCAATTGGGCGACCAGTAGAGCAGTTTGGGCGACCATGCGGCAGTTTAGCGGCGATCGAGGCGACGAGCGACCGATCGAGGCGACCGAGCAAAGTCTAGTGATCAGTTCACAAAAACAGTAATTTCTGAAGATCCCACCGTTGGATTGACACAAAATTTTAACTATAGAGAGTAGATTTAGTTCTGAAGCTAACACAATAAGAAACAGGTCAATCGGATTTACGGATCTAAAGTTATGTTCTTCGCAAGATGACTAAAACAATTAGCGATCTAACAGCGATGGGCCAAACTCAATCGAGACTAGACAAAGATCCCACTGTTGGATTGATGTGAAATTTTAACTGTAGAAACTAGATTCAATTACGAATCTAACCCAATAAGAATCAAACCGATCGGATCTACGGATCAAGAGATATTACCTTTGCAAGATAATTGAATCAAATAATGACGGGAATTGATTTTCAGAAGCAAACTCCACCACAGACCAAAACTTCAGGCCATCGATCAACTATGCTCTTGATTTGTTTTCCTTACGTTGTCTTCCAGTTTTCGCACCAGGAGAAAACAAAAACCCTGCAATGCACAGTTGCCAAGAAACAAAAGCGAAAATCGCTAAACAATTTGAGCGTAGGAAGGATTTTTATTTTGATCAGTTACGATACTCAAACAAAAGAGTACAAACCCTAAAACCTCGGCGCTCAAAATAAGCAGGAGACACCTCCCCTATTTATCTTGAGCAAACATAAAGAGATTGAATACAACTCCACTTCCAACATGGAAAGAATGCATATACATCTCAACTTTATTAACATGGTCAAAAACAACTCTTGCGCGCATATACGGCCCACATCTTTGTAATTACGTGACTAACCGGTATCCATATGCATGTTCTCTAGCCCGAGCGTCCGCATGACATCCTCGACCACCAAGACTTGATTCCTCCCTAAACTTAGTCCCGAACCTAGTTCCAGTCCAGTCATCGACACGTTCGCCCTCGACCAACACCTGCACATGAATAAACAAGAAACGCATCCGACCACAAGTCCACGACTTGACTCAAAGTCAATCCATGCAACCACTCACACGAGTGCATTGTATCAAACAAAACAAGATCATCCATGCAACCACTCACACGAGCGCATTAGCTATCACAAGCATATCAAATAATCATCTGAACCAGCATATGCACAACCACCACACATGCCATGATCACAACCACTTTGCAATGCCAATTTCATTACTAAGCCAATTTTTCAGCACATGATTTCACAATCTCCCCCTTGATGAAAACATTGGCAACACCATTTAGAACTGAACATTGGTATTCACCTCACAAGAAAAGTTTTAAGAAATTTATTTTAAAACCAAAAAAGCAAAGTGAAAAATCTCCCCCTAAAAAGAAGAAATAATCTCCCCCTAAAAAGAAGAAAAAAATAAAGGAAGAAAAATGTATGTGAATGTGCAATATGTGTCCAAACATCTCCAAAATTCTCCCCCTTTGACTCCAAAATTCTCCCCTTTGACAATGGATTCATCAAGAATACAAAACAATGTTCAAGAGTTCGCTCAGTGGATTCGTGGTGATTAGGCACCGCCAAGCGTCAAGGCCATATTTGCGGTGCAATTGCGGGTCTCGGCGTTTTGACTCTCGGCGGCCGAGAATTAATATAATTCATATATATTATTGATTTTATTATGAATAAAAATTTTTAGTTTTCTTTTCTAGTTATTTGCAAATTGCAAGACATAAAATATTAAAGTAGAATATTAAACTAAAATACTTGAACACATACTACTCAATTAATCAAGTAATAAACTAAGTAGTAAGTACTATGTTAGTGACTTAGTGTACCTTATTTTGTGGGCGACGACGTGAATCTTTCAATCATGGTCATCAAGTCATATAAACAGTAGATCAATATGATCTCTCTCATAATTTTGTGCTAGCCACCAAGGATTGCCAAGGCCCGCCAACACTACAGGAATCGTGAAAATTTTCGTCGGCCAATTTATCTTATCGGCTTTTAAGAAAACCGCGAAAGTTAATTATTTTAACGGCGAAAATCAGCCGAGCGAAGTTATTGTGTAATTTTAAATGGGTCATGGTCTGACCCACGAAAATTAATTATATTTCGTTAGGGTTCTTGTGGCGGCTCTTATTTTCGTCGGTTAATTTATTGCCGGCGAAATTACTATTCGTCGGTTAAGAAAAACCCACGAAAATTAAATGACTTATGTTCCGCTTCGGCTCGGCATTTCCGCATTTTCATCTGCCGCGCTTCGCCCGCCTCCATTGCAGCGCCTTGGCGTCGCCCTCGCCCTTGCTTGCCGCCGCCGCCGCCGCACCTGACGCCGTTGCGTCGCCCGAGCCGCCATGTGACACCGCCCAGCCGCCGCCTCGCGTCGCGCCCGGCAACCCAGCGCCTCCAGCGCCGCCTCCGGCCGCCCAGCGCCTCCCGCCGCCTCTGGCCGTCTGCGCCGCCTCTGGCAGCCAAGCGCCGCTCGGGCACGCCGCCCGGCAGCGTAAGATTTTTGAGCGAATGTGCTTATCTTGTTGCCATCTTTTTTGTGTGTCTATTGAATCGTGTCTTGTCATATTGAATAAATATCTTGTCATATTGAATCTTCTGAATGTTCAAAGACCCTATATCCTGTTCATTACTGTTTGTGATTTAGTTCATTGTTACCGCATTGGTGGATGTTTCCGTACAAAATTTGGGGATATTAGGCTATGTGATGTCCGTTCTTTGAGTAGGTATTGTTTTCCCATTGTTGAGAGTTTCTTCTTCATGATGGGGTTTTTACATCTTGTGAATCATGCATTGCTTGCACAAGTTTGTGGAAATGAATGAAATATTAGCCATTTGCCTAAATAAAAGGAGATATGGTAAAGTAGTACTTTTATTAGATTTTGACATATACTACTTGCTTGGCATCAAGATTTGAGTCCATCTGCTATCTGCATCTCTGATGCATGGCCATGCTTGCACTCACTGAAGGATCTTCGAGACCTTTGCTCTTTTGCATTAGCAACTTGCAATCCTTGAGCGAGTTTTTCGTGTACACCAAAAGAGTACTCTGGTTGTGTGCCTCTCTCAAATGGTGACCGGCCTGCCTTTGCTAAAGTGCATCATTTGAGAATAGAAAGAAGCGCTTGGTTTAGTTGTTTGGATTGCCATCTTTTTTATGGTGTGTCTATTTTGAAAATACTCACTTGCCATCTTTTGTGTGCTGATTTTCAGGTTCTTAGGGACATCATTTACTCCTCACATAATAACCGTGAAGCCTAACGAGGTACTTGAAAAAATGTTTCCACTTTGTTGTCGCACACTCATGATATAGAAAAGAGTGGACATCTTTGCATACCACGATTTTCTGGTTGAGTCTTTGTCTAGCATTAAATCGATAACATGTTTAGGAAAGTCATGATTAAGGTGAAATGTTTGACCTTGAGGATGGGTTTGTGTGCATACACACACACATGGGTATTTACATATGTTTGCTCTTGACATGACAAATTTTATAGTGATGTTTATGCCTACTAGAGTAATAGAGTCTAGTGAATATTGTATACTGATTTGCTAAAAAGGGTGCATAGATAATTAGGTCATGCCTCTTTACGTGATGAAGTGGTTTAAGACTTAAAGGATTGTGTATTGGGATTGCGATGAGTAAACACTTGAAGTCTTAAGAATGGCACAGTGATTGAAGTTTTGGGATTTCCTTTGCTTATGTTATTGCTATTAGACCCTTTGTACAATAACAACTCTTGCTTATTTATTCATATGCATTACAAACCGGTACAAGTAACTTCTCTTGTATCATCTGTCTCTCCTCTCTAATTAAGAATAATGAAAGCGATGGTTAATGAGAATGCTAGAAGTCATCACAAACTCATAATCTCTCACATTGCTATGCATGTTAAGTTTTTTTCTATATAACCTTGTTTTCAAACTCAACTATTATAAATTAAACGCTATTGGTCCAACTATTTGTAGTATATTTCAGCATAATTACTATGTTATGACAAATGCATTTTGACATGAGGTTTGTTGGCTTCGATCAGATCTTGGAACCAACCAAACCTTTAGAATTGCATTTATAGCGTCAACGAAAGCCATGTAGTTTTGCGATTAAGAATATATATTCACTGGCCATGTGGTCAATATCCATCATTCATACTATAAACCTCTGAGTTGGAATAGCAACTAGCAAACATCAACATATAGACCTTGTTACGGGGTTACCTATGGACTACCACTTGGATATATCTTATCTAGTTATATACTCACTTGAAATCATCAACTATCAAGACAAAACCCGGATCCTATAAGAAATGCCTATTTGCCTTCATGTACAAGAATGTTAATACACATGCACGTATATCGCAAATCTGCATTATAAATGACATTGAGTCATTGACTAATAATACAATGTACATGTCTTACATTGGTGACCATACATTTTATTTCATATATTCATGTTGTTCGAGTATTTTTTGTATTGATATCATATCGGGAATTTGTGAATAAGAAGTTTGATACCTTGGACCAAGGGACCATATTATCACCATACTAATAGTCTTGATGAAAAATAAACCCATGATATTATTCTTTTGTTCTTTTTACATCGAGTACTTGTTTTCCTTTCCAAATTCTGTTATTAGTGTCATGAAACCTATGTGTTACCCGTTCGGACGGCCGCCACACATCGCCACACATGTGAGATGTCTTTGGTCGGAATTGTCCCTTTTGGACAGCCTCGGGTGACCGATAGGCGTGGTATTTATGACGAGCCACGGGGTCGAATGAGATTTTGGCGGCATAACCACGATGTTCTCCGCTGCACCATATCGGGGCGTGCGAGATGGAGAACAGCGAGGTTATCTTCTTGCTTCTTCCGGACCCTGAGGTAAATCATAAATCCGTCTCTGTCGACCCACTCTTAGGTGGAGTTTAGGACATATCCTTACCTATAGATGTAGGGCCATGATATATATAGGAGCGAAAAAACTCATGATTACACTTGCTTTAATCTATAGCCTCAAGTATGGGTGACGATCGGCGATGGATGTATGATGGTTGGGATAAGAGTGGGGCTCACTTTCGGATGAGTGGGTGGCCAAGACTACAGTTTTGTGAACCGTGCGTTCTCTTTGTCTAATCTGGATAAGGTGAGGTGCCCATGTGGCAAGTGCCAAAATTTATCCAAACATGACAAGACAAAGGTGGCGCTAGACCTTTGTCGACGCGGTTTCATGCCAAGCTATGAGTTGTGGGTGCACCACAATGAGTCATTATCTCAAGCTGAAGTAGAAGAGGTAGATGATGATAGGGCGGGTGATGATAGGATGGACGAGATGCTTGAAGCTATCTGGTAGGAGTTGAACTACATTAGAGGATCCGCCTACACGGAGGTTGAAAGGTTCTTCAAGGCCTGAAAGCCGGAAGAGCCGTTGCGAACTAACAGTGACCCTCCTAGCTTTTGTGACCGGCTCATGGCCATTAAGTCAAAGTTTGCCTTCTCGAATAATTGTTACAATGAGCTCTCCAACTTGATCGGTGATGTGCTTAGAAGCCTCATAACATGCCCAAAGATATGTACCATGCCAAGAGATTGGTTTCTACTCTCGGTATGAAATATGAGAAAGATTGATGTGTGCAAAGACAATTGCATGCTTTTACGGAAAGGGCATAAGAATGAGAAGAAGTGCTTAAAGTGTGGCAAACCGAGAATGCGTCGAATTAAATAAATGAAGGCGGTGCAAATGTGATGGTGATGTTGCACATAAGCAACCGTTACATGCCGATTACATCGCGGGTCAAGCGGTTTGTTTCTCTCAAAGAGAACCGCTAAGCACATGAGGTGGCACAAGGAAGGTGTGCGTGAAACGGCCAGTGATGGTGCACCCGTCGATGGTGAGGCATGGAGGGCTCTGGACAGCTTTGTGCGAGACTTCACCCGTGATCGAGAAATGTTCGCATTGGGTTGGCGACGGATGGCTTCACACTTTCGGCCAATCCATGCCTCCTACTCATGTTGGCCCGTCTTTCTTTGTTCGTATAACCTTCCACCTGCTCTTTGCATGAAATATGAGTTTATGTTCTTATGCCTTATCATACGGCCATAACATCACGGGACCGCCTCAGCGTGATCTTTGAAACCCTTAATCGAAGAGTTGAAATAGTTGTGGATGGGAGTTGAAGCATCGACTCTTACAAGAAGAAGAAATTCAACCTTGAGTTGCGTATTGTGGTCCGTTCATGATTTCGGCCTATGGTATTTTTTTTTGGATGGGTGCCATGGAAATTTGACTGTCCGATCGTGGTTCGAACACGGATTGTTTCCGCCTAACTTTTGGTGAAAAGATCAGCTACTTGATTGCCATAGATGTTTCTTGCCCGAAGACACATATTTAGGCGGCGAAGAACGCTTTTAGGAAGAACACCATTGTCACAAAGGGACCGCCAAGCGTCTAAGCGGGCTAGAAATTCTTGATAAAATGAGTAAAGCCGGTCCCAAAGCGGATCTGGAGCGGGTTCGAAGGTTTTGGAGTGGAGCACGGCTGGACTCACATATCACGGAATATGGGAGCTCCCCTATGCCAAGGCGTTGATTACGATGCACAACATTGACGTCATGCACGAGGCGTAATGTTTACGAAAGCATCATAAGCACGTGCATGGATATGATGGACAAAACAAAAGGCAACCTCAAGGCCGAAGAGACTTAGCGAGATTTGTAACCGTCCAACCCTTGAGCTCACGAAAGTGGTAGTAAGCCCGCAGCGCTCCATTTTGTCTTAAACCTAAAGACAAGAAAGAAGTCTTGAGGTGGATGAAAAAAGCTGAAATTCCCCGATGGTTCTGTTGCGGGCTTGAGAAGAGGCATGAATGTGAAGGCAGGAAGCTAAATGGGTTGAAGAGCCATGATTACCACATAATCATGGAAAGACTCCTGCTGTAATGTTTATGGTACCTTAATGATGATGTGTGGAAGGTGCTAGGTGAGCTAAGTTATTTCTATAGACAACTCGTGCTAAAGAAATCACGAAGGAGATGATGGAGATGTTGGAGAAAGAGATACGGTGCTTGTATGTAAGATGGAAAAAATATTCCCTCGGGGTTCTTCAATCCAATGCAACATCTCCTTGTTCATCTTCCATATGAAGCTAAGGTAGGTGGCCATGCAATATAGGTGGATGTATCACATTGAAAGGGCCCTCAAAGCTTAGAGCTATGGTTGGCAACAAGGCAAGAGTTGAAGGGTGCATCGCGGAAGCATTTTCAATTAAGGAGATAACATACTTCTCGAGTGTATATTTTGCGACGAACACAATGTCAATGCTCCTCGATGCGGTACAATGTCGATGAAAAACCACCTTGCAGTGACCTCAAAATTGTTTCAATGGAGGGCTGGTAATGGGTGTTTGTACCGCGACCTACTATTGTACTCGGGGAAGAGCGGAAGGTGCTTTGCTCTACATGTACACCAATATGGATGAGATGGAGCAGTATTTCACGTAAGTGTTATGCGTGTAATTATCTCTTTGTTCATCTTGCTATAGATCTAATTTATTTACGTTCTCATACGGTGAGTTCGATAAGCAAAACTGGACTTCTAGGCGGCAACCTACGAGCAAGCAACTAAATCACGATGCGATGGGATGGAATAAATGGAGGCCAAATTTCATCACTTGGTTGAGAGATCATGTACAATCTTCTCGTGATATGTTATTCTATTATGTTACGTTTCAATAGTATATATCCTTATAATGTCATGTCCTTATAATGCGGTCGCGTGAAAGGCATAGCGTCCATCGGGACTTCGTCGGCTATCTTCTGGAAGGGTGGCTATTAAAAGCTATGGCGTTCACGATGTCAATGGGTTCCGCTTCCGTTCACCAAGCTGTGAAGCGGTCTTCCTCTTGCATCCACAACTATCTTGGAGTTGTGACTAGGGCAATCGATGCACAAGGCGGAAACTAATTATTATGGAATCATTAAAACATCCTCAAGTTTAGTTTTGCGGGGGACAAGAAACTTAAAGTAGTCTTCTTTGATTGTGAATGGTTCGATTACAATAAAGGGACTCGACAAAACCCGTATGGCATGGTGGAAGTGAAACACAGCGATAGGCTTAAGGGCTCGACAATTTTATCCTTGCACACCAAGTTGAGCGGGTCTATTATATGCCATATCCGTGCACAAAATTGGCTGCTTGGTGGGTAGTATACAGCGAATCCCGTGAGCGGTTATATACTCTGGTGATCTTTGGTTATCGTGATAGTCGGTTTGGAGGCGAGGAGGTTGATGAGGTTTACCAAGATGAAGAATTGCCAAGCTCTTTTGTTATCGAGCCTGGTTTAGGACTCGATTCATAGTTGGAGACATGACGATGTAATTGTTCGAAAGCAAGCAGCAACGGACCAGTGAAGAAAAAATTTACGTGGCGATCTTTATGTAAAGAGACTACTTGATCGTGATCTTGATGAATTTTGACAAGTAAACATTAATTTATAGTTCTTATTTTGTTCAGCTATTATTTTGTTCATTTATTATTATGTTCATGTATTACTAACTTGTACTTGTTTCTTGAGCAGGATGTCGCGCAAGGTGAAACAAGCGGCGAAGGGCTTCCTCGATGTTGCGAGCAAGATGCTACTGGTCGGTAGCAGCGAGTCTCTTTTAGGGCGATGGTTGAGGAAGCCAAAGCGCCAAGACTTGTTGAGACACGTGCGGCGGGATTGCGAGGGGACGGCCGTCGCACTTCAAAGAACCGAGTGCGTAGCATTTCATATCTACTAATCTCTTATATGTACCTAGCATTTCATATGTACTTATCTCTTATATAATTTACAAAGATGACCTGCGTCGAGAGGAAGAAGTGGCGGTCTTGAGATCTGGTCACGGCGGCGAGACGAGGAGGCACCAGTGGATGAGGAGGACCCGGGAGGATGAGGAGGACCCGGTGGATGAGGAGCACCGGGAGGATGAGGAGGACCCGGTGGATGAGGAGCACCGGGAGGATGAGGAGCACCGGGAGGATGAGGAGGACCCGGGAGGATTAATGAAGGTTGTGGCGTAGTCTTGGAGGCGGACTAGGAGGAGCCATCTTGTCGCCCCTCCTCTAGTGCCATGTGGCGAGGAGGACAAGGTTGTGATCGGACCGGTTGGCGATAGGTGAGAACATTTATTTATGTTTATTTTATGTTGTTTACTTTAGAACTAGATCTATAGAGTTTGTGTTTCTTGCAGCTCATGGGATGACCACGGGTTTCGATGGCGAGAGGACATCATAGGCGGTTAACGCCGTCTTGGGTAACCTCTGTCGTTTGCACTACCGGGAATGGTGAAATGTAACAGGGTGGTGGCGCATTCACGCCACAAGTTGGAAGCATTACAAGCTATCTCCTGATGTGAACCATGTAAATGCTCAGGGAGCAATGTGGAATGACTTCTGGGTAAGATTCTCTATAACCCCTGCTGGATTTGTATTTACTAGCAATTTTGTAATAACAATTGTGATGCCATGATGTAGCTTTGATGTAGCTTCTAAGCAAACAAGATGTTAACATGGCTTGATTTGTTTCATTTAAAAGAAACTACTCACAGTAAGAGAGCTAACATACCACACAGGAGTAGACAGTGCTTGGTTAGCATAAGTTGCAGGGTATAGGAGTAGACAGCTAGTAGCTAGCCCATATTCAAGGAAAAGCCTCTCCTGTTAAAATGTGCACAATAAAGTTCAGTTTTCTGTACTGATTTCTGGTTCGATGAATACATAAAACTTAAGTGACCAAATGCTCGGGGTTACTGCTGTACCTTGGGGTTTTGTTTGGAAAGCCTGTTTTCGGTTAGGATCTATATGGATTGTTCTCTCCTTGGTTGGTAAATTCAGCTTTCAATTCATGAAACCGATTCCTCTACTTCTGTTAGATTTCTTGTAATATGTGGTGCTGCAATTTCTTAATTTTAAATTTCACCTGTATTTCGGTCTTCGACGTGCTGCTGGATCACATGCATGAAGTAATTTATATTTTAAAGCTCTACATTATTGTGTTACACTATTCCATTTCAGATTGTAGTGCTTGTTCAGTTGCGTTGGAATTAGGTATCAAGCATAGTATCTTTCAAGCTATTGACATATTGACTTTGATTATTTGCATGGAAAGTAATATTGTTAATGACTGTCCATGTGGGAAATTGGGCGCAGTTGAGAGAGCTACAACTGCATGCCGCGTGTTCATGTTTGCTGAACACAGCTTCCTTAATTCTGTAAGATAATGTAGAAACTAAAAAGCTGGTGGTAATCTTAAAAGCAGTACTCAAACACTACAAAAATCCAGTTTTGGGGCGAGTGTGAAAATAACAAACCGAGTGCGGAGTATATCAACCTATGCAGTGTGCTCTCGTTCTAGCCACCTCTCGGACAAAGAACTCTATCGAGTGTGCTCTGCATATCTGAACATCTATTAGAGAGTGCACTCGAAATATAACGTTTTAAATCCCGTGGGATGACCGGTTGCCATGTCGGGAAAGGCGGTGCACTCTATCCGAGTGGGCACTTTCGGTGTAGATTACGAATAGCCGAGAGGGCACTTTCGTACATATTTACGAGAGTGCACTCGGAGTAGACTAAATCGATTCAAATGAAATCCTCCGTCGGCGGCTAGGGCGAACTCTAGCCCGAGGGGGCACTCGGGATAGGGGTTAGTTGCTCTAGCCCGAGAGGGCACTCGGGATAGGGGTTAGTTGATTTTTTTAATTCTTTACTTACAATCAATATAGTTCAATTTAGCTAGTTCTCATCAATAACATAGCCTTGATGACATGGCCTGTGTTGTTTACTAAACATATCGTTTTCTATCAAAGAATTTTTGCAAGAGGTAACATGATAGTCGAACAGGTACAGTTTTTGGATCAAAAAGATTCCTGGTCTAATTATCTATTGGATTTAATTAACCTGTTATACTGTAGCCCGAGAGGGCACTCGGAAAAGCCACTGTAACCCGAGAGGGCACTCGGGATAGAGGTGTTCGGTAGAGCGAGAGGACACTCGGGATAGAGCTAGCCCGAGAGGGCACTCGGGATAGTGCAAACCCTAGCGCCCTCATCTGATGGCCACGCGGCCTTGGTAGCTCGAGAGTGCACTCGGGATAGGCCTCCACCACAGTAAAAGCCATTAGCAAATCTCAGCCATTGATTCAAGTGGACGGCCAGGATGTGTCGAGATTATCGGCATAGCCCGAGAGGGCACTCGGGACAGCCAAGGTAGGCCGAGGGCACTCGGGAAGGGATGTGGGCGAGAGTGCACTTTCGGGACAGCGAGGTGGGAGAGGGCACTCGGGGAAGGCGTTGTGGACCGAACCCTAAGCCTGGACGCACGGTTTCGGCTTGACCCAGTGCCAAAACAACGCTGCGCCGCGAGAGCAAAAACCAGGCGAAACGCCATTCCTCCGCCTCCGGCCAGACGCCGCGCCGCCTCCCGCCTTGGCCGCCGCCGCCTCACGCCGAACGCCGCCTCTCGCCGAACGCCGCCGCCTCTTCCCGCCGGGCACGCCGCCTCACGCAGCGCCGAACGCGCCGCCGCCTCCCTTCGGCCGCCAGGCGCCCGCCTCGTCCCGCCGGTCCGGCGCCCAGGCCGCCGCTGGTCTCCTCCCGCCGCCCGGGCCGCCGCTGCCGTTGCTCTGTCTCCCGACCGGCCGTCTCACGTCAAGGTTTGTGCCTTCTCTCTCTCTCTCTCTCTCTCTCTCTCTTTTCTGGTTTCATGTAGTTCTTTCATCTAGAAATAAGACCATCATCACAGCATGTCTTTTTCTCTTGATTAATGGGATAAGCTTACAGTTTGCCAAATCACTGGTTAAGAGTAGTTCCGTGTGAAATAGAATAATATTTCACTATGTTGTATTTTGTTACTATCTTCTCTGTTGTCTTAGATCTATCCTGTTATGATTTAGCTCTCCTTCCTCGTTAAGCAGATTGAATTCCACAATTTTGGATCGACCATGGTTCAGTTATGTAGGCAAATCTGTAAACCATGATGCTTAAATAGAGCTATTTTACTCCATTGTGTGCTATTATAAAGTTTGCTTGGTCAAAAAACGCAAGTTTTCTAGATTACGAATGAATAGTTGAAAACATGCTTTCTCTCTTTCCATGAAAGCTGCATTGTACTCTGGAACCAAGAAATAATTTCTAGTCGCGAACCTTTGCGCTGCGAAGGCTGAATGCAAGACACTTTACACCTACTGCACAAAATCTGTTAAGTTCAATGGCATGAATTCTACAAGCATATACAGCAATAAGTTTCCAAAATAGTGTCGTTTTACTTTGATATCTTGAACAGAGTCATCTATATCAATGCAGTCATATTATTTCACAGCTACTAATCTGCACATTTATTAGACTGACATGACGATTTGCACATGCTATTACTATCATTCCTTCCACACAATGCTGCAATTAGATGCATCACATATATATGTCAGGTTACTTCCCATGCAGCTCCATTGACAAATTTATAAATTTGTGTGCCAGGTGACATTGGCCTTCAATGTATCTGCAAATTTGGAATTACTATTCACTTGGAACACAAAGCAGGTGATATTTTCATTTCAGCAGAATGTGCAATAGTGAACTAACTATGTTTTGAATGTGTAGAAGCTCAGTAATATATATATATGTCTGTGCCTGCCAAACAATAATAGATTAATAGATATATTTCACAAATAATATTGCTGAAGTGGCTATCATTTGTAAAAACTGATTCCATATTAGATGAAGTGAATTATTGATTGTTAATTTTGTTATACTACTACACTAGTGTAACCAATCTATGTTGCAGTATCTGTAGTATACTCCAAATCGTATTTAAAGGAAATATGTGCATCTATATTCGAAGAAATAGATAGTACCCTCAGCTCTCGCATAAAAAGAAAAATAAATAGATAGTATGAATTTTCTTATGAGACTTTACCTTAGCGAATTTATGTGCTGGGTTGCTAGCAGAAGCATCTTAAGAAGAGAATCTTCTGCTTATGGTCTTTCTGCACTGAAAGCTGTGCTGTTGTCGACCTTTTTTGGTCAATTTGGCAACACTGAATGATTATAAAGAACATAGCTAATGAAGAGATAGTTTTTAATGCTGAGAAATTTGTTGTGTCTAATACTACATAGGAAAATGTATTCTCGCAATGAACAGTCACAGACAACGCAGATATTTGATGTAGATGATCAAATACTTGCATTGCAGCACTACCCTCCATCTTTATTATTTGCTCCAATTCACGGTATAGGCAGCCAGTAACTTTGTTGTTTTTGATACAGCTAATTGGATTCATCTAGCCCTCGAGGTGGTTTTGGATTTGGTATGGATGTGATATGTACAACTTTTTATGCTTTGTGTATGTGGACTTAGTTTGTTGAACTTGGACTTGTTGAATTCGGACTTCGTTTGTGATATGTAAATTGTGGCTTGATAATGTGGATGTGAATTGTGGCTTGAAATGTGAATTGTGGATGTGAATTGTGAAATGTGGATGTGAATTGTGGCTTGATAATGTGGATGTGAATTGTTATTATTGAATTGTGGCTTGAAATATTGAATTGTGGATGTGAATTGATAATTTGAGTGGCTGTTTTGTGGTCGAGGTCTGGTACCTATCCGAGAGTGCACTCGGGATGAACCCTTGACACCCTATCCCGAGAGTGCACTCGGGATAGACCCTATCGAAAGTGCACTCGGGATAGATCGCTACACTCTATCCAGAGAGTGCACTCGGGATAGATGTCGACGATATCCTTTACCTGTCATGCGAGGCGTCCCTCAATCCTAAGCGCTATCCCGAGAGTGCACTCGGTATAGATTTTTTTCGAGTACACTCGGCATAGCCAACTTTTCGATAAAATAACACCGAGTGTACTACGCCGAGTGTGCCCACTCGGGATAGGGTATCCAGTGTTTTATCCCTATCCAGTGTGGAAAACACTGGGAAAATATCCATCCTTGTAGTGAAGCGGAAGCTGTATGAACAATTCACCTGAGACTTGTATACTAATCTTGCATAACCTTCCTTCTCAAACTCGATCAGCCTACGCCAGGGGTTTTTGTGATTATGGGATGAGTTTATCTGAAATACTTACTGACCACCTGTAATGAGTCTACTGATGTCAATAGTAAGTGGTACATCCAAGATTATGTTGTACCTACATGAAGAGACTAAAATTTGTAAATTTGTTTTTTTTTCAGTTTACTGGAATTCTACTAGTATAAGACTATTCTAGTATCACCAATCAACAAGTTGAAGTTTTAGAAATGGTATGCAGTTTAGTCAATAGAGTGTAGACTGCAGGGAGTAAATAATTTTTTGCTACATGGACGTACTTTAGAGTAACTCCTATGTCATGACAAAGTGAAATGGTATGCAGTTCATTCCTTTCTGTTTAATTTTGTACTGTGAGATAGGATGTAGAAAATATTAATGATATTGCACTATACATACTCATATGAAATGTTATGCGCATTAAAGCGAATGCTGGGTAGGGTATGGATATATTGTACTAACTGATTATTCCTTGAAGATCAATTTCCATGTACAAGATCAACCTGCACTTCATGCTGTAGCACATGGATGTATTTCTTGATTTTACGCTTGAAGAGGTTTTTCTCTGCAATAGATAACATCTTATGGCTGTCTTTATGAAATTCTACAATCTTTTAATTACGTATGAAAAGGTGTTTATTATATACAATCTTATGGTTTTGCAAGTAGGTAATTGGCTGTTCTTTTTTTTTTGTGCTTGGCTAGTCAATTGGGTAGGGTATTTTCTGGTGCTTGGTTGGTTTATATTGATTCAAGTAGGAATTTGTTACAACATGGCGGTGACAAGTTAGGTTCGAGAACCGACCTCATACCCTCTTGATCCATGTAGGATATTAGTTCAGGAAAAACAATCATGTAATCTTGTAATAGCAATTAGTTAACATTTCCACATATAAATGCACTACTTACGAGGAATATATATTTTGAGTCATGAAATTGTTGAGTTCTATAATTTTGTAATAACAATTCTTAAATGTGACATTGCGAGAAGCGTTACCGTTTGGTGATCACCTTAATTGGGTCCTTGCGACTAATGTGTTCCATGCCAATGCAACGAAGGTAGTCGGGATGCATTCTCCAATGCGGATTCAAGCAACAAATATGTACTTGAAGGGCATAGAGGCGTCGAGCGGGCAAGTTTTGGTCAACCGAAACTTACTTGACCGAAGAAGAACGGTATGGGCGGAGTAAAGCATATTAGGGTTCATGGTCATTAGGTTGTGATGTTAATATTGTTTTGATGTATTAACACATGTTAGCAGTCACACTTACATGGATGGAAGACCGTCCGGATGCTTACGGGCTCTTTGTCGTGATGGGCTTCTCTGAATGGATCGTGAAGTCAAGAAAGCACAGATCGCTGAGGCGGAGGCCATCGTATGGCGGTGATGGACACATCCGTATGGCTAAGCGCATGGTAAGGCGGGTCGTACCCCTAGCTACAAGTATATGTATGTGTATGTATGCCACTAACCCCTAGCTACTGGGAGGTGAAAGTGGTGTTCATTAGAGTGACATCGAGTTTATGTGCAAGGTCATAAGGACGAGACCCATCACACCCCGAGCATTTGTGCACTCGGTGGCCTCGGATCGGTAGTGAGTTATCCACAATTTTCATTGAGTTCTCATCAACTTTCGAGCTCTAAGTTTTATGGTTAAACCACCGCGGAAAGCTATGGGCGAGAAATGGTCGAGCGTCATGGTGAAGGCTACGATTGGCGGAAGGAACCTATTGATGGCGTGGCCGTGCATGCTACGGAGGCGGAAAGGGCCATGGTGTAAAATGTCATAGTTTCTCAAACTTTGTTAATCGAGCAATAAATTGAAGTTCTAAAGCCTTTGTGTTTACGTATTTTGAAGGTACTCCATGTTCACGGAGTGATTGACTCGAGGAGTCTGCGAGCTCGAGAGGGTCTTCTTCAGAGCTCGGGGTTAGTAGCAATCGCCCCTCGAGGCGGGAGGTAGAGGTTGCTAGGGCTGCTAGCGAGGAGCTAAGGCTGCAGGATGAACATCAAAGGTCGCGAGGAGGCATACTATGCTCGATTACATGGCACAGCAAAGATGACTATTCAAGTAGGTCTCGGGCCTTTCTTAGCATCTATCACTATCTTAATACCATACAATACTACGAGAAAGAGATGCAGCTAGCTAGCTAGCTAGACAACTGAGCTATATTTGTCGAAGCGACTTATAATAGATCTATTTGGGAAGAACCCGTTTGTGCTAGCTTATACGGCATTAGTAAGTAAAGCTTCCACGGACATTTCTCATACAAAGACTACCTATGTAGTTGCTGAATTTTAATTAATTTAAGCATCAATCACCACAATCATAGTTTAGCTTTTATATTTTCTATAGCTTTTATATTTTCTATAACAATCATAGTAAAGCTTCCACGGATATAGATTTTAGGTGGAAAACTCTTAAAAGAAAAACTACAAAGGCACCAAGGCGAAAATCATTATATAAGGAGAGATTATAAGCTCGGGTTTATTTGTCACATCCGGATTGTGCGACTAAGGGGTGCACATATATACTAGGGAACAAAATATATATTGAGCAGAAGGAAACCAAATTAGAGTCAAATATAATGTGCTAGTTTGTTGCCACATTTGACAAGGTTTGACACATGCCTTTGCTCAGTGCCACATTTGGTACAGATACTGTATGTCAGACATACTCCAACGTGGTATACCTTTCTTTCACTAGTTTAGTGTTGGTCAGAAAACAATGCTCAAGAGGGAACATGTGTGTAAAATTAATCTCAAGCTGTTAAGTTGATGCATCATGCATGCATGTCAACAAATATGACACAATTTAATAGCTACCGTAATTTTTAAGAGCAAATTTAGCTCTATCAAGCTAGCTAGGATGAGGAACAGACAAAATCTATCCTATTCCTTCTACTTTGAAACTAACACATTGCATTTACGGGCAATGTTCGGTGACGAGGCAGGACCATTGTCTTTCCACCATGGCGGTATACCACCGCCACAATGGGGATGCATCCTCGGCACCTTCTCCTGCAGCTCGGGTTAGCTAAACTTGGTCTTGTCTCAACATCTCTTTTCACTTGTCTAAACTAGGGCGTGGTGGAGGTAGGACTACACATTATTCTATAATTTTAATCAATTCAATAATGGCTGTATTGAAGTTGTCAATGTATTCTTCATGTAATTTTTATGCGAATGGTCTACAATGAAGTGGTTCGATTGCTAACTTCGATGCTAGTTAAAAACTGTTTCATGCACTCCTCTTCAAACCAATAACATATTGGTTTACTAACTGAATTTAGAACCATGGCATATCAACATGAATCTTGGCATATCAACATGAATCTTGTAGAATCTGGACTAAAATTTGGATTGGATATATGGCCTTACTTTCTCCCCTTTATTTGAAAGTAAAAGTGCATGCAAACCTTACTTAGCATGTATTGCCATTAGTTAAAAGCGATTCTGATTATTGATGCGACTAAGAACTTTTCTTTCTTTCTAGATTCTCGGCATTGCAACTCTGTGATGTGTATTTGTTTTCTGTGTTGGTCAATTCTATATAAATTTGGTCAATTTAGCGAGATATTACTCTAATCTAGTTAAATTTGGTCTCTTTTGTATCGTAGGGATCGGGGACAAATCGCCCGACTTTACCAAACTCCGCCGCCCGCAGACAGTAGCACTGCGAGCATGTTCGTTTGTCACTTGTCATATTCTTGGTTAGTTTTGTTACTTCCCACAATTTTTGACTAATCGTGAATTTTGATCTTTAGGATTCGAGAGGCCTTCTCAATTAAATGCAAAACCTATTTGGCTCCATGAATGGCGGCCACAACTCAAATGACCCTCGTGATTTGTAATCTTGAGATGTTTGGTAATAATCTTAGAAATGATATTATTATGTGTGGGCGAATGATATTATGTGTATGACTAGCGATATGTGCATTTAGAACACAAGCGACTGTATTTGAATCAGATCGATAATGATGTGGATGAAGTGTTTCTCATTGGGTGTAAGTGTTTGTTAGCATTTAGTAGGACAAAAAGTCGGCGATGGCGGTGAATTAGTGTGAAATTCTCTCTTGGTTGTTAATGCTTGATTCGATTCAGTTCATCTTTTGAATGGTGGTATCTGTGTGCAAGGATATATGTGGATATTTGAATGATATATATGTGCGGATGAATGATATATGTGGATATTTGAATGATATATGTGGATGAATGAATGAATGAATGATATATGTGGTTGAATGAAATATTTGTCTAAATCTGTATGAAATATATGTGGATGAATGATATATGTTGTTTGATGATATATGTGGTTGAATGAATGAATGTATTGTTATGAAATATTTGTCTAAATCTGTATGAAAAATGGGTTTACTGGGATGTTTTTTTATCGACTCGAGAATAATTTTAAATGCGACGAAGAAAAGCAAGCGAAAATTAACACAATTATTTTCATGGGCGAGAAACCGATGAAACTTAACCAAATTAATTTTAGTGGGCTAATGTAAACCGCGAAAATTAACCTTATTAACTTTAAGTGGGCTATAGTAAACCGCGAAAATTAACCTTATTAACTTTAGTGGGCTCGAAAGAAAACCGCGAAAATTAGTTACTTCTAAATGTAATCGTTCTGAAGCGAAAATTGTAACTTCAGCACTAACTTTCGTCGGCGTTCTGGTCGATTTAAAATAAATAACTTTAAATCGGTGGTGACGAAAATTAAGCTAACTTTCGGCTCCTTATCTCGACGGCAGTGGTAAGGCGAAAATAATTATTTTAAATCGGCAAGGATCTTATTTTAATGGGCTTCGCCCACGAAAATTTCGAGATTCTGTAGTGCAAGGACATAATTTATTGCCAACCGCCAAACAGGCCGACAAGGGCTGAATTCATTGCGTTTATAGCCGCCAACCACAATATCGGCTGCAATATCGTCGCCAAGTACCGAATTTTTGAACACCGATACAAAATAGAGAACAAAATCTTTTTGTTTATTTTTAGTCTGTTTTTTATGTATTGAGCATTATAAGTTATGCACAAATGTGACAATTTCATTACCAAGTCATACTATCAAAAGTACTTGCACCCTCAAATCTACACATAAACAATGTAGAGTAAGCATAACTAGAAATCAAGTACTATTAACAATTTTTGCATAGCATAATCTCCCTTTCTCAACAATCTTAAAACACGAAAACATTGAATTTTTGTGCACTTTATTTGTGCTTGAAAAAGCTGATTCATTAATTGATTGCAACAATAATAATTGCAAGGAATTACATGCACCATCATCCTTACTTTTCAACCATGCCAAGCAGTCACAAGCTTAAGGTTTCATGGTTTCGGTCATACACAACCTCTTCCAAGTTGTTATCAAAGTGCAATGATAAGCAGTCTCGTAAAGAAGAAGTGCGACAGTACAAAACCTTGAGCTTGCATTTATCAACAATCACTTTTTGAGTGAAAGTGCATCTAGGCCCCTAATTGTGTTTTGGATGATTAATGACAAACGATTAAGGGACTAATGGCTTAAATGAGTATATAAGCAGGTGATAGTCCCAAAAGGAACACATCTACGGGCATTGACGACCCTCAAAAGTGAAAAGAAGAAAGGCGTCGACTTAGCGTAGGTTTTTCATTTAATTGAGTCGATAGGATTGCCGTACTATCAAGAGGGATGGGATGTTGATGCCTTAGAAATGATCTCGATGCTCAGATGAACATCTTTCACAAAACGAGTTTTGGAAGTCACCAAGCACGACACTCACTTTGTTTTCATTTGTGTGCTGATATCATCGGATAGTCCGATGTTTATATCGGATAGTCCGATGGTATCGGATTCTCCGGTGTGAGTGTAGTTGCTGTCTCTGGATCTCTCGGGAAACATCGGACAGTCCGATGGTTTATATCGGAACATCCGATGCTGTCTGGAAATTTTTCTAAGTCCTTGAGTTGGAACTCTCGGGATTTATCGGATTGTCCGATGTATGGTATCGGATAATCCGATGTGGACTTAGAAAGATTTTGAAAATTGTTCTCGCTCTGAAACTCTCTGGAATTATCGGAATGTCTGATGTCTCATATCGGACAGTCCGATATATACTTAGTGTATTTTTTCAAAGTTGGTGCGATTGTTGAAAACTCTTTGGAATCATCAGAACATCCGATGTGTGAAATCGGATAATCCGATGTGTGCTTTTTCTCAGTAGAATTTAAATTTTCAAGTGGAGTCGATCTGGAGATTTGCTCTGATCGGATAGTCCGATATTTGGTATCGGATAGTCCGATGTGGGGGTTTGACACAGGGCAGAACGGCTCTTTTTTGTGTCTGGGCTTTAAATACCCCACCCACTCCCTCATTTACTGCGACCTAACCAGTGTGTTGAGCATTTATTTCTCTTTAGCTTTCACTTGCTCTCTCTTGTGTTATTCCTTGAGAAATTAGTTGAGAGTTTGAAGCAAGTGTCCTCTTAGTGCTTTGTTTGCAAACCGAGAAAATCCATTTGAGCACTAGGGTGATTTTCAAGAGCGGGTCTACACTCCATTTATTACTCTTGGAGATTGAGGTCTCCTAGGCGGCTAGGAGTCACCGTGAGCTCCCGATCTTCGTGTGGGAAGCCGCGGAGTTTGTGAAGGTTCGATTCCACCTCCGCATGAGGAAGGAATCAAGAAGGGAAACCGGTGAGTGCTTGGTGCAACACCGGGAGGAAAGTGGTCAAGAGGGACCCAGGTTTTGTGCCTCCTCAACGGAGACGTAGGATCTCCTCAAAGATCTGAACTTCGGGAAAAATCGCTGCATCCTTTTGGTTTGTGAGTTTTCTACTTGTTTCCCTTTTTGCTTAGCCTAATCTTTTGGGGATTCAAGTATTTGGTAGCTTCTTGCCGTAGATATTGGTGTGATCTAATATACTGGAAGTTGTATTATCTCTGAAATTTCATTTGGTAGAAATCTAGCCCTCCAAATTGCTCAGATCTACTTTTTAGGGTTTTCTTGCGCTCTGATCGGATAGTCCGACTTCTCATATCGGATAGTCCGATATATATCGACGATCGATATCAAGGTCGGATATTACGGTGGTTCATTGCAAATTAGGTTTTATTTTTATAAGCGCCTATTCACCCCCCTCTAGGCGACTTTATCGATCCTTCAATTGGTATCGAGCCAAATCTCCGTAATTTGGCTTAACCGCTGGAGAATCAATATGTCGCAAAGAAGATAAGAATCTGAAGCCCATGACCAAGACAAGGGCACGGGCTCCGTATTGGGGTTACTATTCCATTTGATTATACCTCTCTTGGTGTCTCAAGCTCCTCATCTTATGTCTCCGTGCCCTCCGTTGGCGCCTCATTTCGATGGCACTCACTATGCGATATGGAAACATAAGATGAAGATGCACTTGAGATCGCTTCACCCTTCTATTTGGAAGATTGTGCAAACAGGTTTCAAGCCCGTTGATCCGGACAACCTTACTCCCGTAGAAGATAAAGATCAACACTTCAATGATTTGGCAGTCAATGCCTTGTTCAACGCCTTAAGTGATTATGAGTTCAACCGAGTAGATGGACTCGAAGAAGCTAAAGCAATCTGGGACAGACTCATGGTCACACATGAAGGAATATCAAGTGTGAAGGAATCAAAAATCGAGCTCATTATTGGTGAGCTAAGTCGGTTTACCTTGGAAGAAGGAGAATCATATACTAAAATGTTTGACCGCTTGATGGTGCTTGTAAATCAAGCGAAGGGTCTTGGGTGCACCGATCTCACCGACAAAGCTGTCGTTAAAATCATTCTTCGTGTGATCACCCCCACCAACCGCAATTTGGTTCAACTCATCCGTGACCGGCCAAACTTCGATACTTTGACGCCTCATGATGTTATTGGCCGACTAATGATGGATGAGATGATGATTAAGGAGGCGGAAGTTGTGGAAGAGCTCAAGTCTGGGAAGAAGAATGGTATTGCCTTGAAAGCCGTCAAGGTTGTGCGCCAAGCCGAAGAAAGCACAAGTGAAGATGAAGAGCTTGTGGTCCATTAACAAATGAAGACATGGCCCTATTCGTAAAAAGATTTAACAAATTCTTCAAGAAGAAGAATCTCAAACAAGGAGGTCAATCGAGAAACTTTAGAAGAAAATCAAAAGGGAGACATTCCACAAGAAGATGCTATGAATGCGGCGAAACCAGCCATTTCATTGCCGAATGTCCGCATAAAGAGAACAAGGATGAGAAGTCGCACAAGAAGGACAAGTACCGGGGCAAAGACAAGGAGAAGAGCAAGAAGTACAAGGGCAAGGGTCGTGCCTACATTGGAAAGGAGTGGAACTCCGACACCGACTCCAGCTCCGACTCCGACTCCGAGTCAAACTCCGACAATGAAGGAGGAATTGCCTCCGTCGCCATCGCCGTTTCCTCTACTCCAACAATGTCGAAGGGCCTCTTCGACAACTTAAGCGATGACGATGAGGTTGCTCCAATGTGCCTTATGGCAAAGGGGCACAAGGTACCATCACTTGTTTCCACTCCCTCCATTGCTAATGAATGTCTAGATGAGCACAATAGCGATAGTGATGATGATGACATTAACACCGTGCTTAAGTCTATGAAAAACTTTGACATTCATAAATTAAATTTGCTCTTAAAAGATATTGAAAAATTGGAGGAAGTCGTTGAACAAAAGGAAGCTACTCTCGAGGCTCAAGAGGATTTGCTCATCCTCGAAAAGGAGAAAAATCGTGAGCTAGAGAAGAGCTTATCTTTTGAAAAAGGGAAGAATGAGGATTTGGTTAAAAACTTAAAATTGACCAAATCCGAAGTGACTAGTCTCGAGATCACCAATGCTTCACTTGAAGAGGAACTTGCTAAGGCAAAGGACGCCTGCAAGGCTCTTGAGTTGAAGCTTGTTGATCTCAAGAATAGCCCTCCGATTACCTCAATCATTAGCTCCAATTCTTCGTTACCCTCTACGAGCAATGGATGCGCTAGATGCTACAACATTAATATTGATACTTATGCCACTAACCTTGAGACATTGCAAGTGTTAGCATATGAAAATGAAAAGCTCAAGGGGATGCTCGAAGATGGACTTCAAAAGTCCTACAAGGCAAGTAAGGGACTAGAGGAGTTCCTAGGTAAGCGACAAGGTAACACTATGAAGCATGGGCTAGGATATATTCCACCTAAAGGGAAGAAGAGCAATATCGTGGTTGCCCCTTTAAATAAGCCCATACAATTTGTTAAGAGCAAGGAAAACTCTAAGTACAAAACTCATTCTACATTCTTTGCATCCTATGTACTTAAGAGGACTAACTTTGGTCGTGTAGTTGCTTGTCACATTGGGGGTAAGCCCAAAAATTCCTCTCATGTACGATCTATTTGGGTTCCAAAGTCACTTGTCCCTAACGTGCGTGGACCTAAGC
This sequence comes from Guadua angustifolia, assembly GCA_036346375.1. Lineage (NCBI taxonomy): Eukaryota > Viridiplantae > Streptophyta > Magnoliopsida > Poales > Poaceae > Guadua > Guadua angustifolia. The sequence continues at coordinate 34,409,220 of CM070510.1, read as the reverse complement.
AAGTTTGGGTACCAAAGAGCAAAAACTAAATTTCATTTTGTAGGCCTACATCTCCGGTGGATCGAGTTGGATCTTGGATAGCGGATGTACACACCATATGACCGGAGAAAGGGCAATGTTCGCACACTTGGAAGCCAATGGATCAAACAATGAAAGCATCATTTTTGGCGATAATGGAAAAGGTGAAGTGGTAGGTTTAGGTAAAATTCTAATTACAAATGACTTCCATATAAATAATGTCTTACTGGTTGAGTCACTAAATTACAATTTGTTGTCCGTTGCTCAATTATGTGAAGCGGGCTACAATTGTGTATTTAGTGATAAGGGTGTGGATGTCATTAAGAGGGATGATGGTTCAATAGCCGTTAAGGGTCGTTTAAAGGGAAATCTCTATCTCATAGACTTCAATACGGATAGAGTGAACCTTGAAATGTGCTTAATGGCTAAATCTAGCATGGGTTGGCTATGACATCGCCGGCTTGCCCATGTTGGTATGAGGAATCTTCACAAACTCATTAAGGGCAATCACATCCTTGGTCTAACGAATATTGTGTTTGAGAAAAACAGGGTGTGTAGTGCGTGTCAAGCTGGAAAACAAGTTGGAGCGCCTCATCCTGCCAAGAATGTGATGACTACTTCAAGACCATTGGAAATGCTTCACATGGATTTGTTCGGTCCGGTCACCTACATAAACATTGGAGGAAACAAGTATGGTTTAGTTATCGCTGATGATTTTTCTCGCTTTACTTGGGTATTTTTCTTGCATGATAAAAGTGAAGCCCAAGGAAGCTTAAAGAAGTTCATGAGAAGGGCGCAAAATGAGTTTGAAGTGAAGATTAAGAAAATTCGGAGTGACAACGGCACCGAATTCAAGAACACCGGTGTGGAGGAGTTTCTCGATGAAGAGGGCATCAAGCATGAATTTTTGGCTCCTTATTCTCCTCAACAGAACGGGGTTGCCGAAAGGAAGAATCGAACTCTCATCGAGATGGCGCGCACGATGCTTGACGAGTACAAGGTCTCCGACATCTTCTAGGCGGAGGCCATCAACACCGCGTGCCATAGCTCCAACCGTCTATATCTCCATAAATTGTTGAAGAAGACGGCGTACGAGCTCCTCACCGGCAAGAAGCCAAATGTATCCTACTTCCGAGTCTTTGGGAGTAAATGCTATATCCTTAACAAGAAAGTTAAGTCTTCTAAGTTTGCTCCTAAAGTAGATGAGGGTTTCTTGCTTGGTTACGGGTCTAATGCATATGCATACCGAGTTTTCAACAACACCACCGGTGTAGTTGAAATCTCACGTGATGTAACATTTGATGAAACTAACGGCTCTCAAGTAGAGCAAGTTGATCGTGCTGTGATTGACAGGGAAGAACCTCCATGCGAAGCAATCAAGAGATTGGCAATTGGAGAAGTGAGACCTCTTGAGCAAGAAGAAGCCCCACGCACTCCAACTCGAGATGTACCGTTCGATGAAGCTCCATCATCCACAATACACGCTCAAGATGGTTCAAACACCACTCAAGATGACGAGGACCCAATTCAAAAGTCAAATGCAACGGTGCCTCGTCCAAGGGTTCATCAAAGTGTTCAACGAAATCACCCCGTCGACAATATCCTTGGAGATATTAACAAGGGAGTATCTACTAGATCTCGCGTTGCTAATTTTTGTGAATTTTACTCCTTTGTTTCCTCTCTTGAACCTCTTAAGGTAGAAGAAGCACTCCAAGATCCGGATTGGGTGATGGCAATGCAAGAGGAGTTGAACAATTTCGAAAGGAATCAAGTATGGAAGCTTGTCGAAAGACCCAAGCAAAACGTGATTGGAACAAAATGGGTGTTTCAGAACAAACAAGACGAGAATGGAATCGTGACAAGAAACAAAGCCCGGTTGATTGCTCAAGGGTACACTCAAATCGAAAGTTTGGATTTTGATGAAACTTATGCTCCAGTAGCTAGGCTTGAATCCATTAGAATATTATTTGCCTTTGCTACTCACCATGATTTTAAGTTGTACCAAATGGACGTGAAAAGTGCCTTCTTGAATGGACCACTCTCTGAAATGGTCTACGTTGAGCAACCACCCGGTTTCGAAGACCCGAATCATCCGGATCACGTATACTTTCTTCATAAGGCCCTCTATGGTCTTAAGCAAGCGCCAAGAGCATGGTTTGAGTGTCTCCGAGACTTCCTTCTCGGTCAAGGTTTCATAGTCGGAAAGGCCGACCCCACTCTCTTTACTAAACATATTGATAATGACTTATTTATTTGTCAAATATATGTTGATGATATAATATTTGGATCTACTAATGAACATTTGTGCAAGGAATTTAGTAAGATCATGACCAAAAGGTTCGAGATGTCCATGATGGGCGAGTTGAAGTTCTTCCTCGGTTTTCAAGTCAAACAACTCAAGGAAGGGACCTTCATATGTCAAACGAAGTACATCAAGGACATGCTCAAGAAATTTGGTATGGAGAACGCCAAGCCGATCAAGACGCCGATGCAGGCTAACGGGCATCTAGACCTCGACAAAGAAGGTAAACCGGTCATCCAAAAGGTATATCGCTCGATGATCGGTTCCCTGCTTTATCTTTATGCATCTAGGCCCGATATTATGCTTAGTGTATGCATGTGTGCAAGATTTCAAGCCGCTCCTAAAGAGTGCCACATGGTGGCCGTAAAGAGAATTCTGAGATATTTAGTGCACACTCCTCATTTTGGGCTTTGGTATCCAAAAGGGTTATCTTTTGAATTAGTTGGGTATTCTGATGCGGATTATGCCGGATGTAAGGTGGATAGGAAAAGTACTTCGGGGACATGTCAATTCTTAGGTAGATCCCTTGTCTCTTGGTCCTCTAAGAAGCAAAATTCCATAGCCCTATCCACAGCCGAAGCCGAATATATAGTCACGGAGTTGTTGCCTTGCAATTGCTTTGGATGAGACAAACCCTAAATGATTATGGCCTAACCTATAACCATGTTCCACTTTTGTGTGACAATGAGAGCGCCATAAAAAATTGCCAACAACCCCGTCCAACATTCCCGTACAAAGCATATCGATATTCGCCATCATTTTCTAAGAGACCATTCCACTAAAGGCGATATTGATATTCAACATGTGAGCACGAATGACCAATTAGCCGATATTTTCACCAAGCCGCTTGATGAAAAGAGATTTTGCGAGTTGAGGAGTGGGCTAAATATTTTAGACTCTCGGAACTTGGCTTGAAAGATTGCATGCTTCATATCTTATGTGTGCTTGGTTTCAATTAAAATGAATCTCAAAAAGGGTATTTGCTTATTTAAGGAATCGGTTTGATTTTGGTTCTTGAGTTGTGTCAAACTACTTGTGATCATAGCTCCTATTGATTCTTTGTTCGCTGATCACAAGTGGGGAGAAGGCAAAAGTGTTCACAAGTCATATCTGATCATTCCCCAATTTCAACTCTCCTTGTGCTGAAAGTTTACAGATCGGACTGTCCGATTTTTGTATCGGACTATCCGATTTCTGTAAACTTGCACATATCGGACTATCTGATGTTGAATATCGGACTGTCCGATATCTGGGTGATCGCACACATCGGACTGTCCGATGTCCTTATCGGACTATCCGATGTGGGGAGGTTTAAATGAAACCGAAGGGTTTTTCTCTCTTCCCACAGTCTCTATTCTCACAACTCTTCGGGACTTCCTCCTCTCTGGCGATTTTGGAGTCCCGAGTTCGTCTTCCTCATTCCAAGGGTCTCCCTCCGCGGATCTAATCTCTCTTGGTGGAGATCCCCATCCTCATTCAATCCTCTCTTCGGATTTGAACTCAAGGTAACCCTACTTCATTTAGATCTAGGGTTTCTCATCTCTCTTAATTATTTGTCAATTGTCTTCGGTAGATGAGTTCCCCTTGCCCCTAGGATCATGTCCCACGAATTTGTTGCGAAATGCGTGGTCCATCTTCAAGAAATCACTTTTTTGTTATTTTCCCGCAAATATCGGATTATCCGATAGTTGGCATCGGACTGTCCGACCTCATCATCGGACAATCCGACCTAAACTATCAGACTATCCGATGTTTCCAGGAGATCTCAAAAGTGTGAATTTCTTTCCATTTCTCTTGGTTATCGTCTCAATTTCCTGTATCATCTCGTCTAGATCATTTCAATGGCTGCTGGGGACGACAAGGGGGAGAAGTTGAAGAGGGCTCTTCACACTGATGCTCAAGGCCAATTCAAAAGGAAGACTCCGATCGGCGAGCGGACCAAGGCAGTAGCTAGTCGAGGCAATCCTCCGGTTCCTTCATCTTCATTACCGAGGTGGATGTGCTGTTGTGGAGACTACTTTGCTACTCCTAATCGTCTTTGGTAGAACCAAGAAGCAAGTTGTCACGCATCCCAAGCAGAAGGCTCTTACAATTTCTGAGCGTCGACAAGGTGATGCCCCTCCTGCCCGTCCTCCTCCTACTCCCTCTGGCAAGGGCAAAGGATCGTCTACCAGTGCTGCAACCGCAGCTGAAAAGGGCAAGGGTCCCGCTGAAGACGAAGACGATTACCTTTCTTATCCTGTGTTGTCCAAGCCTTCTCGCCGTCCAGATCTTCAGAGGTCTGTTGTGAATTACAAAGGCAAGTCAGGACTGGTTGCTAAGGCTAGAGCTTCTGATCCCTATGTTAGCAGAAAAGCATTCTCCTCTGACAAGCGCTTCTGGACCTTCTTCCAACAAGATTTCTATGAGACTGTCATCTTCCCTCGCAAGAATCCTGTTGTCAGTATGCAGTGGGTTGATTGGGAATATATGGAGTCATGTGATGATCCGGTCTTCAATGACGTCATTGAAGCATGTGAAAGACTTGGAATCAAAAGGATTATGGGAATGAAACAAGACTGGAACACCGAAGTCATTGCCCAGTTCTATGCCACTCTGCATGTTGCCAATGACACTATGACATGGATGACAGAAGGTGAGCAATACAGATTGTCTGTGGGGCGCTTTGGCACTCTTCTGGGGTTTAGGCAGAAGATTGCATGGATAAGGACGATCTTCATAACAAGCGTTCGATGGTTGCTGATAATCTGAACTCTCTCTATATTGAAGATTCCGCTTTTGAGCCTGGCAACACCAAATATTTGAAGCCTATGATTGCTGCCGCCAACAGACTTCTTCGCAAGACCATTGCTCCCAAAGAAGGTGACGCATCTCACATTTTGTCCTATACTCGCGATATTCTTTGCCGGATGCTACCTGATGGGAGACCGTTTATGGTGTCATTGTACCTCTGGAATGAGATTCATGCAAACTCCCTCGACCCAAAGCGCAGTTGTGGATTCGCTCCATACATCATGAGGGTGATTGAGGGTGTCACCAAGTTGAAGTTTGAGTGCGATGCAAAGCACTTAGGGCTGCAGATCAGGCCAATCAAGGCAGTTGCTCCTCAAGCTCCTCCTCCTGTTTCAACCGCTTCTGCTTCTACTCGATCTGGCTCAACCGCTCCTGCAGTCACCTCTCAGTCATCATCTTCTACCGACAGAGTTCTAAAGTATCTGGTGAAGATGGTGAAGAAGAATGCGAAGCGGCTCAAATCCATTCAGCGGCATCTCAGCCTTCCTTGCTCCAGTGGCAGCGAGGACTCCTTGGAGGATCCCTTCGACTCTCCGGCTGCTGCAGATCCATCCTCATCAGATGAATATGCTGCTTCTAATGATGAGTCCGAAGATTAATTGTTTCGGTTGCTGTTTGTTCCTTCCTTTTTGGTGCCTTGATGCCAAAGGGGGAGAGAAAGATATCTTATGACTTGTGATAACTGTTGCTATTGGTCGGTGTTTGGATGTTTTTTTTGTTATAACTGTTGGTGGATGGTTCTTTTGGATGTGTTGTGTCGTGTTAACATTATCTTTTGCCTTGATATATTATATACCTCAGCTCTAATACTCGAAGTTGCTGCTTTCATCATAATCATATTATTACTTCGTTGTCACTTATCTGAATGCCAAGATATAAGGGGAGCTCCTCTTGAATTTCTCCTCTAAAATTGTGCATTTAATTCTTTTTCGAATCTCTAATGCACACATTTAGGGGGAGCTAAACATATCTTGGCCATTCTCAAAATCATTATTCATTTATTTCTATCAAGCTTTAATCGTGTTGTCATCAATCACCAAAAAGGGGGAGATTGAAAGTGCATCTAGGCCCCTAATTGTGTTTTGGATGATTAATGACAAACGATTAAGGGACTAATGGCTTAAATGAGTATATAAGCAGGTGATAGTCCCAAAAGGAACGCATCTACGGGCATTGACGACCCTCAAAAGTGAAAAGAAGAACGGCGTCGACTTAGCGTAGGTTTTTCATTTAATTGAGTCGATAGGATTGCCGTACTATCAAGAGGGATGGGATGTTGATGCCTTAGAAATGATCTCAGTGCTCAGATGAACATCTTTTACAAAACAAGTTTTGGAAGTCACCAAGCACGACACTCACTTTGTTTTCATTTGTGTGCTGATATCATCGGATAGTCCGATGTTTATATCGGATAGTCCGATGGTATCGGATTCTCCGGTGTGAGTGTAGTTGCTGTCTCTAGATCTCTCGGGAAACATCGGACTGTCCGATGGTTTATATCGGAACATCCGATGTTGTCTGGAAATTTTTCTAAGTCCTTGAGCTGGAACTCTCGGGATTTATCGGATTGTCCGATGTATGGTATCGGATAATCCGATGTGGACTTAGAAAGATTTTGAAAATTGTTCTCGCTCTGAAACTCTCTGGAATTATCGGAATGTCCGATGTCTCATATCGGACAGTCCGATATATACTTAGTGTATTTTTTCAAAGTTGGTGCGATTGTTGAAAACTCTTTGGAATCATCGGAACATCCGATGTGTGAAATCGGATAGTCCGATGTGTGCTTTTTCTCAGTAGAATTTGAATTTTCAAGTGGAGTCGATCTGGAGATTTGCTCTGATCGGATAGTCCGATATTTGGTATCGGATAGTCCGATGTGGGGGTCTGACACAGGGCAGAACGGCTCTTTTTTGTGTCTTGGCTTTAAATACCCCACCCACTCCCTCATTTACTGCGACCTAACCAGTGTGTTGAGCATTTATTTCTCTTTAGCTTTCACTTGCTCTCTCTTGTGTTATTCCTTGAGAAATTAGTTGAGAGTTTGAAGCAAGTGTCCTCTTAGTGCTTTGTTTGCAAACCGAGAAAATCCATTTGAGCACTAGGGTGATTTTCAAGAGCGGGTCTACACTCCATTTATTACTCTTGGAGATTGAGGTCTCCTAGACGGCTAGGAGTCACCGGCGAGCTCCCGATCTTCGTGTGGGAAGCCGCCGGAGTTTGTGAAGGTTCGATTCCACCTCCGCAAGGGAAGGAATCAAGAAGGGAAATCGGTGAGTGCTTGGTGCAACACCGGGAGGAAAGTGGTCAAGAGGGACCCAGGCTTTGTGCCTCCTCAACGGAGACGTAGGATCTCCTCAAAGATCTGAACTTCGGGAAAAATCGCTGCATCCTTTTGGTTTGTGAGTTTTCTACTTGTTTCCCTTTTTGCTTAGCCTAATCTTTTGGGGATTCAGGTATTTGGTAGCTTCTTGCCGTAGATATTGGTGTGATCTAATATACTGGAAGTGGTATTATCTCTGAAATTTCATTTGGTAGAAATCTAGCCCTCCAAATTGCTCAGATCTACTTTTTAGGGTTTTCTTGCGCTCTGATCGGATAGTCCGACTTCTTATATCGGATAGTCCGATATATATCGGACAGTCCGATATCAAGGTCGGATATTCTGGTGGTTCCGCTGCAAATTAGGTTTTATTTTTATAAACGCCTATTCACCCCCCCTCTAGGCGACTTTATCGATCCTTCAATTGGTATCAGAGCCAAATCTCCGTAATTTGGCTTAACCGCTTGGAGAATCAATATGTCGCAAGAAGATAAGAATACCGAAGCCCATGACCAAGACAAGGGCACGGGCTCCGGTATTGGGGTCGCTATTCCATTTGATTATACCTCTCTTGGTGTCTCAAGCTCCTCATCTTATGTCTCCGTGCCCTCCGGTCGAGCGCCTCATTTCGATGGCACTCACTATGCGGCATGGAAACATAAGATGAAGATGCACTTGAGATCGCTTCACCCTTCTATTTGGAAGATTGTGCAAACAGGTTTCAAGCCCGTTGATCCGGACAACCTTACTCCCGTAGAAGATAAAGATCAACACTTCAATGATTTGGCAGTTAATGCCTTGTTCAACGCCTTAAGTGATTCTGAGTTCAACCGAGTAGATGGACTCGAAGAAGCTAAAGCAATCTGGGACAGACTCATGGTCACATATGAAGGAATATCAAGTGTGAAGGAATCAAAAATCGAGCTCATTACTGGTGAGCTAAGTCGGTTCACCTTGGAAGAAGGAGAATCATATACTAAAATGTTTGACCGCTTGATGGTGCTTGTAAATCAAGCGAAGGGTCTTGGGTGCACCGATCTCAATGACAAAGCTGTCGTTAAAATCATTCTTCGTGTGATCACCCCCACCAACCGCAATTTGGTTCAACTCATCCGTGACTGGCCAAACTTCGATACTTTGACGCCTCATGATGTTATTGGCCGACTAATGTTGGATGAGATGATGATTAAGGAGGCGGAAGTTGTGGAAGAGCTCAAGTTCGGGAAGAAGAAGGGTATTGCCTTGAAAGCCGTCAAGGTTGTGCGCCAAGCCGAAGAAAGCACAAGTGAAGATGAAGAGTCTTGTGGTCCATTAACAAATGAAGACATGGCCCTATTCGTAAGAAGATTTAACAAATTCTTCAAGAAGAAGAATCTCAAACAAGGAGGTCAATCGAGAAACTTTAGAAGAAAATCAAAAGGGAGACATTCCACAAGAAGATGCTATGAATGCGGCGAAACCGGCCATTTCATTGCCGAATGTCCGCATAAAGAGAACAAGGATGAGAAGTCGCATAAGAAGGACAAGTACCGGGGCAAAGACAAGGAGAAGAGCAAGAAGTACAAGGGCAAGGGTCGTGCCTACATTGGAATTACCCAAGAAGTGACATGAACCAGATGTACTTTTCCTATCAATTCTATAACCTCCAAAATCAGCATCAGAGAATGCTCTTAAACTAATGCATGAGGAAGCAGAAAGCCATATGCCAAAATCTTGAGTACCATAGAGATACCTGAAAATCCGTTTGACAGCTTGTCGATGTGAAACACGTGAGGAAACTTGAAAGCGAGCATACAAGCACACAACAAATTGAATATCTGGCCCTGATGTAGAGAGATATAAAAGTGAACCTATCATGCTTCTATATTACTTTTGATCAACCATCTCACCATCTTCATCTGGATCAAGTGTGCAAGTACCTCCCATGGGTGTCATGATCGGCTTGCAGTTTTCCATCCCAAAGCGACGAAGCAAATCTTTTGTGTACTTGCTTTGATGAGCAAAAGTACTTTCCTTCATTTATTTGATTTGCAGTCCCAAAAAGTAATTTAACTCACTCATCATACTCATATTAAATTCCTTCCTAATGGTTTCTAAAAACTTAGACACTAAAACATGAGAGGAACCACTAAAGGTAATATCATCAGCATAAATCTGAACAAATTGTTGATCACTGCCTTGCTTGAGTAAAAAGAGAGTTTTGTCAACTTTTCCCATTGTAAACCCCTTTTCATGTAAAAAGGTTTTTAGCCTATCATACCATGCTCTAGGGGCTTGTTTTAATCCATACAAAGCTTTTGACAATTTGAACACATGATCTGGATACATGGGATTTTCAAAACCAGGTGGTTGCTTAACATATACCTCCTCATTAATATAGCCATTTAGAAAAGCACTTTTCACATCCATTTGATACAATCTAAAACCTTTAGATGCAGCAAATGCTAAGAGAATTCTAATGGCTTCAATTCTAGCAACATGAGTAAATGTTTCATTAAAATCTAAACCTTCAACTTGAGTAAATTCTTGAGCAACCAATCTAGCTTTATTCCTGATAACAATACCATCCTCACTTTTTTTGTTTTTGAAAACCCATCTAGTTCCAATTATATTAAAATCAGAAGGAGGTGGAACAAGTTTCCAAACTCTATTACGTTCAAAATTCTCTAATTCCTCATGCATAGCATTGATCCAAGATTCGTCAGTTAATGTATGCGATATATCTTTGGGTTCAAAAGAAGCAACAAAAACAGAGTGAGCATGAGAATCAGAAGCAATAAATCTGGATCGGGTGACTCTTTCATTTAAATCTCCAATCATCTGTTCAGGTGGATGTCTTCTTTGAATGTGCAAAGGAGCTACAACTTCAGAATCTTCTCCTTCTTCGTTTTCAGCATGTACAGATGATGTTGTGGCTTGAGGATGCTCAGCTGTAGGTGATGTAGTGGTAGCTGCCAAAGGTGCTACTGTAGGTGATGTAGTGGTATCATCAAGAAAGATACTCTCCCCCTGAACATATGTATCTGTACCTGCATCAATTGGACTAGTGCCAGGACTAGCCTCATCAAAAGTAACTTCACAGGTTTCTACAATTTTGTTAGTCTTCAAAACAAGTACACGATAGCCACAAGTATGAGCAGGGTATCCAAGAAAAATACCATCAGTTGATCTAGCTTCAAATTTATCAAGATTTTTAGATTTTAAGATAAAACATTTGCATCCAAAAATTCTGAAATGAGATACACTAGGCCTATGACCAAAACGAAGCTCATAAGAAGTTTTACCTAACTTCGATCTCAAAAACACTCTATTAGAAACATAGTATGCAGTTGAGATTGCTTTAGCCCAAAACTTCCTAGGAGTGTGATGTTCATCCAGCATAGTTCTAGCCATCTCAACCAAAGTTTTGTTCTTTCTTTCAACTACACCATTTTGTTGAGGCACTCTTGGTGAAGAAAATTGATGATCAATTCCTTTCTCAACACAAAAGTGATCAAAAGAAGAATTTTTAAACTTAGTTCTATTATTACTTCTGATAGCTCTAAGTGCTCCTGGGTGATGAACAGATAATCTAGTAACAAGACTTCTAAAATGACTAAAAGCCTCATCTTTAGATCTCATAAAATAAACCCAAGAGTATCTAGAATAATCATCAACAATAACTAGTACATACCATTTGCCTCCAAAAGATTGAACACGAGAAGGTCCAACCGTGTCAAGATGTAGTAGCTGTCCTAGAGCATTTGTCATCACCATGGTAAGAGGTAGATGTGAACCTGCAATCATCTTACCATGTCTACAAGAAGAGCATACTAAATCGCTATCACCCTTAAGCTTAGGCAAGCCACGTATAAGATCTAAACCACTTACACGAGTAAGATGATCAAAACCAACGTGACCAAGTCTACGGTGCCAAAAGAATAAATCTTTAGAAACATTGGCAACTAGACACCTATGCTTAGAAGAATGTGTTGCATCAAAATCAGCTTTAAATACTCTTCCAAAGCATGAAATCCTGAATACAAGATCACCTGAAGCATCTAAAACTTTGCATTCATTTTTCTTGAAACATACTTCGAGATCTTCATCAATCATTTGAGAGACAAAAAGCAAGTTGTATTTCAAGTTATCAACAAGAGCCACATCCTTGAACATAAACTTGTCATTTACCTTTATTGTACCTTTTGCCACAACAGGAGTGGAACAAGCATCTCCAAAAGTAACACTTTTAGCACGAGATGCACGAGTGAGGGAGGAGAACCAATTTTTATCACCGGACATGTGGCATGAGCATCCAGAATCAACTGGCCAAATGTTCTCCTTCCTTGCGTGAGAAGCCTACATAAAAACAGAGAATGTCGAGGCCTCAGTACTGGGTTTAGAAATAAGATGTTTAGGAATCCAGTACTGAGACACACGACGGGTAGGCACAACACGAGTATGCTTGTACACAAAATCAGATTTGCCCTTTCTCGTGTTTCTAGCAACAAAAGGTGTTTGCATCACCCTATGCACAAAATGAGGAGTAAAATGTGCCTTTCTGAAATTAGCCTTAGCCTTAGCCTTTTCTTTCTTTTGCTGTTTGGCTAGCCTAAAGCAAAAATCTACTGAATATCCATCTCTACCACAATGAGTGCAATTGTACTTAACATGATGTTTAGCTTTAATAGTAGAAGCAACATTTGCATTCATCACAGTAGAAGATAAAACACCAGCAGACTTAAAAACAGTTTTCTTAGGCTCATTGACAATTTCAAAATTTTCACTTTCAAGTGCCTTAACAACAGTGGGAGCATGTGATTTATGATGAGCATAAGAATCAAAACCTAAACCTTTGTTATGAGTGCTGACTCTTGATTGATCCAAAATCATGTTTAGTTTTTTCTTTCCTGTAGTGAAATGTTCTAAAGATTTTTCCAAATAATCAACCTTTCGAGAAAGAGTTAAACAGTTATTACAGGGAACGTCCACTTTTCCTTTTTGCTTGCAACAAGTTGAGCAAGAAAGAACCTCATGTATGAGTGGAGCATCTGTCATTTGAGAAACCCTAGCATTTGCATCATGCAACTTCAATTCTAGTGTGGAGCATTTAGAACAGTGAGTTGTATTATGCAAATCAACAGTTGAACAGCTAGCATTTTTTCCATGTTTCTCATTTTCCTTCTTTTCAGCATTGACTTGCTCTAACAAGGTAACATGTCCTTTCCTAAGCAAAGTAAGCTCACTGTAAATCAAGTTACATGATTTACAAGCATCATCATCAGGAATCAAAGATTTAAGTCTAGCAATTTCAGCATTCAAAGATTCCACAACAACATCATGTTTCTTAATTTTCTTGTCGCGTTTATCAAGTAATTTACCAAGAAGAGCAACATCAATAGCTAATTCATCGTAAGAAAGTTCTACCTCATTAAAGTCGCTGTCATGATTATCCTTGGTGAAACTTTCATCACTTCTAGCCATGATATACAACCCTGTCAATTCATACTTGCTTGGAGCTGTTGTGTCATCTTCACTGCTCTCCGAATCCACATCGCTCAAATTGACTTGTTCAAGGGCGGAAAGGACTCGATGGACAACTTTGCGATTCACAAAGCTTCTCTTCTTGCTACTGCTTGAGGTAGTCTTCTTCTTCTCTTTTCTCCTGTCCTTATCATTCTCCTTCCTTGATGCTTTACCTGCAAGTTTAGGACAATTTGAACGAATGTGGTTGAGATCACCACATTCATTGCATCTTGGAGGGTCACCACCAACTCTCTTCCTCATTCTCACATTCTGCAAAACTTTATTAAAACGAGAAGAGAGTAATGCCAAGTCTTCTTTAGGAAATTCTTCAATCTGTTCATCAGTTAGTGAAGACAAGGAAGACAGAGCAAAACTTGAAGAAGCATTATTCTGAGACAAGCTTGATTGAGAGGTCAATACAATTGATTTATGATCATTCTTCTTGGCAAGAACATCTAATTTATGAGTTTTTAATTTAGAGAAAAGAACATCTACAGTAAGTTCACTCATGACAGTAGATTCTCTAACGAATGTAACTTTCATCTCCCAAATAGACATGTCTAATGCACCAAGCAATTGTCTAGCATTAGTAGCTTCATCAAAGAAAACCCCAACAACACGTAAATTGCTAAGAATCTTATTGAAACGTGAAAAGAAATCATCTAGTGACTCACCAGGCTTCATCTCAAATCGCATGTATTCATTCTTATATATATCTTGACGAACCTCTTTGATAGTGTTAGATCCCTTATGATAATCACAAATAGATTTCCACACCTCATATGCAGACTTGAGATGGATCACGCGGTCGAAGTCACTTCTTCCCAATCCTGGGATGATCAAATTTCGTACTTTGCTATTTGCTTCAACATGTGCTTGATTGGTTTCATTGACTTGATTATTCTCAGGAACTTAATATGGCTTGTATACCTTTTCCCAGATTGCAAAGCCCTGAGCTTGAATGTATGCCTCCATCTTTGCTTTCCAAAACTGAAAATCAACACCATCGAAAACACAAGGTTTTGTCGAATACCTATCCATCGCTACGGTTTCTAATTACCAGTTAAGATTAATTAGAAAAACTAGGCTCTGATACCATTGGTAGGATCGAAATATACTAATGTAGCAATCAGAGGGGGGTGAATGATTGCACGAAAGCTAAAATCAAATTTTTGGACTTTGTTTTTCTAACACACCCCAATTTAAATTCGAATTGCTTGGAGACTAGTTCACGCAACCGGGAGACCAGTTTACATAATCGAGACCAATCTGATGAGTCTGGCGACCAGCGATCTGGCGACGAGAGAGCGATTAGGCGACCATGAGAGCGATTAGGCGACGATGAAGCGATTTGGGCGACTAGGCAAGCGATGCAGGTGACCAGGCGACGAGCAAGAATCGGCAACTAGTTCACAAAAATAGTAATTTTTTAAGATCCCACTGTTGGATTGATGTGAAATTTTAACTGTAGAAACTAGATTCAATTCTGAAGCTAACACAATAAGAATCAGGTCAATCGTAGCTACGGATCTAAAGTTATGTTCTTCGTAAGATGACTGAAATAATTAGCAATCTAATAGCAATGGAGCAAACTCAATCGAGACTAACTGAAGATCCCACCGTTGGATTGATGTGAAATTTTAACCGTAGAAACTAGATTCAATTATAAATCTAACCCAATAAGAATCAAACTGATCGGATCTATGGATCAAGGGATATTACCTTTGCAAAATGACTGAATCAAATAATGACGGGAATTGATTTTCAGAAGCAAACTCCCTCACGGACCAAAACTTCAGGCGATCGATCAACTATGCTCTTGATTTGTTTTCCTTACGTTGTCTTCCAGTTGCCGCACTAGGAGAAAACAAAAACCTTTCAATGCACAGCTGCCAAGAGCAAAACGAAAATCGCCAGACGCTGGACATGTAGGAAGGATTTTTATTTTTGATCTGGTTACAGTACTCAAACAAAAGAGTACAAACCCTAAAACCTCAGCGCTCAAAATAAACAAGAGACACCTCCCCCAATTTATACTGAGCAAACATAAAGAGATTGAATACAACTCCACTTCCAACATGGAAAGAGTCTATATACATCTCAACCTGGCCCAGCATAGCCAAAAATAACTCTTGCACGCATGTACAGCCCATATGTTGTAATTACGTGACTAACCAGCCTCCATGTGCATGTTCTCTAACCCGAACGTCCTGCATGACATCCTCGACCACCAAAATTTTGATTCCCTCTGAACCTAGTCCCGAACCTCAGTTCCTCCATGAACCAAGTTCCGGTCCCGTCATCGACCACGTTCGCCCTCGAGCAACACCTGCACATGAATAAACAAGAAACGCATCCGAGCACAAGTCCACGACTTGACTCAAAGTCAATCTATGCAACCACTCACACGAGTGCATTGCATTAAACAAAATAAGATCAGTCCATGCAACCACTCACACGAGCGCATTGCATCAAGCAAAACAATTATCATGCTATCACAAGAATATCAAATAATCATCTGAACCAGCATATGCACGAACACCACACATGCCACGATCACAACCACTTTGCAATGCCAATTCCATTACTAAGCCAATTTTTCAGCGCATGATTTCACACAAAGAAAGGCATATTATAGTTATTTTGAGTATAAAGCAACATTTCAAATATAATAAGTAATTTTCAATGCGTAATTGATATAGTAAAATTGAGTTATAATTAAATTTTCGCCACGGGATCTAAACCAGAGCTTCATCCCAATTTTTCTTAGATGGAACCTATTCCATTTACAAACCACTTCTCTGAAATCACTTTTGAAAACCAAAGTCTAATCTGTGAAAGACCTGCTCGGCATTCCTATAACCACAGGCTTGACTAATCGATTAGTTTTACATTATGTAGATATTATACAACTTTACTCACAATACATGATCATGTCATGTTGTCAAGCAACTAACACACTTCCTTTGATGTGTAGCAGATAGATCATTACAAGGCCTTTACAAAGCGCTATTCCAAAGCAATTATGCCCACTAAGGTTCCTCCGCTGGCAAGTTAAAACCCCATAGTATAAGCCCCCTCTTGTGCCGTGTGGTAGTCTAACCAACCCCTCATTCAACCCAATAGCATAATCAACATTGGAACGTTGCAAATTAGTTAGCAAGATCTGTTTCATACCAAATGAAACAACCCAGAAGATTATTAGTACGAAGGAGATCATCAACAAAATTAATAATGCATGTAACTTAAGTATTTAATAAAGATTGACCATCATCAAATATAATGACTCATATAAAATTGAAACATTCAACAAAGCATAATTAACATTCCATTCACTAACAAAATATCATACAATGGTATCAA
Source organism: Guadua angustifolia (assembly GCA_036346375.1). Taxonomy (NCBI): domain Eukaryota; kingdom Viridiplantae; phylum Streptophyta; class Magnoliopsida; order Poales; family Poaceae; genus Guadua; species Guadua angustifolia. The sequence goes on along the minus strand of CM070510.1, from coordinate 34,392,916 downwards.
TTACAATGTACATAAATATTCAATTGCACCAAAAATAAAGGTGACATGAATTTTTAAAGTTCCTAAAAGCTAAGCTTCTAAGTGATCTTTAGCTTCAAACCCATGAAAAATGTTAGTCATCCATATATGTAATAAAAAAGCAACCAAAGAAAATTTTAAACAATTTAAGAGTTGTTGTCAGACATAATAGAGAATAAAAAACGCTCATCGAGACACCAGATCATCCGGAGTCAGTCGGCATCGTTCGCTAGTTAGAGTTTCATCATCTGGTATATACAAACCAGGTAAAACACACAATTAACCATAGCTATGCATGCCCAACACCAAAATATCGTGCACAGTCAAAAGATAAGACTAAGTGAGGATAAAGGAGGGAAATAGTCAGGCACCAGTTTATTCCTTCCCCAAGCCAACCAAAACCAAGAAGGCAAGGGCAAGGGAGCTAGGACCATCCTTCCCCAGTCCAAGAACAGATACCAAAATGCATGCATGAATGAAAGTAGTCATAGCTAATAACAGAGACCAAGAACCCGAATGTAAAACAAGTGTGCATAGCTAAACAAAAATAATAGGGACATCATGGTTTTAGAAAGATTGCTTTAGAGGGAGGCACCGTGCGTGCTCGATAAACTGTTGTACTCCCTAGCGTACAATGGCTCATCTAGTGTCGTCACAGCACCACCAAACCCCAAGCAAATCTTGTGGATCATCATCAACCAGGGTGGGGCATAACCCAATCAATCCCTCAAGTAAAAAAGCTCATCATAAAACCTTAAGAACAACATGAGTTCTATAAGAAAAATGGGAAACAAGAGGGCTTGTCGAGACCCGAATATGCAAATCTAGACCATCTGTGTATGTCGCACTAGTTTAGGATCACACTAGTGCACACAGGCTAAACATAGTTGAATATCACAATCATACACAGTAGAAACATAATTAAAAACATCATATATTAAACATTAACCTATTGACTGACCTTATGATTGACTTTACATCACCATGCCTCATAATGCCAAAATGTGAATAACAAATTAAACTGTAGCAAAATGAAAACATAGATAAATCACTCAGTATACCACATGCAACTGATAAGGCTCGCATCCTAAACATTCGTCTCCTCCTAGTACTCCTCTTCGAGAGCTAATGTAGATTCTTCCTAAACTACTGATTTTATTGTTGGCAAGAGTGGGTACTTAAAACACTAAACAAGTTGTGTATAGAATGTAATTCTAACATAACTATATGCAAGGCTTATTCCAATGGAATAGCTAACATGCTTATTTTGCAACAAAGCATCATTTATAAACAAGCAAAGTAAGTAGATTGAAAAGACAGTAAAACAAATAACAATAAATAAAAAATTTTAGCATTTCTCAAGTAAACATGGAATCCAGTCCTAAATCAAATTTCAAACATTCCAATGGCAACCTGCCTTCCCATCCAAGTTTTACCCTCAACTGTAATCCCTAGCCAATGCTCAATACCAAGAGTACGGCTATATGAATAGATTTTACACTCTGTAGATATTATGTGCTTTTACTCGCACGGCATAATCATCTCCTTTTGCTTCGGATTGACACACTTTATTTGGGGTATTAGCAGAGAGATCATGACAAAACCTTTACAATGCTCTGTCTTAACTCAGTACTATCCACTAAGGTTTTAACACTGAAGTGACTAATTACCACACTCAAGGCCCCCTCTTGTGCCATGTGAGTTCATCATTTAGTCAGGACTCACACATCCACTAGTAGTACCAAAACTAAGACATTGCAAATTAATTAGCTAGGACTGTTCCATTATAGACATGTTTCCCTTAAAATGACCAAGGCAAGACTTCCACATACCCTCTGCCCTTTGTAAGATCGAGGATGCCAACTAGAGGGCGGTGAATAGCCGGCTTTTAAAAATTTTCTTCTATGATTAGGAAATTTTAACCTTTGTCAAAACCAAAACAAAAATCAATGCGGAAGCGATAAACTAAGGTTTTCACAATTAAGCCTAAATCAACTAGGCTCTCTAAGTGTACTAGCTAATTATGTCTCTAACGAGAATATGCAATACAATCAAGCAATTTAATTCTAGGAATGTAAATTGCAACAAAGATAAATAAAATTGCAAGAAACCACAAAGAGACACACTGATATTTTACCGTGGTATTTGGAGACTTGCTGGTTTCCCCTAATCCACGGTGAGGTTATCCTAAACCACTTTGGACCGGCTCCACGAATTGAGCACCCACCTCGATTCCACTAGTGGTAGCTCTTTCCCTCTCCAGCTAGGTGAGCTCCGACTTTCACAACTTTGACGGGAGTTCTCACAATCTCCTTGAGAAGGTCATCACGCATGACACCCCACACACCGTCTAGATGTCGGCAAACACTAAGAGTAACAAGTCAAGCCCTCTAGCTTGAGCTCCACCAAGTACAACACATGTACAATGGCGATCACCAAGTGCAGCACATGCACAAAGCTCCCCTCAAGTGCAACACATGCACAAGAGACTCTCAATCTACTTCTAATTGCAACACATGCAATTAGAACTCGCTCCAAGCTCAAAAACCAAATTAGAAAGTGCAACACATGCATAACTCAACCACAAAGAGCTATGAACTCACCAAAACCCCAACTCCTTGCAAATGCGAGCCCCCAAGGCTTTTTATATAGCCTCCATAAGAAAAACTAGCCGTTGGGAGTCAAAATGAGCAAAAATACCTAGGAGACCTAGTCATACCGCCTTAGGGTTGGTATGATCGGCCTTTGGTCCAATGGCTAGTAAAAACTAGCTGTTACTCAGAAAACCCGGTGAAACAGGACATAGGGCGGTCATACCACTCACACCCCAGTAGCACTGGCCTTCAAAAAGACAAAGAAAACCCTTCTTAATTTGGAATTTTCACACCACCAAGGCTCTGGTCATACCGGACTAGGGGTGGTATGACAGGCCTTAGGACGGTCATACCACTGCCATAGCAACTAAAACGGCCATAACTTTTTACTCCGAGCTTCGATTTAGGTGATCTTGGACTCTATGCGAAGCTTATCACGAGAGCTATAATCTTCACTTATTTTCATGATTTAATAAATCATAGATATTTTTACATATCACAAAAATAAAGACTCTAATGCAGTCATTCAAGTCTAAAATATGATTTCTCAAAATCTATCATATAGACTTGATCAAGAGCATGACTACAATCTAAATAGAGTCAATAAGATCAAATATTGAGTCATGTAATGATCAACTCATGATTAAAACAATTTTGTAAAATACATTTGCAAATATAAATCTTGCAAACCTAAGCAATCAAGATCATATCTTTGGGCCATGTAATGATCAACACATGATCAACCAATTTGCAAACACATTTACAAACCTTATTCACATGCTCCAAGATGAGATTCAATTAAATCATATTTTGCAAAAAATTATTTTGTAAACGCAAAACATAAACCTATCTTAGCCTTTGTGATGATCAACACATGATCAAGTCACAAGCTAAAACACGATGCATGAACTCTCACCTTTTGCAACACATGCAAAACTTAGCTTCATGCAAAACCATACAAACCAAATTACATGAGTTATCTCCCTTTTGCAACATATGCAAATCCATAGCTCCATGTAAAAACTAAATCGATTAAGATTCAATAAGAAGCAAGCAGGAGCTCCCTTATTTGCAACACATGCAAATACATAGCTCATGCAAAATCCAAACAAAAGAGTGAGCTAGAGTAAACTGTATTGAGTTCATCAACACATAATGAAGCTCAAACTATAAGACTTGACCCCTCTTAATAGTACTATCGAATATCCAAATATGGGATATGGGCATGCACCATCAAGTCAAAAATCTCATCAAATACATCTTTATCAGTACTAGGATATTGCACATAACTTTTGCCTGAACCAGTGAGATAAGATACACGCGGAAAGGATATACCCCTCCAAGGAAAGCTCCGATCATACTTCTAATACAAAGAAACCTACTTGAACACACCCGACAGTTATGAAAGTTAAGGTACGATACGGGGTTCATAACGGTAGAAGGACTCCTCATCGACTACGACTCGGTACTCCAACCCACTATATAAGGACCAGGGAGGACGTCGTCAAGGAGGGAGCCAATCGGAAGCGAGAACAAGCTAGGAGAAGCCAATTGCAACCCACAGCAAACTAACATAGAGTACAAGCTTTAAATGCGAGATCATCCACAAGCCGTAGTCTAGCCATCCCCCATATTCTTAGTTCTTCTTTGTAATCGGGATACCGCATTGATCTGTAATCTCTTCATTGATCTCAATCATCGCCAACACAGGAGTAGGGTGTTACTCGACGATGAGGCCCGAACCTGTCTACATCGTGTGTTCTTGATTGCGTGATTAATCCTGCATATTTCGAAGGTACCCGAATATAAGTGTGTTGTTGATCACTAACTTTCGACAAGTATGGCAACCTATACTAGCAACCCAGTCTCCCATCCAAACACCGAGACCTGTAAAAGACTAGAAACACATCCTTAGCCCTAGCTAGTCATACCTTTGCCTCTAGCACATCCACTTGGAGCTTTTATGATTTCCATCTTCTCCTCTTCAAGCCGGATCCTTTCTTCTTGTTCGTTAACACATGATGAACTTTCTCTAGTTTCACTTCACTTCAGGATACTCTTTTGACATTTATCAACACAAGAAGATGTACTTGTCCCTTTTATTCATTTCAACCTTGGACTTAACCTATTTCAAACTCATTGAAAGTGTTAGTCCCAAAACACATGATTGTCTCAATCATTAATTCACTCCATTAACACATAATTAATGCTCCCGAGATCCTTTGATCTTTTCCTTTGATGATTGACCATAACCCAAAGATAAATTGACAGAAAGATAAATTGTGTCTTGACACTACAACACGTCAGGCTTCCGATGGCGCCTATAAATGCCTTTAAAACCTTATAAATGCCTTAAAAAGATTTTAGATGGCGTTTACATGGCGTCAAGAAAAATGGCGTCAGGAAAAGTAATTTGCGGCGCTTAATTATCCACGACGTTTCTATATGCCGTTATTTCCCACCATACGGTGGCGTTTATAAGCGCCGAGGTTCCCTCTATTCATGGCGTTTATGTTACCGGTTCCTCTATTCATGGCGTTTGTGGCGCCGGTTCCTCTATTCATGGCGCTTTATTACCGGTTCCCTCTATTCATGGCGTTTGTAAGCGCCGGGGTTCCCTCTATTCATGGCGTTTGTAAGCGCCGGGTTCCCTCTATTCATGGCGTTTATAAGCGCCAGGTTCCCTCTATTCATGGCGTTTATAAGCGCCGGAGATCCCTCTATTCATGGCGTTTATAAGTGCCGAGTTCCTTGTATTCATGGCGTTTATAAGTACCGGGTTCTCTCTATCTATAGCATTTTCAAGCGCCGGAGTTTCAATTGTCATGGCACTTATATGTGTCGGGATTCCCTCTATTCATGGCGTTTACTAGCACTGGGGATCCCTCTATTCATGGCGTTTGAAATCGTAGGGGTTTCTACTGGCGTGGCACTAATAAGCGCCTATGTATCTCTTCCAAGGCGAATACAAATATCACATCTAATTACATCACAGGCCAAATTTCACATCTACTTAAAGCAAACTCTAAGAAGCCATCAACTCCGAAATCTTTTCTAGACCGTCATCCAGAAAAGATAACTACTAGTCAATAAGTACAACCATGCATTTTTCCCCTGGCGCAATCACTCATAAAACATACACAACATAACTAGTGACAAACTGAAAACATCAAAACAACATGCAACAAAAATGATTAGATAAAGAGGGTTGCTAACCATATATCCACTTCAGTAAACATCACAAAGATTCTGTGCAAAACATGTTTCAAGTACTCTTGATTAGTTGAAAAGTGCTGCATGCAATACAACATAACAAGTTTATTCAACTACTTTTTGAATGTTGTAGTGCAAAACAGCTTTCATAGTGCCTGATCTAACCCAAAACAGCTTTCATAGTGCAAAACTACTTTTTGACTCACTTCTTCTTTTGAGCATCATGTTATTTTGTTCATTGTAGCTGCATGTGTAAGAAAAAAAATTAAAGTTTAGATTTTCTTGCCGACGCAAAGAGGTTTGAAGCTTCATAATCCGGTGATCTCTTCTAGTCACGAAATTTGTTGATGTCATATGTGCCCTCGTGCGAGAAAATCGGCTCCAGATCACAGAATGCCTCGCAAATATAGGGGTATTTGTAGCCATCAAATAATCGTAAGGGATACTTTAATTTTCTAATCCAATCTGTCATGTCAAGAGGAGATCAAAGTGAGAAATATCAAGAATTGTCCTTTTACCTTTGCTACGGAAAATCACCAAAATTCCATTGCCACCCAATAGCTCTCGGACAAGAGAAACCACCTCCCTAGCCTTCCGGACGTCCATGCCTAAATTCAATTGTAGTCGAGAAACGTATAAGAAGCCAATATTGAACCAAACACCACATGATTCAAAAGAAGAGACCATCTGTAGCTAAGTTATGATTTAGACAAACCTTGCCTAAACTAGCTTGGCGGGTGTCATTTTGCTCGACTCATACACTTGCATAGGCGCCACCAACAAGAAGCATGGCTCAATGTTACCAAGCATCCGAAGAGCTTTTCTTGGTTGAGTGAAGGTCGCCATGGAGCTCCAAACCGCTTCCTTTCTTTCAAATACCTATACAATGGCAAATGGGCAAATGTCAAGCAGATATCAATTGGCACAAAGATGTATGAAGTGATAGGGGAATTCAAGATGTATGAAGTGATATGGGGAATTCGACCGATGGCACATGTCAAATACGCCCATTGATATGCCAATTGGTCGCCACGCCACCATAACACATGAAATTGCAAGGACCTGTTTCAGCGGTTCAAAGTTTTTAGTGAATAAAAATGAAGATTACTTGACCCAAAGAATGTGTTAAACGGCTAATAGAGAGAGAGGAAGTTGGAGGTGGCAAAAGAAGTACTCGAGACTTTGTTTATATCCTTAAATGAATCGATGCTGTTAACTTTGTCTTCCTCGGGGACAAATACTTTGTTCGAACAATATCGCCATTCGGACCATTCTCGAGTCCAATTTTGTTTTCAATTTTGTGGCTTTCAAACCAGAGCTCCTTCTTCATAATAAATCTGAGGAAATGTATCACTCATTATCACGAAAGGGATATTCAATGCATTGATCATAATTAACATAGCAATAACTTCATATTGACATGTACGAACATAAAAACAATAATCCTTTTTGGAAAAAATGTTAGCTATCTTGATTGTGGGAATTGCCAAAGAGGAGTGCGCTAGAATAAATGTGGAGCAGCTTGCATCGACCGTGCAACTTCTTTGCACAAATAGCATCGGTTGTAAGTGAGAGTCTGGGGCACCCATATCCCTACAATGTTACAATGGATTTGGGGAAAAAATCAAATTATAACATTGCACACATGGGTGAAATCCAACATTCCAAAGTAGAGAGCAAATAGGAGATTGAGTGGCTTGTACCTTTGTTGTTCCTCCAAATAAGCCAAGAGTTGCGAGTTTGGGAATGGCATGAAAGGGAATTCGCCTTCTCCAAGATCTTCAGAACCAAAATGATAGGGTTTACAACAATGTCGTGCAATATTGTGCACAACAGCTAGCCCGAGGAATAGGGATGGCAAAATACCCGTGGTCCGGTACCATGGTACCCGACCGATGGGTCCGGGTCCGGTCGGTCTGGTCCGGGTCTCATTTTGGACCTGTGGGTACCTGCACCAGCACCGTAAATCGAATGCTGTGGCGATTTGAAGTTTTAGGCTTTAGCGCTAGGCTCGATCATTCACGGCGTCTGTTGTTTACGGGCAAGACCAACAGTTCTGAAGGCCCATGAAAGAAGATGTGGCGAAAAGCTATTTTGTCCCACATCGGTGGCCGACGGAGACGTCTCAGGCGGGAGACGAGCATAAGATGCGGAGGAAGCTATTGGGGCAATGACGCTGATCGAACTCGGAAGGACTATAACGGGTTACGGGTGGCGTGTGACTAGAGCTCACGTAAATTTGGGTCCACCGCAAGTCCATTAAATGCTTTTTCTTTGCTTTTGAAATTCCATTGAAAATGTTTTTTATCCTTAAGCATGAAGCTAAACTTTTTGTCTTTTCCGCAATGCATGCACCGCAGCATGTAGCATTGGTAATGTAGTCTGGTACCTGTCGGTCCGGATACCCATCGGTGCTGGTCAGGTCCGAGTTTGGACCGTGATTGACTTCGGTTCGGTCCGGTCTAAATTTGGTCTCGGTCCGGGTCCACGGAGGCTGGACCCGGAGGTACCGGACCGTTGCCATCCCTACCGAGGAAGAGCAAACATGAAACATCCAAATATCACAAGAGAAAGCTAATCGCATTATCTACTACAAGGTTTACGCACAAAAGACATGTTTCTTCAGAAACTACTCCAGATTTTGTATTTCTCTCGAGAACATGAGAGGGGTTGGAAAATGTCTGCAGAAGAACATACTTGAAAAAGAAAAAGAAAATAACAGCAAACAAAATTAATGAATCAACTACCACCCCACATGCCATTACGAGAACTTATCGAGATGAATCAATTCCTTAAACTCAAACCGATCGGAGAAATTACTAGAAATGGCCTCAAGTCAAGAATAGGAGTCCTTCGAAAATCATACCTTGAATAGTTCCACGACAACTGTAGCCACAGCCCACAAAAACATAAAAATGGAATCGATAACAATGCCAAGCCCATGTAGGCCATACCTTCATTTGGTTCTTGACAACTTCAAACCACCATATCTAGAACCTTTATACAAAGTGCTAATAGGCGCCCAAACTTCTTTGTCACCATAGGCTAGATGGAACAAAAGCAAGCAAATACAAGTGTTATGAGATTTCATAAAATGATCTGATTGAGCATGGAAGTTTAGATGTACACTCACCAAAATAATACGATCACGGTACTCATTGATCTGAATATGAGATTGCACATAGTAATGGACCTGAAAATGCAATTATTTATTATTTTAATGGACATGAAGAGTGACAGATTCAATTATTTAGTTGATAATGGTATAGGACGAAGGCTAAGCTTCTTAAGTAGTTCATTGTTACGTTCAATCCGATTTTTACGCATAATGTCATATGGAACTTCGTCACCTCTGCCTTTTCCTGCCATTTTGACTTCTGCAAGAAGACAATAAACCGTTACGATAAGAATAATATTAGAACTAGGATTAGAAAAGGAATTTTAGACAAACATATGTATACAATACAGTTAGGAAAATAGAACTAGAAAATTTTACCGTTTAGACTTTGTTGCTTTATGTAGAGATTCATCAACTGTCACACCATTTATATCAGTCCTAACATAAGTGTTATCATCACAAACTCTAGCAAGCAATTCATCATTTACTGGTTCAATAGGCTCCCTGAACGCATTTGTATTCTCATGTTCTTCCTCATCTCTAGATTCCAAGTCATAAACACCTCTTTACTTAGAAAATACCACAACATGCCACTCTTTGTCGATAGGATCTTGCACGTAATAAACTTGCGTAGCTTGACTTGCAAGAATGAATGGCTCATGACAAAGCCTATCTCCAGTATTTAGTAGGTGATTGAAATTCACAAGTGTTATTCCATACTTATCTTTCTGAATACCTCTACCATGAACAGTATCAACCCAATCACATCTGAATAACACTACTGAACCTTTGTTAGAGTAGTTTAATTCGATGATTTCTTTGATGATGCCATAATATGTTACATCACCTACAGTTGGATTCTTGTCCTTTGCACTAGAGAAGCTAGACGTTCTTGCAACCATGGTTACTCCAAAATTTTGTGTGGTTTTCCCATTGCCGTAGCTTTCCGTTTCAAATTTGTACCCATTTATATAATAACTATTGTACTTTGACACAATCTTGTGTGGCTTGCTAGCCAACACTTCTATTTCCTTAGAAACTTCATTTCTTGCTGCTAGTAAGGTCCGAACCTAACATTGGAATGCATTGGTCAGTTGGTAACTCTATAGATATTTAAATACATAGGTGAGTTGGTTACTCTATAAAAATTTGCTATAAGACATAGTAATCCTTTCTACAGACTTACATGATCCTCAAATCATATGTGAAAAGTCTCATGATGAATGCGTTCCACGTCCCTTTTTCGTAGATGTTTTTCCATAGAAAGTAATTGACAATGTTTTCTACGCATGTTTGGGTACCATTAGTGACATAGTCAACTTGAAAAACATGAAATTGAAATTATGTTTTTTAGAACATACTGAGTATAAGGTGCAATTCCATCATAATTGACCAGCACATATCGATGAGCTTGAATCCAAGAAATATGGTCCAATTCAACAATGCAATGGCCCATCAATGGATGCCCAACTCTTCTCAAGTATTTCATTTCACTAGAATATGTCATATTATCACCATTTTGTTCCCCACGAGTGAATCTAGTTTGACAACCATGCAAATAACGTGAGCAAAAAGTAATACTTTCATCAAGGATATATCCTTCAGCTATTGATCCTTCAGGGTGACTTCTAGTACGAACCATAGATTTTAATTTTGACCAATACCTCTCAATAGAATACATATTTCTAAATTGAGAAGGTCCAGCAAGTCTAGCCTCTGTTGGAAGATGAACACACAAATGAACCATGACGTCAAAAAAGACCGGCGGGAAAATCTTTTCCAATAGGCAAAGAACTTCAGCAATCTCATATTCTAACTTTTGCATGTCACTAACAGAAATAACTGGGGAGAAAATTTGCTTGAAAAAATTGCTCAAGCGAACCAAGGCTGAGCAAACCTTTTCAGGTAAAGTTCTTCTTGCGACTAGAGGAGCAATTGCATAATGACATGACAATCATGGGTCTTAAGACCAACTAGCCTTCTCGATCAACTAGAACCTTTTTTTCCAAGTTAGATGCATAGCCATCTGGAAACTTGACTTGTTGTAATGTTTGACAAAAAAGTTTCTTCTCTGTTGTGCTCATCAGAAAAATTGTTGGAGGTAGAACGGTCTTGCCACCTTTGTCTACAGGATGAAGCTCTGGCCTTAGTCCTATTTCTTTAAGATCAAGACGAGCATTCAGGTTGTCCTTGGTTTTATCTTTAATACCTAGTAATGTGTTCGCTATATTAGCAAATACATTGTTCTCAATATGCATTGGATCTAAATTGTGGCGTACTAGAAGTGTTTCCCAATAAGGTAATTGAAAGAAACAACTCCGTTTCTTCCACTTAGGCTCCATCTTTATTTCCTCAAGGCTCTTCTTCTTTCTAGGTTCCTTTTTAGCGCCTTTCCAAAAGTGATATGCAAATCTTTTGTTTGGTTTGATGCATCACATCCAGCTAGAGGAATAGGTGCATCTCTCAACTCAACAAGACCATCAAATAGATGTGGTTCAAACCGAAACTTATGCTCCTTCTCTAGAAATCCACTATGTCCCATGTAGCATGTTTTGGCCATGCTTCAAATACAATGAAATGGTTTCAAGAAAGCAATTAGAACAACCAACTTCCCCATTTGTTTTTCTTCCGACAAATATGCATGACCCAGGTAGTCACTAATTGTCCGAAAAAGTGCAGCACGAATCGAAACCACTTTGCACGAGATGCATCATAAGTTCAACACCTTCATGCCAAAATTCTAAAAGGTCATCTATAGTCAATCAAATACACATCAATATTATTTCGAGAGAATATGGACCGGGATAAATCTGAGAGAATGAAATTTGATTGTTGCATGCACTCCCTTGGTGGGACATTATATGGTATCAAAACAACAGGCCATATGCTGTGAGAGATAGTTAATGTACGAAATGGACTGAAGCCATCAGTTGCTAAAGCAAGCCTAATATTGCGACAATCTGAACTGAAATCTGGAAATCTAAAGTCAAAGTTCTTCCATGCAGTAGAATCCGCTGGATGCCGCATTAACCCATCCTCAATTCGACATTCACTATGCCATTTGTGGTTGATTGCTGTTTTCGAAGACATGTATCGTCTTTGCAATCTTCTTTTAAGAGGGAAATGATGAACAACTTTTACAGGAACTCTATGAATGCGCTTCCCATCACCGCTCACTTTCTTTGATTTCCACCTAGGAGCTTTACAAGTTGGGCAAGAAGTACAGTTGGCATATTCTTTCCTATACAATATGCAATCATTTATGCATGCATCGATGTTCTCATAACCAATTCCGACATCTTTAACAAACTTTCTAGCACCATGATAATTTTTAGGCAAATTTTCACCTTTAGGCAATGCTTCTTTCAAAAGCAAGAGAAGCTCATCAAAGCAAGCATTACTCACATTCCATAAATTCTTAATATTCAAGAGTCTCACAATGAATTGAAGTCTAGAAAACCTTTGACAGCCTGGGTATAATTCTTGGCTAGCTTCATTAGCTAATCTATAGTATGTTTCAGAATCCACATCCTTTTCTTGCTCATCGTCACTATAGGTCACATCTATGTTGGCATCAAAAAAACCAAGCCCCTCTCTCAACATGGGATCTATTTCATCAGCATGTTCAATGTGAATATGTGGAGTTTCATTGTGGGCTATCAGAGAAGACCAATCCTCACCATGATAAATCCATGTAGTGTATCCAGATATAAAACCATCACAAGTTAAATGATCATGGACAATATTTTTCTAACGAACCGATTCACACATTTTTTACATGGACAGAGAATTTTATCTCCCCTTGCTGAATTGTTGTAGGATCGGATGGCGACAATCAGAGGGGGGGTGAATGATTGAGCGGAAGATAAAATCAAAATTTTCCTGATTCACAAAACCCCCTAAATTAATTATGAAATATTGCTCTCGGTTTCAACAAAAAACAGATTAATAGACGTTCACTAAAACTGTAATTACCGAAGATCCAACCGTCGGATTGATGTAAAATTTTAACTGTATAAACTAGATTCAAATCCAAAACTAACACAAGAAGAATCAATCCGATCGGAGCAATGAATCTAAAGATATTACCTTTGCAATCCGACTGATGCAACAAATGACGAGAATTGAAGCAGTGATAGACCGAATATGCAAAGAGTAGCAACGCCAGATTAGAACTTGATCACAGATCAATCTCCAGAGCAAGCTTCAATTTCCACCTACAAACAAAACAAGAAGGCTCTCGCTGCAAAGAACAGAAACTTCAAGCCATTAGAAACTTCATGCATGCGTCAGGAGCGTCTCGGCCAGGAAACGCAAGCCCCAAATTATCTAGTCGTTGCCCTTGTCACCAAGAATCATGCATGCATGCGCATGAAAAATCTAGTCGCCAGGAAAAGAACTTCGGCAAGGACGTCACGTAGCATGCAAGAACTAACAAGTCACAAGTGGAGAAATCAAAGACGCAAGCACTCGTCGTATCATGCATGCAACACCGGCCAGAAAACGCAAGCAAACAAAAGATTTATCTAGTCGCCTGATCTTTCCTTGCATGCATGCAACCGTACGAGATGAGTAGCCACAAAGAAAATCTCCTTGGTTTTTCCTCACGCCGCAATGGGCACGAAGCGCAGGAGATTAGTCGCCGGCCGCAAAACTAAGCAGTAGCAGGAAAACTCTTACGCCGCCACAAAAGCTTTCTGCTAGCGTCAGGCGATGCACGCCGGCAAACCAACTAGCATCCGCTACAGCCTCACGATCGAAGATTTTCTTTGTCGCAAGGAAAAACGGCAGCCGCCACAGCCGCCAGAAAAAGCCTCAATTTTTACGCCTACATGCATGCGTCACCATGCACCTGCAGAATCGGTGGCCTTAGCTGCTTCCTGCATGCAAATTGGATGAGACCACTTGGATGCTCTTCACGACATGAAAAAGATGGTTCTGGCCACAGAGACTCAAGCCGCCAAGAAAAACAATGACACATAAAAACGGCAATCACAGCCGCCAGCAAAAACTCCTCTTTTTCATTGATCAGGTTTCAAGTACTTTTATACAACTCAAAACCCTAACACATATATGCATATCCACCTGGCCCAATACACATGGCCCAATATATGCATACAACCCAAAATTCACACATGCACGCGTACGGCCCGCCTGTCGCACTCACGTGACTAACCAGCCTTCGTGTGCACCTTCTCTAGCCCGAACGTCCCGCATGACATCCTCGACCACCAGACCTCGATTCCTCCACGAACCTAGTCCGAACCTCGGTTCCTCCATGAACCTAGTTCGGTCCCGTCATCGACCACGTTAGCCCTCGAGCAACACTGCACATGAATAAACAAACTACGATCCGAGCACAAGTCCACGACTTGACTCAAAGTCAATCCATGCAACCACTCACATGAGTGCATTGCATCAAACAAAATCATTAATCAATCATAATTATGCTCAATGGTCCGGTTACTCGCCTAGGCCTAGTAGCACTAGGAAAAGCAACCAACACTCAAATTGTTTCAATTTGAAGATCCAATTCAAATCAAACTCAATTTCAAATCAATCCAATCTCAAATCTTGTCAATTACTCATCACACACAAGGATAGACCTCCACATGGTCTTTCAATCTCCCCTTGATGAGTATATTGACAAACACATGAAAAGGCATAAGTATTGAGTTTGAATAAAGAGAAGAAAGCAATTTGAATGCAAAGCCAAACTTGATCAAAGAAATAGAAATGAAGAACATGACCAAATTGGCAACTTATGATTTATGAACGAGAGCAAAGATTAACAAAGATCATAAGAAAGAAGAATCAAGTGCAAAATGATGCCTTTTCTACGATTTCTCCCCCTTTTGGCAATATAGGCATCAAGGTGACATTTTCTTTTCTCCCCCTTTTTTTTGTTGTTTTTATGCAAGTAATGCAGCCTAAGGGAGCTTTAAGGATTATCCATGTGATCAACAAGACAAGTTATGACACCAAGCTAAGTTATGGCAAAAAATAGACTAAGCTAAGGCATGTCCAAGTGCAAATAATCATTTTGCTAGCAAGATTTAATTAAAACCATGTCATTTTTAGCATCATTGAACATGAGCAACACTTGTCATTAGTTTCAAAACTAGAAGCAAAGCCATTCAAAGGATCAAATGGAAAACCTAGAGTTCAACCTACTCAACACTTTGGGGAATCTAGAAGTGCACACAAGGTCCTTCGAGCCTTTTTTTTCATTGTATGCAAATTTTTCTTTGAATCTTTGAAAGACATAGCGGGGTGCAAATGTTTGACATTATTTGCATTCTTTACCCACATATGTTTTTTTTGCATTTTTAAAGCAATTGACTCAAGCCATAATCGATCATCTCAAGAGGGACTCTTAAGAGAATGATCTTGGTCATACACAACACATTCCAAGTTCATCTCAAGTGCAATGAGAAGCCGTCTTGTGAATGTGAGGTGTTGAGTCTATCTTGCAAAAAGAGTCATTTTGCTTCACTTTCATTTTAGCATTTTCATGTTAAGCTAGTGAAGGACTCAAGTATGGATCAAACTAGATTCACCCAAGTTGCTATAGGGACTCTAAAGAATTCCAGAATTTCACAAATCGTGGCAAATACACCTAGAGAAGAAACTTAGCAAGTAAACGCAACATGTTTTATCAAGTTTTTCTTTTAACGCTCATTTTTCAATTTTTGGAAGCTTAGCAAGATAAATGAACTTGGACATATCTAAGCAAGTAATTTTCTTCATAATATAGCATGGTGTATAAAATGAAACATGGATCATGTGCATAATAGACAAAGCTCATAAAATGAAAAATCAAGTCTATATGCAATGCATGAGATGATTTTAAACTCCCCCTCAACATGTGATTTCATTTTAAGCACAAATCTGGTTCAAATTGAGTTATTAGCAAGATTAAGCTCAAGAAAGATCGAAAAGAACTCAATTAAAGCCAGAAACATAGAATAGAGGGAAGAAGTCAAGAAACTGCGAACTGGGTGGCTATAGAGTATAGAAAAGATGGTAGAGAACACTATGGCTCAGACTCGTTCTCATCTTCCCCAATGACTAACATAGGAAAGCTGCCTCTAGATCCCAACCTAAGGAGTGCACACAGACCCTGTCTACCCAGGGGGCCCAACACCTGCTAGACTTATAAGACTGTGAGGGAACTCAACCTAGAGAGAAGAGAGAACAGCTAATTAAGCATGATAGCAACCTAAAGCACAAGATGAGAGGTCCATGCAAAGCATGCCAGAAGTCTAAGTGATGTGAACTCATAACTCTAAGGAATAAAACCCATAAGCACCCAGAGCAATACAAAAAGGAAAAACTGAAATAAAATATAATACATAATATCTGAGATCGGCTCCCCTCACGAGAAGGCCGTAAGGGCACACAACTCCAAGCTCACTCCTCAAGGCAACAAACCTAGAGCTATCCAAAGGCTTGGTAAAGATATTGCCAACTGGTGGTCACTCTCCTGGCAAATCAAGCACTATGTCTCCTTTCTCCACATGGTCTCTAAGGAAGTGATATCAAATATCAATGTGCTTGGTCCTAAGTCTCAGACTTGGGTTCTTGGCAATGCAAATAGCAGAAGTGTTATCATAGAAAAGTGGAACACTCTCTATCTCTAACCCAAAGTCCCGCAAGGTCGATCTCATCCAGAGCACTGCTCTGACAATCGGTCAGACAACATACTCGGCCTCAAAGAAGGATCAGTGCGACTCCGGACTGCTTCTTAGATGACCAAGAAACAAGAGAAGTGCCAATGAATTGGTAAGTGCCAGAAGTGCTCTTCCTATCTATCCTACAACCGGCAAAGTCAGCATCAGAAAAGGCTCTAAGGGATAGACAAGAGGAAGAAGAATAACAGATACCATAGTCAATGGTAGCTCGAAGGTACCTGAAGATGCGCTTCACCGCCTGGCGATGAGAGGCACGAGGAGAAGCCTGAAAGCGAGCGCACATGCACACAGCAAAGTGTATGTCCGGCCGCGAGGAAGTAAGATACAAGAGAGAGCCAATCATGCTCCGAAACTCCTTTTGATCCTGAAGAAGCATCCCCAAAAGTGATCAACTCATCACCGGGGGCTCGGACTAGGGAAGAGAACCAACGAGAGTCTCCGGTCATATGGCGAGAACAACCGGAGTCAACAATCCAAACATCTCCCTTCCTCATCCGATGAACCTGATCAAGTCAAAAGAGAGAGAGAAGACTCAGTACTGGGATAAAGTGAGGACCTGGGAACCCAATACTGAATCACACGACGTCTCAAAGTACCAGCCACAGAGGAAGAAGACTGGACTCTAGTGTCTCTCGACGCCGACGACTCTCACAAGATCGAAGAATCAACTCTAGTAGAAGATGTAGGAGCTGCCATCGGTTTGGCCCGCCGTGGTGCAAAGGCGGACCATCCCAACGAGATCGCCCAAATCTCCTACCCGAAACACCTCACGCCCGATATCTACCTCGATGGGAAAAACGAGGAATATCAAGAGGACGGTGGAAAGATCACCACAAGCAACTCCGGGACTAAAACTCGATCAACAACATGAAAATCGAGTCCCGGGCGCCGCCCAAAAACAGTGACTCTCGACTGTCTAGTAGCGAGCAGGCGCCTTAGAGCACTCAGAGTCTGGGATGACCTGAATACCTCTAAGAGCAGCAACACGCTCACGCCTGGTGATCTTGGCGTGTCTAAAATAGAAATCTACTAGGTGACCATCCTTCTTCTGAAGGTGCATGAATACTTCGCCTTGCTAGAGGCGGGAGTGACAGAGAAGCACCCATCGCTCGGAAGTCCCATGGACAACCCCAAAGAGACCTAAACACAAGTGGTACTCACCACAGAGCTACCACTATCTCTCCACTCTTAGAGGCACGCATAACTGAAGGCGGATGCGCTGTGCATGCTCAAGTAATCAAATCCTAGACCTTGATTGAATCTGCTAATTTTGGACTGGTCTAGAATGAGATTGAGTTTCTTCTTGCCTCCAACAAATTTCTCAAGAGTGCTCATAAGATACTTGACACTCTCGGAAGAGTGAGGCGCATGAAGAGCAAGGGAAGGAGTAGAAGAAGAGCAGACGAAGAGGATCGAACAATAGCGTGCATATTTTTTCCCTATACACGGCTGCCTCAAATTTGAGAGACTCACAGAAGCACAAGAAGCATCTCTAATTCTACCAACCTGGGCCTCTAACTTCTTCCTAAGCTCTGCGTG
The DNA here is from genome assembly GCA_036346375.1 of Guadua angustifolia. NCBI lineage: Eukaryota > Viridiplantae > Streptophyta > Magnoliopsida > Poales > Poaceae > Guadua > Guadua angustifolia. The sequence goes on along the minus strand of CM070510.1, from coordinate 34,374,740 downwards.
GACCTTATCCACGCCATCCTCAACCCCAATACACACAAGCAACCATTATTTGACTTAACTAGTAAGTCCTTAGCAAGTTGATCACACTTGGCATTCAAAGCTTCATTATCAAGTTTTAGTTGCTTCTGACCCTCACATGAGCCGATGGGTCCTTAGAAGCATGCAATTCAAGTTCATCATTTCTAGCGTAAATGCTTCCTAAGGTGACAACTCATGGCATCAATTTCAGCAAGTAGCTTAGGGCAATTTTCACAAGATGCGCTTGTGTGAGTATGAAGAAAACTAGCATCAATAGGAATAGGATCAATAGAACATGTGCTAGCATCCTTCGACCTAAGAGCCTCAAGATCGAAACCACACTATCATGCAGGGGTTCTTAGGTTCTCCAACTCCACAAGCAAAGCATCACAGAGAGTACAACTATCGAGTCTCGGGAGAAACATGATTTAAGTGAAGCTAACTCCGAGACAAGGTATCTACTTCCTTCTCTAACTCCGTAACCCTAGCTCTAGCTCTAGCATGAAATTTTCCTAATTTGCAAAAAGCTTCATTGAGCTGGTCATAGGAAGGTACCTCGTCCGAAGTCATTTGAGAGCTCGAGTCGCTAATGTCGTTGGTGTTTGCCATGAAGCACATGCCGGAGAAGTCGCCGCCACCTTTCTTCTCTTGCGGATTATCCTCGCCGTCGCTCCATGTCTCCGTGTCGGAGAGGCTGATGTCGTCGAGGGCGGCGAGGACGCGTGGAAGAGCTTCTTGTTCTTCGAGAAGTTGCGGTACTTCTTCTCATGCGCCGCCATGAATGGAGGCTTCTTGTTGCGGTTCTTGTCGGTGTAGTCGTTCTTGCCGAACCGCGAGTCGTTCTTGCCCTTCTCCGCTTTAGGACAATTCGCTCGAATGTGGTTGGGGCCGCCACATTCAAGCAGTGATCCCACCACCTCTTCCTCTCTCTCACCCTCTTGTAGGCGTGAGAAAACTTCTGAGCTAAAAGAGCAAGCTCACCGAAACTTATCCGCTTGGTCATCGCTAGCTCGCAAAGTGCGAGAGGGAAAAACCAACGGAAGAATCAAGAGAAGATCCAATGGGATCGGTGACCAAGGCCATCGACAGTGATTTCGTCTTGCGAGACGACGTCGATCTCATGAGTCTTGAGTCGGGAATAAAGCCCGTCAAGAGTCAAGGTCGACAAGTCGGTAGTATCCTTGATGGTGGTCACTTTCATTTCCCAAACACGAAGATCGAGTCGATCAAGAAGTGACGAGCATTATCCGAGTCGGGTATGTGCAACCAACCGCCGGAGATCGCTCAAAATTTTAGTAAATCGACCAAAACACTCGTCAAGACTCTCACCAGCGTGTTGTTCAAACTTATTGTACTCACGCTTGTGTTGATCCTGCCTCACGGTCTTGATTTGGGTAGTGCCCTCATGGTATGCATCGAGGGTCACCCAAATCTCGTGAGCGGATTGTAGGTGAGAGATTCGATCATACTCACTCCGGCTGAGTCCCTGTATGAGAATGTTCATCGCCTTAGCATTTGCCTCAACGTCGACCATATTGCGGCCGTGGCGTTCTCATCGGCAGAACCTCATATGGGAGCTTCACCTTCGCCATATCGAGAAGCCTGGCGTGATGTATGACTCCATCCGAGATTTCCAAAAGGAAAATCAACACCACAAAAATTGGAGGCTTGGTGGAATACTTGTGCATCGCCATGGCTCTCGAGACCGATCAAGATCTATGGAAGAGCAAAACCGGCTCGATACCACTTGTAGGATCGGATGGCGACAATCGAGGGGGGTGAATGATTGAGCGGAAGATAAAATCAAAATTTTCTTGATTCACAAAACCCCCTAAATTAATTATGAAATATTGCTCTCGGTTTCAACAAAAAACAGATTAATAGACGTTCACTAAAACTGTAATTACCGAAGATCCAACCGTCGGATTGATGTAAAATTTTAACTGTACAAACTAGATTCAAATCCGAAACTAACACAAGAAGAATCAATCCGATCGGAGCAATGAATCAAAAGATATTACCTTTGCAATCCGACTGATGCAACAAATGACGAGAATTGAAGCGTTGATAGACCGAATATGCAAAGAGTAGCAACGCCAGATTAGAACTTGATCACAGATCAATCTCTAGAAACAAGCTTCAATTTCCACCTACAAACAAAACAAGAAGGCTCTCGCTGCAAAAACGAAACTTCAAGCCATTAGAAACTTCATGCATGCGTCAGAGCGTCTCGGCAGAAGCATAAGCCCCAAATTATCTAGTCGTTGCCCTTGTCACCAAGAATCATGCATGCATGCGCATCGAAAAATCTAGTCGCCAGAAAAGAACTTGGCAAGGACGTCCACGTAGCATGCAAGAACTAACAAGTCACAAGTGGAGAAATCAAAGACGCAAGCACTCGTCAGATCATGCATGCAACACCGCCGAAAACGCAAGCAAACAAAAGATTTATCTAGTCGCCGATCTTTCCTTGCACGCATCCAACCGTGCGAGATGAGTAGCCACAAAGAAAATCTCCTTGGTTTTTCCTCACGCCGCAATGGACACGAAGCGCAGGAGATTAGTCGCCGCCGCAAGACTAAGCGATGAGAGAAAACTCTTACGCCGCCACAAAAGCTTTACGCTGGCGTCGAGCGATGCACGCCAACAAACCAACTAGCAGCCGCTCTGACCTCACGATCGAAGATTTTCTTTGTCGCAAGGAAAACAGCAGCCGCCACGCCTTGAAAAAAGCCTCAATTTTACGCTGCATGCATGCGTCACCATGCACTCGCAGAATCGGTGGCCTTAGCTTCTTCGCATGCAAATTGGATGAGACCACTGGATGCTCTTCACGACATGAAAAAGATGGTTACGCCGCAGAGACTCAAGCCGCCAAGAAAAACAACGACACATAAAACGACAATCCACGGTACCGAAAAAAACTCCTCTTTTTCATTGATCAGGTTTCAAGTACTTTTATACAACTCAAAACCCTAACACATATATACATATCCACCTGGCCCAATACACATGGCCCAATATATGCATACAACCCAAAATTCACACATGCACGCGTACGGCCCGCCTGTCGCACTCACGTGACTAACCAGCCTTCGTGTGCACCTTCTCTTGCCCGAACGTCCCGCATGACATCCTCGACCACCAGGACCTCGATTCCTCCCTAAACCTAGTCCCGAACCTCAGTTCCTCCATGAGCCTAGTTCCGGTCCCGTCATCGACCACGTTCGCCCTCGAGCAACACCTGCACACGAATAAACAAACAACGCATTCGAGCACAAGTCCACGACTTGACTCAAAGTCAATCCATGCAACCACTCACATGAGTGCATTGCATCAAACAAAATCATTAATCAATCATAATTATGCTCAATGGTCCGGTGCTACTGCCCCTAGGCCGGTAGCACTAGGAAAATTAACCAACACTCAAATTGTTTCAATTTGAAGATCCAATTCAAATCAAACTCAATTTCAAATCAATCCAATCTCAAATCTTGTCAATTACTCATCACACACAAGGATAGACCTCCACATGGTCTTTCAATTGCAAAAAGCAAACTCGATAAAATTCTTAAGACCATTTTGGTAATCATCTGTGTACCTATATTACAAGATACAATTAATTACACTGCATCTAACATTTTAGAATTAAATAATTTTAGACCATGAGTTTCCAGCTAATTACCTAAGAGAATGCATCCACGCTTTCTCCATGATTGCTAATCGGCTAATCGATGCGAACTCGAATTCTCACCTTCGAAAGATGGGGGTTTTCCAAAACCAGAAATAATTATGCTTTAACCACCAGATTTAGGCCCTGTTTGGGAGAGCTTCAGATCCCAGCTCCAGCTCATATCTGAAACTTATAGGTTAAAATAAAGTGAATTAAGTTTATATTTTTAGTCTAAAATGTAAACAAGATGATCTACCTAAACACTCTTAATGTACCCACAGCTCTAGCTCCACAAATTTCTGGAGCTAGAAATACCCTGCTCCACCAACTCCACAGATTTTGGTGAAGTTGGAGCTGTCCCAAACACCCCCTTAGCTGGGTGAGTGAGCAAATTCAATCATTAGCTGCTTAACATTGTAAAAGTTTGGTTTTCAATTGGTGATAAATAAGATAATAGCCAAGACCTTAGAATGTATATTGGGCCAATTTACTGCTGGTAGCTACTAACAGTTTTCGGTTGGCTCTGATTAGGAAGTAGTCCGTAACTAGATGGTTCAAACATTAGGACTAATGTAGAGACTATGGTACAGACTCGACCGAAAGGATTACCATTAAAACATGACGTATTTAACGGCAAATTAGTTGTAATTGCTCACAATTTGAACTTACTATCGAGTTTTTAGTTTCTTTGACCAAAGAAGATTTGGAATACAACATGATCCCGCCAGAGTTTGTTAGTTCTAAACAAAAAAATTGTAAAGCCTGTACTATTGGCTTCAGTAGAAAGATCAATGCGTTATGGCTTTCAAGAACAAGTGAAATCATGTAACAATTGTTTAGCTATCATACAATGATGCCACCGGAAGAGTTAGTAACCGCATGAAACTTAACATGGTGTCCCGAGTCCCAATTTCTAATACCTATCTAGAGCATTTTGAGAGGAAATAAATAATTGTGGTAAGGGTTGAAGGGTCCCAAGGGGTACTTGAGGGGCCCAATAGTGAGATCAGGAGGGTCCCAAGGGTAGACAAGATCCTTTCCAATAATGCAAATGTGGTACTCTTAAGGAAATTAACAACCACCACCACTTATACAAACAAACTTCTCAAAGAATTAGAAATTGCAAGTAAGCAACTAGAGATGGAAAATGCAAAGATGAAAATCGCCTAGGGTCTCAACTCTCAATTGTATGCAAAATATGTGAACAAGGAAGGAACGCACCTTAAGATGATCAAACACCTTCTCACAAATGTATTTACTCGATTGTAGCACCCCTTTGTTGTAATTTATCTGAATGGACACAAAGTGTTGCCCTCTGTATGTTTTCTTGACAATCGCAGAGTAATGAGATCTATGAGAGGAACTGATCGCCACCACCTGTCTAAACCAAGGATCTGCCCGGAAGAAAAAAGGTTTACATGACTTGACTAATGTGTAGTGTAATTCATCAACGGTAATTAAAATTCAACATGACCGCTTAAAATGAAACAATGCAGTGACTTCCATCGAAGATTTTCCTCCAAGCATGTACCATGGACAAATGCCCACATAGGCCTCCAACCATTTCCCAAATGAAGTAAGATCTTAGCTAAACAAATATGATCTTTAATATGATCTTAGCTAAACCATTTCACAATGAAGAAGCATATATCATGCTTTCTAATGGGAAAATTGTCCTACTCAAAAGTGTTTAAGCATTGTCCTAGACTCCTCGTAAGGCAGCAGTACTACTCAAAGGAGTTCTCCAATGAAGTCAAATTTCTTGATCTAAAGCTAAACAAACAACATCAACATGGTAAATGTAAATGAAGTACACAATGCTAAAAGCTGGATTTAATGCTAAGTCCGGTATTTCTTGGTGAGCTCGGTTGAAGGGGACTTGAACTTTCTTTTACTAAATAAACTAATACAGATAACATTTCTTATGGTGTTTGGCTATAGGTGCCCAATACTAAGCTATACGGTATGGTCAGTTTGACAAGATTCTATGGGCAAATAGTAGCATAAAGAACACACCATGATATCAAAAATATATATTAATAGCACATATCAATAGCGATAATACAAATCAAAACATAAACATCCAAACCCAAATCTTTGGGTTACAACTTACAAAAACCCAAAAGGAATTTGAAAATGCACCAAGCAAGACATTTCGACTACACATAAGCAAGAAAAACCAGAAGCATATCTTATTGATTCAATGGCTAAACGTCATGAGGAAACATGGGAAAACCATGATAAAACAAATAAAGAAAACTTAGTAGAATGAAAGATGATCCGACAAACCTGAGTCTTGCCAAGACGAGAGTCAAGGTCAACCTCATAGTCCCTATGCTTCAAAGGTTGTCTTTGCACAGGAGGGCCCTTGTCTGAAATTCATATTTGAAAAGAATTACATTTTACAAGAACAAAAAATTCTACGGCTACAAATTTAACAGAATTAGCTTATACTAGCAGTACATACCCTTGCTTTTCCGGGCTTCCTCCTGCGTCACCCTTAATGTACAGGAGCGGCGACGGCTTGGGGCCGAGAGCCTGGGCAGAGAGGCGCGGTGTGGGGGACTTGGGGGCGATGGCCTGGGCGACGGGCCGACGGTGGCTGGCGTCGTGGCGAGATCGATCGAGGGGCGACGGAGTAATCGGAGCGGCGCCGCCCTAGCCAGCCGCTGTTGTCGCCGAAGATCCGACGCAGACGCTACTAACCGACCCGGGAAGGAGATGCGTGTGGGAGATCGATCGAGGGGCAGCGCGCAGAGGCTGGCGTCGTGGCGACTGGCGAGATCGATCGTGCGAGGGGCGGCGCACGGAGGCCAGCCGGCCGGCTAGGTTTTAGATGGAGGGGAGAAATGGGGAACTTTTCCAAGGGTTATGCTGGCGCGTGTGGTATAGGCGCATGGTGCGCGCGCTATTTTTCCATCTGCGCGCCCTTTTTTCTCATCGAAACACGGTGATATGATATCTCGGCACCGGTATAAGTGCCGCAATTGTAAGAGTTTTCCACGACGTTTATTTATGCCTTAGTAAGGATACCACGACGTTTGTAAGTGCCGTAATATCCAACTTTTTGAGTCATTAACAAACGCCAGGAATAAAGTCTACTACGGCGTTTGAAAATGCCTTAGAATATTAAGATTTACCTACGCATATATTCGCCTAGTAACATGTATACCGGCATATATATCGCCAAGAAATTTATATGCCGCTAAAACTAATAAACGCAGAAATTCTTTTATAAGGGCGTTAACTTATGTGCCGCTAAAATAAACGCCGGGAAATTAGGATTATCTTGTAGTGTGAGTATACTAATGCAACTAATACTTCATTATACTCAAGAGCTTTTGATTGCCCTAGGATCAACAAAGTGAACCATCAACTCATGATTAGTTCTTTGTTAATTTAATGGCAACCGAACACAATTTAAATTAAATTTAAATTATCATGAGTATATATTAACTACACAAGTTTCATATACTCATTTTGATGGAATATAAAATTAATAATCCAAATTATATGGAGTGGTCGAATGGGATCAATACTCCTAATAGCATCAACAATAGAATAAAATCTATTAAATATGTGTATATAAATAATCGAACTTGAATCAATATGCACATATTCAATTTTTGAGATTGCTTTGGAGTTTATCCTATATTGCCATGAGTATACTACAACTACACAAGTTAAATACACTCAAGGAATTCTTTCAAAGTAACGATACTTGATATAGAAAGATGAATTAAATCAATATTATTAAAACATCACGGTAAAGTATGAACTCTACCTAAATGTGTGCATTCATGTATATATGAAATTGAAAACATTATACACATCTTGAGGTCTAAGTAATGGTAGAGTTCGTCCTTTAACTTGAATCCAAAATATGCATTAAGATATCATAAAATGATTACAAGTGCATACCCCTTGGGTTTTTCTATTTTTCAATGAGATGAGACTAATCAAAGATATACTCAATAAAAGAGTTAGTCTCATATTTATATTTACTAATATGATCATGAAAATTATATCCAAGGAATGCAACAAGATATATAATATGAGCTTGAATGCACACCTTTGATATTTACACCTTTTTCATTCAAAAGAGACTAATAGGAGTTAAACTCAACAAAATAGTTAGTCTCATAAAAAGATTGTCATTAATTAACAAGTGAGACTAATCAAAATTTTGATTATCAAAATAGTTAGTCTCAATATTAGAGTTGTCATTAACACCAAAACCAAATTAATGGAGCTTGAACTTTCAATCTCCCCCTTTTTGGTGATTAATGACAAATCCAACCTTAATAACCACATTTGGATGAAAATCATAATATTCAGATAATTTAAACTATTTGAACATATAAGCATATCTTTGAGCAATATAAATATTAACAATTGAGAATGCATACGAGAGATTCTTAGACAAATAATTCTCTCCCTTAACCAAATTAAGCTTTCACAAACTCTCTTTTAACCAAATGAGGTATTAAGCTCTCACAAATTCTCCCCCCTTTTGGCATGAAACACAAAAAATGGAAAACGAATCAAAAAAGGAGACTTTTTAGAGTGAAGAGCTTGGTAAGGAATACCACTTTGAAGAGAGAGCTTGGCAAGAAATTATCTGAAATGAGGTCATAACAAAATTGAAAGAAGTACATATGACCTATTGAAGTTCACAAGAATTCCTTTTTTTTTAAAAAAATGACACTTGTAAATATTAAGAATTTTCAATAAGATTCAAGAATTCCGCAAACTTCTTCTCTACATAGCCCAAAAGAGTAATCCAACTTGAAAAGAGACCATAGTTTAAGTAATTCATAAGAAGATATTTGAAACACATGCAAATACTCTTCTCATTTCATTAGGCTTTTCAATTTACAAATAAACTCGTAGAAGGAGTTTTTGATAACCTAATAGCGCTTAAACAAGGAAAATATCCAAGTGAGATTCAAATTTTTATGAAACAACTTGTAGAAAGTTTTTAAAGAGGCACCACTTATAATACCACTTGAAGAAAGCATAAAGCTTTTAAATATCAATTTTAAAGTGACACTACTTGTAATGCTCATTTTTCAAATGATACCATAAGTAAAGATTATTTTTCAAATGATACTATTTGTTAGAGATACCACTTATAAAGATCATTTTGCAAGAGGATATCACTTTTGAGAAAATAAAATGTTGATATTTGTTTTAAAAACAAGTTCATTTTCTAAAAAACCAACACTATATGTCAATTGAACATGAACTTTATACCATGACATAGCCAAAAGGAGAGCATCTTCCAAATATATAAAACTTGAATAAACATGCTCCAAAATGATTCTAAGATGGGTTATGGAGCTAATGCATTTAAACATACTCAAGTTTTGTTTTCAGAGGTTCTTTCACCTTGAAACCAATTTAAAGATATGAAAACCATAAATATTTCAATGAACTAGAATTTTAGATTTTCATATTTTGACATTTCATTTAGGCTTCAAAAGAGGGCTGAAAAACTACTCAAATGAGGTCTAAAAATATGATAAATTTAGCATAATAGATCAACTATTGAGGATCAATTCTTACAAAGGTGGTCCTCTCAAATTATGATCTAATTTAGAGATAAAAAATTCTGGATAATGCATGATTAATGAGATTTATGAACACCGAGAGGGTTTGGGCTTTGAATTGTGCTTTCTTTATATTCAGTGTGCTTATGTGTTACATTCTTGTTTTCCTAAAAGATAACCATACTTCTTTCATTGACTTTTGATATCCCATTTGGTACGCGATTACTCCTTTCCACATGCGTGCTCAACTTTTTATGTCATTTTAGAGGAAGGAATGTATACATGCAATTCTCATCCCACCAAGCCCGACCCTTGACGAGCTCTCATGGGCGGAATTACGATCGGTATGCATACATAATTCAGCTATCGCACATAATCCAGCTAATGTTAAGTCTTATCCACTCTGAATTTCAGAATTTATAAGCTTTCCAAAGTGATCGAAAGTTGCCAATACCATTCTTGAGCTATGAATTCTGCATATGAACTATTGTATCTTAGTGGTTGGCTGGTTGCTTTTCATAGAATTCCTTATTTAACAATTAGTTTCATGATAAGCACAGCTCATATTTAGTTTTGGTGGCAGTAAAACATTGACTTAATAAAAAAAGGGTTTCAGATTCTTATTTCCGTGTTGTGGATCAATAATCGGTGACCTTAAGTTATTGAACACTTCCAACTACTTCCAACTTTTTGCTTGTTTGTGGTCATTAAACATTGCACAAGGCTTGACTCGATTTGGACAATGATGATTTAGTTTTCCTGCTCTTCTAGGGATGATCCTTTTGCCTCCATAGGGTTAGTCAATGAGCTCTCCAATTCCCTCGATTCAAACACCAAACTTTAGTTCGATAAAATTATGTTTGATTATTCATGGTGTGACATGTTACTATATTGGTGAAAGGTGCCTAAAAGTTGGAAATATGATAGTGGTATTATGATAAAACCGCAAAGTTGAATACCTGTTTCACCATTAAATGTAAAATTCTAGGTGTTATTACAAAAAAATGCTAAATCATAACAGGAAGTACAGTTAGCTATATTCGATTTCTTCCCATCAGTTCTTTTAGATAGCTGAATTAAATTGCATATTTTATCTACTGTCTTATTTTCTAACTAGATATGCACATTTCTCTCTATTTATTCTTTTCTTTCTCTCTCCTCTCTCCTATCTTGGTGCTCATTTGCTCTTGGACTTGAGTCGAGAACCCAACCGAATCCTCTTAGTTACTATTCACCACATGATCTAGCCTATAACAGTGGAGGTTCTACATCAAGTTTTCAAAGCTTATGGATATGTGGAGAAGATTGTCACATTTCAGAAGTCTGCTGGTCAGATTCCCCCCCAACACCTCTCTCTTCACACACGCACGCACAAGTAGGCACCCATGCACGCACACACATATACTTGGTATGCATATTTTGATTCACTTTCCAGATTGCACGTGAATGGTAAGGTTTTTGTTTATCAACTTAATATTTCTAATATGCGTGCGATAAGGAAACCCTGGATACAAAATAGTAAGTGTATACCGACTGTTGTAGCAACAATATGTGTAGTACATAGCAATTGATTGCATTAGATGCATCATTACATAGCGATTGTGAATTCTCAAGGAAGTTAGTAGTATCGAGTTCGTCCTTGGATAGTTATGGCATAAAATTGGCTCTTGAATATGCGTCTTGAAATATTGATCCTTACACTTGCTTGTAAGAAATGAAGCTTTACTCGCTGATTACCTATTCATGATTTAAGCAGAGAGTGAATTGTTTTGAATGAATCTATCTGTTGGATCTTGGTTTAATAATATAACATCATGTTCTTATTAATTATAACTCTCAAATTCGATTCAATTGAAACATTGACTATTTCTGAAATTACCTAGGATAGTTTTGCTCGTTGATAACTAGGAAAGCATGCATGTATTGCTACACTCATTGAGTCATGTGTGTAATGTAATTGGCTTTCCAAGGCATATGATTTTGTTACATGTGTAGTTTTTACTTGCTAATGAGGCTCGGCTTAAGTTGTAATGTGGATATATGCTCTAATTAATGTGAATGAGAAGCTTTTATTTCATTTAAACAACAAAAGGTAAATTACATCAACTAATGGATGGTACCTTATGGTCAGCAGGCGAAGAAAATGTAGAAGTAAAATAGTAGGGGAGGAAGAAAAGGGACAGTTGAGCGTCGCCTTACTCCGGCCTTGATTCAAACAGAGCGAGCAAAGGTGTGTGTGGGGTTGACTCTGTAGTGTGGTAAGAATAATGCGGTTGCAAATGACGCTAATCAATTTGCTTTTATATGGCAGCTATTAAAGTCGGTTGAGGTGAACCCAGACCAAGAAAGAATTTGGGGTGGAGGTGGCATGCATGCAAGGCTTGGCACACATGCGGCTTTTGGCAATGCCGAGATGAGTGGCTGCTTTTGGGGGTGAAGGCAGCACATAGAATGGGCAAGGAATGGGTAGGGTATGGGCAAAAGAGGTAGCTGGGTAGCTAGCTGTAGAAATAGCTTATTGGAGTGCACCTTGGGGAAGGTGAGGATCTTGGTCGGTTTAGCAAAGGCACACACTTGGTTTCTGTTGTTTCTTCTTAGAATTGGTTATGCTCAGTAATGAAGTGTATCTTTGTTGTAAAGATTTTGTTTTTATTAATCTCTTAGTGCATATGTGTATATATATATACACCTATAAATGTGATCTTGTGATGAAACATTTGTGTCACAACACGTGTCACGTCACCTCACATCCTGGCTGATGATGTGGCACTGGAGTGTTCTATGACGAAAATGAATGTCCACATGGCAATCATCTGTGACGAAACAATTGCGTCACAACATGTGCCACATCACTTGACACCTTGGCTATTGATGTGGCACTTGAGTGTTCAATGATGAAAATGCATGTCCACGTGGCAATAATCTATGACGAACAATTTCGTCATAAATGAAATGGTCAACGCTCATTTTTGGCCGATCGGAGTGTTTTTTTATGACGAATTTGATATTTTTCATGATATTTTGGGTACAATTAATGACGGTTATATTCGTCATAGAAGTGACCTCTTTGTTGACGGAAAAATAATTCGTCAGAAAAAAGTTGATTTTTTATGACGAAAATAAGCAATTCGTCATTGAAAACTTTCTATGACGCACTTTTTATGACAAGTTGAATTTCGTCATAAATTCGTCATAAAAAACCTACAATGACGATTTCGGGACTAATGATGACGAGTTTGAACTGTCATTAAAAATCACTTTTCTTGTAGTGCATCCATGTCAAGTCCAACCAGCTAGGCAATAGCAGCAAAGTCCTACAATGGCTAACGGCGGAGGACTACCGGAGATGTGAAAGATGCAAGGGTTTTGGTGCTTCGGTGACCCAAAGACCTCATGAGATGGAAGATTCAATGAAGCTTAGCACGAGGAATCCGATGGTCACCTCGAACACAGCTGAAATGTGATAGATGACTGGATTCAGTGACCAAATTGGTGGCAGCACTTTGAAAACTTCTATCTCCATGAGGACTGCACCTTGGATGATGCAAAGAGGGGTGAAAGACGCGATGCAACTTGGAGTCCATGAACTGGGGGTCAATGAGCCTTATAAGGGCCTCGACGTCCATGCGCAACCTAGTGACCATGTCAGATACGACAGTAGCGTGAGGAAAAACTCCAATTAGAGACGACAATAGGATGTGTGCCACGTATCTCGATCAATAATGATGCTTGACTTAGACACCAAGCAATCTCCACTGCACACGCCATCTCGATCTGACGGCACTAACACACTTGGGTTCCCAATCTAACAACATGCGGTTAATCAAGATCCAACGGCCATGGATCAAGGCATCAAAACTAACAGGCCTCAGCCGGGCAGAGCCAAAGAAATGGGCTAGGCCTATAAGGCTTCTGGCCCAACACTGCTCGCTGATTTTCAATCTTTTCTCTTTTAAAATAATTCAATAAAATAGAATAATTTAGTTAAGGCAATAAAGATATTAGGAAAACTATAGAAAAATTTCCAAAAATACATTGAGATATTTGGGACTCAATTAAAATATTTTTTTACAAAACTTTATTTAAACTTTCTCATTATTTAAATAGTTTTCATAATAGGCCTTATTTAATAATTATTAATAAATTCAAATAAATTCTAAAAAATCCATAAAATGCGTATTAAATCCAATAAGCAAAAATTGGGATATTACAAAGCCCCCTTAATAGAATCTTGACCTGGCTAACTAAAGAATAGATTAGGAAATTCTGACTCCATATCTTCCTCACACTCAAAAGTGCTTTACTTTCTGATGGTTACCCCACTGAACTCTGCAAAAATGCACTGACTTGTTTCTGGTCTTATGCTCTATATCATCCAAGATCTTAATCTGTTGCGTTTTGTAAGTCAAATCTTCTTGCAGCTCAATTGCCTCCAACAGTGTCTGCCTTGTTAGCATTCTAAGACACTTCTTAAGTTGTGACACCTGGAACAAATCATGTACTCCTACCGACTGTGGAAGTTATGAGACCCGGTATCTAGTTACCAGGCCGACTGATCAGCCCATGGGGGTAGGCTGGCCCAACTAAGTAAAAAGAAGAGCTTCTGGAAGGCTTCAGTTGTACCAGACAGAAAGGAGACCGGGGGGTGCGGGCGACAGGAGTAGGTAGACAGAAAGGAGACCGGGGATTTAATCCGGATAGTCCGGGTATGCTAGAACTTTCGAGACCGAGGGTGTCAACCCGGACACTCCGGGGTTTTTGTCCGGATACTCCGGACAGCGCAGAATATGCGAGACCGAGAGGGTCAACCCGGACACTCCGGGGTTAAAAGTCCGGATACTCCGGACATATTTCAATAAAAGCCCTAGGACTTGAACTTGGACGCAAAACTCATTTAGTATTTTTATATTATAATTAGTATTACGCATCACGAGCATGTCATGCATCTTTTAATCATGTGCACCATTTGGATTCTTGATTTGGTGTTTATGCATATTGTTGACGTTTCGGAAGGCACTCCCGAGTACGACTACGCCTTCGAAGTCAAGAACGAGCAGCAAGGCACTACTTTACTCCTTGACCATGATTGCTCCTACTAATTGAAATTTACGTTTTTGGAATTATTTTATCAATTGCATGCTTACTTTCAAGTACAATTATGTTTGGGTAGAATTCTTAGCTATTACCACATTGTGATGTTATTCCCTTGTCATGTTCTTTCCATGTTCCATTGTCGCCCTAGGTGGTTGGTTTATTATTATTGTATATGGTTTCGTGCGAACTGCTTAGCCATGCTTAGAACATCGTTACAAACCGCGATAGATGGACTTAGTCCATTGGTCGCAATGATTGAGAATTATTATGATGATTATGGTTTCAAATGTTGGTTAATGAGTAGAGATATTGGTTAAGGACCTTAAGGATTGAATCCTGGTGACGTCTCTTTGAGTAACTATCGTGCGAACCACACGCCGTTTATGGGACCGGCGTAACCAAGTACTTGTGTATGACTAGGATGTGTAAACCATGTGCACTCGGGATTCCTTGAGCTTAGTGGAGCGTCAAGGAATGACCGCCGAAATTCCTTGGGCTTAGTGGAGCGCCAAGGAATGTCCTCGGAGTCCTTCGAACTTTGTTGAGTTGGGGATGTCTAACAACGGGTGTACTCCTTGATCCACACACACCGAGCACTGTGTACGCGGGATCGAGGGTCACAGTCATCCGGATGGTTTAGATACACTACCATGCATACTGGAAAATGGTTTGTCACGTTCACCTCGGCCGACACATCAAAGGAAATGTGTTAATAAGCAGCTTACGAGAGTGGCGTGTCGTGTAGGTAAACTTCGTACCTCTGCGAGTTTAAACTATTGAATAGCCGCGTCCATGGTTAAGGATGATCACTTGAACTGTCAGTCACTGGGCGAGCATTAAGGACTTGGTAGGAATGGGATGGGAGTGGGAAAAAGACGCAAGTAATGGAGTACTTGTGTGTGTAGTCGAACTTGAGCGATGGAACTCATGGTTCGAAGAATGCTTGAAGGCATGATATGAATGTGATTATGATGATGTTATATTATGTATTAGATCTTGCAAATGTTTACGAAATGCAATTCTTTTCAATCTATTCATGTTTACGATTTGCCTCAAACATTGCTTTATGCTGAAATTGCCATTTTGCCTTCCTTTGATGTAGCAATCACATGTAGCTAGAAATCAACATGCAATGTATATTATTGTCTTGTACACTCTTTGTACTCAATCGGATTATCCACTTGCTGCAGGTGAGGATGAGGCCTTTGCCGGGGACTTTCTAATCGCGATTTCGACAATTCTAACGTTTAGTCGCCGTTCTTGCCACAGTCGTTTGCCTGAGGGTTTGGGGGCATGCCATGCTTGCCCTTTTGTTGTTTATCTTGTGATTTCCGCTGCTACTTGATGTAATAACTCTAAATATGTCGTTTTGGACAGCAGTCCTACTTTTGGAATGTAATAACGTTTATGCTTCCGCTAATTGTGTATGTGTTGTGATGTCAAGCTGTTGGATGAGAATGCTCGTGTTGGCGAACTATCACAGGACCAACACGGTATAATCGCTGAACGCATGAGGTTCCTTGATTCACTTGAGATGTACCGTACATTTGGGTGAATCGGTGGAGTCCGAGGACGGTTCCCCACAGGCTTGGTATCGAGCCATCTTGATGTAGGTTAGAACGGCCATCTTTGCGACTAGTTAGAGGTGTTTTGAGTCAAAATTATTTTGCTATCAAATAATTTCAGAAGTGATAACATTGTGCATTCCTTTATTTCTTACCCCGCTTAGTTCTGTATCTTACCCTTATGTTCATTTGGTTATGCAAATGAGTTTCTAACTCCTCTTATCCTTTTCAACGTGACAGATGAGTTTTGGGCCATTGATTTTAGTCACCCGTGCCGAAGATGTAGAGGGCTATTCTTCCCTCCTGAGGGATATGCTGTGGAGGGCTAATTTCACTTATACACCGGAGTATGCGGTTTATGGTCGTGCCATAGGACCGGATTGAAGACCTACTGCTTGCCACGGTTGACATCATCGCTAGGATGGTGACGGGGAGCATTCCCTATCACTTTCGGCGAGGGGACGTCGTCGAAATGGCTATCAAGAGGTGGCGTATGTGGCCATGTGCCATCTCCGTCATGATTTGTGGGAGCTGACTTTGCCTCCGTGTCGATATTTCCCTAGCGAGGACCGATGCAGCGAAGTCAACGGTGTTGCTGAAATTGAGATGGGAGAAGACTCTTCTATTCGACAGTTGTCGGGCTTGGTCCGTGCCTTGGACCGGGCTAATCGCTGCATTGTCCATGAGCTCTGGGAGACTCGTGCCCGTCTTCACGCGGCACAAGGGCATCTTCACCAATTTGTTCAGATTAACTTGGTGCCACGGGACATATTGTGTGGGCGCAACTCCACGGCGCCACACGATGTAGCCCCACCCGCCTTTCAGTTTCCACATGTGCCGGGGATAGAGACCCAAGATGTTGTGCGCAACAACGCGCGCATCAACTCGGGAAGTATGATGCGTAGGCGTGTCCAGGAGTCTCCGGGGGTACCTAGGTTCTATATAGGGTCACCACAGCGTCTCACTAACCCCTTAGACCCCGAAGACACCGAATCACCGTGATATCATCTTTTGGATGTGTTTCCCCATGGATTCCTTAGAGACATTTGAGTTGTCCCGATCATGCTCATAGTGGAGGGCAAGTGGAGATGAGTTGAACTGATTCAATTGATGTAATAGGCTACCTTATGAACCTATGCTAGCTCTTATATTTAGACTTGTCACCCCTAGTTATCGCTTTTGACCTACGGGTTGCGAACTTGTGCTAATGTATCGGAACCTCGTTAATTGTTTTCATGGGTGATGTTGTGGCTTGAGAGCTTTCTGATTTTGATGTCTTTTGGATTTGGTGCATGTTTTCTTGCTGCATACATGTAGAATTTAAATTTGTATGACTTGCTGTCCAAATATTCTAGTTCGGCGTGGTTGTGGCTCTTCTACTACTTGTTGCTAACTTAGTTTTGGCAATAGATGGCGGGAGTTACCACTCATTCCCAATCTCAGCGTGAGGCGAGGCCGCAATCCACCAGCTCCCAAGCAACTGAGGATCCAACTCAGGGGGTCACTCCTGACCACCCGGAGTCCTCACATCGCCAAAATCAGCACCACCCTCGCGTGGAGGAGGAACTTCCACCCCCTCCTACCATGGCTCAAGTCCTCGCTCTGATTGAGCAAAACCGGCAAGATCAAACTTTGATCCTGTAGCAGATCGCCCGTAACACGGCCTATGCCCCACTTTTTCGAGGCCGAGGGGCGGAGGACATCACGTGGCAGCGGACTCGGCGAGTTTTTCGCCGAAGCGCCAACATTCTCCGTCTTGCGGATCCACTCGAGGCCGATGATTGGCCGGACTATTAAGCGCAAGTTGGCCATCGCTCAATGCGGGACCATGAAAAGGTCCTCTTCGCTTCACATCAACTCGGCGGTGCGGCGTGCGCATGGTGGGACAGCTATACCGCCATGCAGCCCGCCGATCAAGTCATCACTTGGCGGAGTTTGCGGCTTTTCGTGAGGCTCATGTTCCAGCAGCGTTATAGCAAGAAAGAAGCGTGAATTTCTCGCATTGAAGCAAGGTGGCAAGAACGTCATGGATTATCTTCACGAGTTCAACTATTTGGCTCGTTATGCCCCAGATGAAATCTCCAACGATGAGCGCAAGCAAGAGCGCTTCATGGAGGGACTTTCGGAGAAGTTGCAGCTAGAGCTCGCTACTCATAACTTCCAAAATTTCCAGCACTTGGTCCACAAGGCCATAGTGGTGGAAGAGAAGTGGGGAAAATTGGAGGATTCGGCATAGCGCAAGCGCCTGTTGCACAAAAATTCAGCAAGCGGCAACTTGCAGCCACCGCGCATGGTGCGCCCTCATTTCAAACTATCAAGCTCCGGCACCGCCGAGGCCTCCAACATTCATTGCTCGCCTTGCCAGCAACCAAGTCTTCCACCAACGTGGGTGGAAATCAGCAAAAGCCAACACTCAAGCTCGCCCAATACTTGTTTGCTTCCAGTGCAAACAGCCGGGGCACTTTGCACGTCAATGCCCACAAAAGAACCAAGCAATGTCGGGTGTTCGACCCACTATTGCGCCGGGGGCAGCAGCACCTTCACCTCGACCAATGCCTCCAAGAACTGCACCAACCCCACCGCGCGGTCGCATCAACCATGTATCTTCCGAAGAAGCTCAGAATGCACCAGAAGTGGTGTTGGGTACGCTTTCCATCAACTCACACCCGACTACCATATTGTTCGATTCCGGAGCATCTCATTCATTTATTAAAGAGAAGTTTGCCATACATCATGAGTTCCCTATACAACTTATGCATCCACCACTTCTCGTTAAAACCCCGGGATCGGAATTAAGGACCGATCGAGTCTGCCGGGAAGTAAAGATTGAAGTTAATGGGGTAGAGTTCCTAGCTGATTTGATAATAATTAAAACGGAGGGAATTGAAGTTATTCTTGGGATAGATTGGCTGTCCAAGCACCAAGGATGCATCAATTGTGCAAGCGAATCTATTTCACTTACCAGCATAGCGGCAAACAAGTCGTGTTTGCGTCAAGTCGAGATTATGCTCACCTTTATGCCTTGAAGGGTGAGTCATCCCTTGGGATAAGTAGCATACCGGTGGTATGTGATTACTCGGATGTATTTCGGAAGAGTTCTTTGGGGATGCCACCCGACCAAGGAGGTTGAGTTAAGTCATTGAGCTTTTACCCGGAACGGCCCCGATATCAAAGCGACCTTACCGTATGCCTCCAAATGAGTTGATCGAATTAAAGAAACAACTTACGGAGCTGCAAGTGAAGGGTTTCATTCGACCGAGCTCCTCACCTTGGGGATGCCCGGCGCTATTTGTGAAGAAGAAGGATGATAGCTTGCGGATGTGTGTTGATTACCGTCCATTGAATGCGGTCACGGTCAAGAACAAGTATCCACTTCCGCGGATCGATGATTTGTTTGACCAAATGACTGGAGCCTGTATCTTCTCCAAGATTGACTTGAGATTAGGCTACCACCAAATCAAGATCAGATCGGGAGACATTCCAAAAACGGCATTCTCCACCCGTTATGGTCTATATGAGTATACCGTCATGTCTTTCGGTTTGACCAATGCACCGGCATACTTCATGAGCCTTATGAATTCGGTTTTCATGGAATATCTCGACAAGTTTGTTGTCATCTTCATCGATGATATTCTTATTTACTCTAAGTCTGAAGAGGAGCATGAAGTACACCTTCGGAAAGTCTTGAAAAAGCTGCGAGAGCACCAACTCTACGTGAAATTCAGCAAGTGCGAATTCTGGCTAAAGGAGGTTGCCTTCTTGGGGCATGTGCTATCGGAAGGCGGAGTTGCGGTTGACCCCAGCAAGATACGGACAGTACTTGATTGGGAGCAGCCTAAGAGCATCACGGATATTCGAAGTTTTCTCGGGTTCGCGGGTTATTACCGCCGGTTTGTGGAGAACTTCTCCAAAATCGCGAAGCCACTGACCGAACTTTTGAAGAAGGAGAACAAGTTCATATGGTCAGAAGAATGTGAGGCAAGCTTTCAATTGTTGAAGGTTAAACAACCCTTTGCACGTCTTAGTCCTCAGGGATATTCACAAAGGCCGACATATATTGCGATGCATCCTGCCTCGAGTGGGTTGTGTACTCATGCAAGGAGGCGAGTTGTGGCATATGCATCGAGACAATTGAGGCCTCATGAGATAAATTACCCCACCCATGATTTAGAGCTAGCGGCGATAGTGCATGCTCTAAAAATCTGGCGACATTACCTCATCGTGTCGTTGTGAAATCTACACGATCACAAGAGCACTGAAGTATATCTTTACTCAAGCCGATTTGAACTTGAGGCAAAGGAGGTGGCTTGAATTGATCAAAGATTATGATATGGGGCTCCATTATCATCTGGAAAGGCCAATATTGTTGCCGATGCTTTGGTAGAAAGTCTCAATGCAACCGTCTTCGGTAGAACAGGAATCGGACGCCATGTCTTGCCGAGTTTAAGCTCAATTTAGAAGTGGTTAAAGAGGATTCCTTGCTGCCATGGAAGTCAAATCTAATCTCTTGGACCAAATCAAAGAGGCTCAAAAAGGCGAGATAAGGGCATGGCACTCATCAGAGCCGCATCAAGCAAGGCAAGGCCAATTGCTTCACGAGGACTCACAAGGTGTCTTGTGGTTCGACAAGCGGCTAGTGGTGCTAAATTGTAAGGAATTAAAGGCACTAATTATTGATGAGGCTCATAATTCCACATTTTCTATTCATCCCGGGAGTACAAAAATGTATCAAGATCTTAAGCCAAGACTTTGGTGGACCCGGATGAAACGAGATTGCGGTATGTCACCGAGTGCGGCGTATGTCGGAGTGAAAGCCGACCATTTGCGTGCAGCGGGCACACTTCAACCACTGCCCATTCCTATGTGGAAGTGGGAAGAGATTAGTATGAATTTCATCACTTTGGGTTGCCTAAGACACAAAGAGGTTTTGATTCCATATGGGTAATCGTCGTCCGATTGGCGAGATCGCTCATTTTCTTCTGTCAAGGCAGCGGATCTGATGAGCAAGTTAGCTGAGTTATATCTTCATCGAATTGTCTCTCTTCATGGTGTTCCCAAAAGGATTGTCTCGGATCGAGTTACCCGGTTTACCTCGCATTTTTGGCAATGCCTCCACAAGGCCATGGGGAATCAACTCTCTTTTAGCACCGCTTATCATCCATGATGATGGACAAACTGAGCAGGTGAACCAAATTCTTGAGGATATGCTTAGGGCTTGTGTCCTTACTTACGGCAAGAATTGGGAGAAATGCTTACCTTTATGAAATTCTCCTACAACAATAGCTATCAAGCTAGTCTCCAAATGAGTCCATTCGAGGCTCTCTATGGGAGATCTTGCGAACTCCACTCAAGCGTGCGAGTCAGGAGAGAGACCCTTTTGGTCTGAACTAGTCACCGAGCGGAAGAGCAAGTTAGATTCATTCGCGACGGTTGCGGACGCGTAGTCTCGTCAAAAGAGCTACGCTGATCGCCGCCGCCGTGAACTCAAATTCGAAGTTGGTGATCACGTCTATCTCAAGGTCTCACCAATGAAAGGTATTAAATCGGTTTCATGTGAAGGAAAGCTAGCCCTCGTTACATCGGACCTTTCGGATTATAGCGACGCGAGGCGATGGCATATCAATTGGAGCTTCCCCTTAGCTAGCCGATGTGCATGATGTATTTCATGTCTCTCAATTGAAGAAATGCCTTCGTGTCCCAAGCTGAAGCCCACGAGTTGGGCGCTCTTGAATTACAACCCGATCTATCCTATAAGGAGCATCCCATTTGTATTCTTGGCGAGAGGGCGTGTTACTCGAAACCACACCATCAAATTCCTTAAGGTTCAATGGAGTAATCACACGAGATGAGGCCACATGGGGCGGGAGGATCATCTTGAACTGAATACCCCTACCTCTTCAATGAAGCCGTGTAATCTCGAGGTCGAGATTCTTTTAAGGGAGGGCTTGTAATGACCCAATTTTAAGCTAATCCGGTAAGTGAGGCTAATGTCTTTCATAATGTCAATTAGATCCTCATTCAATTATAATCATACAAGTGTTAGGACATTCATCTTGCATAAAGAGGAGTAACAAAATCACGAAAATCATTTTCAAAACGCACACATATTATTTCCCTTAGTCAATGACATGTGGGCCATGTTCATAAGAGAAAGGAGAGTAGGCTGCACATACCTAACATACCATTTTTCACTTTACTCACCTTTATCCACTTACCTAACATGTCAATGACACATGGGACCTACCTTGCATAGGAACTTATGGGCTGCACATCCTCTTCATGACTTTTCTCACTCCAATCACCCATACCCACCCTTTTCTTACCCTATGACATGTGGGACCTAACCCCACATGTAAGGCATGAGTGGGCAGCCTTTATAAGGTTCAAACCTTGGTTTCTCCTCCCTTTTCCTGCTCATTTGCTCAGCCCCAAAACCAGAAAATAGCAAGAACTCTTTTTCAACACCTTGCCACTCTCCCCCACAAAATCCAATCAAAGCTTGAGTTTGAGCTTGTGCATGTTACACCACCTTGAAGCCAAGATCAAGAGCTTCAAATCCATCCAAGTGGATTCTTGAGGCGACAAGTTTTTGGTATGTGGCAATCGTTTTCCTTTCCTCCTTGTTACGAAATTTGTGCTCTTGTGACTCATTTCTTGCTTTTCCATGGAATCCATCCTCAAACCTTGAATCGGGTCATGCATGTCCATACGGAAGCTTGAGGAGGAGGGCTAGTGGCTGCTGCAAGCACGAGCAAGTGAAGTCGTCGTCATCTCTGCGAGCTAGGAAGGAACGAACCGCAAAAACGGCGTTGCGACACCCTTTTGTCATTCCTCTTGAAACCAACAGTCGCCACGTGCAAAAGTAACCCTATAGTGGTAAGATCCACCTAGTCCACCCTTTTGAAGTCTTAGTGCATTGCTATGAAGTTTAGAAGCCAATAGCAAAATAGCCGTTTTGAAACAGACCTCTCAACCCGGATAGTCAGAGATTTAATCCGGATAGTCGGGGTTTTAACCGGATAGTTAGGGTTTAATCCGGATAGTCGGGTATGCTAGAACTTTCGAGACCGAGGGTGTCAACCCGACACTCGGGGTTTTTGTCGGATACTCGGACAACAAGAGAATATCTTGAGACCGAGAGGGTCAACCCGGACACTCGGGGTTAAAAGTCCGGATACTCGGGACATATTTCAATAAAAGCCCTAGGACTTGAACTTGGGCATAAAACTCATTTAGTATTTTTATATTATAATTAGTATTACGCATCACGAGCATGTCATGCATCTTTTAATCATGTGCACCATTTGGATTCTTGATTTGGTGTTTATGGATTTAGATTTTCTCGTTAGGTGTTGATGTTTCGGAAGGCACTCCAGAATGCGACTCGCCTTGAAGTCAGAAACGAGCGACAAGGCACTACTTTACTCCTTGACCATGATTGCTCCTACTAATTGAAATGTACGTTTTTGGAATTATTTTATCAATTGCATGCTTACTTTCAAGTACAATTATGTTTGGGTAGAATTCTTAGCTATTACCATATTGTGATGTTATTCCCTTGTCATGTTCTTTCCATGTTCCATTGTCGACCTAGGTGGTTGGTTTATTATTATTGTATATGGTTTTGTGCGAATTGCTTAGCCATGCTTAGAACATCGTTACAAACGCGATAGATGGACTTAGTCCATTGGTGCATAATGATTGAGAATTATTATGATGATTATGGTTTTAAATGTTGGTTAATGAGTAGAGATATTGGTTAAGGACCTTAAGTTGAATCCTGGTGACGTCTCTTTGAGTAACTATCGTGCGAACCACACACCGTTTATGGGACCGGCGTAACCAAGTACTTGTGTATGACTAGGATGTGTAAACCATGTGCACTCGGGATTCCTTGAGCTTAGTGGAGCGTCAAGAAATGACCGTCGGAATTCCTTGGGCTTAGTGGAGCGCCAAGGAATGTCCTCGGAGTCCCTCGAACTTTGTTGAGTTGGGGATGTCCAACAGCGGGTGTACTCCTTGATCCACACACACGAACCTTTGAGCACGCAGGGGACCGAGGGTCACAGATCATCGAATGGTTTAGATACACTACCATGCATCTTGGAAAATGGTTTGTCACGTTCACCTCGGCCGACACATCAAAGGAAATGTGTTAATAGCTTGGCTTCACGAGTGGCGTGTCGTGTGGGTAAAGTCGTACCTCTGCGAGTTTAATCTATTGAATAGCCCGTCCATGGTTGGGGCGATCACTTGAGTGTCGATCCTTTGGCGAGCATTAAGGACTTGGTAGGAATGGGATGGGAGTGGGAAAAAAGAGCGCAAGTATTGGAGTACTTGTGTGTGTAGTCGAACATCGTGATGGAACTCATGGTTAGGAGAATGCTTGAAGGCATGATATGAATGTGATTGTGATGATGTTATATTATGTATTAGATCTTGCAAATGTTTACGACATACAATTCTTTTCAATCTATACATGTTTCTGATTTGCCTCAAACATTGCTTTATCTTTGAAATTGCCATTTGCCTTCCTTTGATGTAGCAACCACATGTAGCTAGAAATCAACATGCAATGTATATTATTGTCTTGATACACTCTTTGTACTCAATCGGATTATCCACTTGCTACTGGTGAGGATGAGGCCTTTGCCGGGACTTTTTAGGGCATATTTCGATAATTCTAACGTTTAGTCGCCGTTCTTGCCCCATCGGTTGGTGAGGTTTGAGGGCATGCCATGCTGGCCCTTTTGTTGTTTATCTTGTGATTTCCTCTGCTACTTGATGTAATAACACTAAATATGTCGTTATGGACAGCAGTCCTACTTTTGGAATGTAATAACGTTTATGCTTCCGCTAATTGTGTATGTGTTGTGATGTCAAGCTGTTGGATGAGAATGCTCGTGTTGGCGAACTATCACAGGACCAACACGGGTATAATCATGAGCATGGAGGTTCCTTGATTCACTTGAGATGTACCGTGCATTTGGTGAATCGGTGGAGTCGAGAGCAGTTCCCCACTTCTTGACTCAAAGCGAAGGCAGGCGTCGCTCTCGGCAACACCTGGAACATAGAACAGCTACGTCGCTTCTACACTTAAAATACGCATTCCATTATATCACTGTAATCTTAGCCGTTCTTGACTTACTACTCACTTGATCCTCAACTAAGCAGTAAGTCGGGGGCTACCGACCACCTGACAAGTTTGAATGCAAACATTTATCCCTCGTTTTTCGAAGAATCCCGTTGCCTTTTACTAAGCAGTCATGGCTAAATCCTAAAGCTATTAACTTTAAGTAACAGACTCGACGATGAAGCACGGCTATCCGATGCGTGTCTAAAATTAGCCATGCACTTTCGGGGCTAGGCGGTCGAGCTAAACATTCAACCCCAAAAGACACTGCACATTTGAATAAAACCGGAAAGCTACAAAATATATATCATCATAGATTGAACATTATGTCCAATTGCATGTTTTTACATTAGTACCCTCTAAAAACAGCCAAACCTACGCGACGCGGTGAGCACGCCCAAGGCCTTAGCGAGGACATCCACGACCTCGGCAAGGGCGAGGCGACCTCGAGAAGACCTCTCTGGCGGCGTCGCGACGGCGGCTTCCTCCTCCGCCGCCCGGCTCGCAAAGGCGAGATCGTACTCGCCGAGCTCCTCCTCAGTAACCTCCGGGGCGGGAGCATCATCCCCGAAGTTGAAGATCAATGGCGGAGGCGAGGCCGGTGTCGCTTCGGCGTCGGGAACGACGGAGTTCGACGAAGACGCCATCAGAGGACCGCTGAAGAAGCGAAGAGATGGAATTGCGAAAATGAGAAGAATGGACGATCGCTTCGGTGGCGGTGGCGTCCTTATATGTCTGATCGAAAACAAACGACCTCCAACCGTACCTCTACGGAAGTTGGGCGCCTCGATGGCCTACAAGCTCGAGACAACGTTAAAACCCACTAAGCGGGAGGTGAACTGAACGGCGGCAGCATGGCGGCGCAAGGAAGGCCTCTTGAGACACGGTGAAGCCACTCATGATCAACAGTAGCAGCATTAAAAGAAAGGCGGTAATTACAATTCCAAGTCAGCATTTATAAGAGGTCTAATTCTAAATTCTCCACCAAGGAGGAGGCCACGCTTCTAACTTCTTCAAAAAGAGCAGCGGCTTGATCATCATCGACGGTACAGGCGAAGCCCTCCTCAACAGCCTCTAGTTCCACCCCGGGATAGAGCGACTTTACGATGGCTAACACTTGGCAAGTGCTCGTGGTCGACGTCTCCTGGATATGGGCCCTAAGCCTTTCAGGACCGGCCGATAGTAGCGAAAGGGCCTCGTCATCGCCGCTCGGCCCAACTCCTCCAGGGCTCAGGAACTGGGTCATTTCTCGGATAGAGTCGCGGAATTTGTCATGAAGCTCGTAAGCAGCCTTCACCTTCCCATCAAGGGCCTCGACACTGCTCCTGCGACTCTTTCTTGACCGCTTCTGAACCACCGGGATCGTCGTTAAAAAGCATTCTGAGGCGCAAGGGACACAGCGCCGAGTGGGGAGATAAATACCTTGAGCTCTTGCGTCGACAGGCATTGTCGGCTAGAGCAGGGTCTCGAGAATCCTTCGCGGTGGATCTGTTCACGGTGAATGCTCTCCGGCTCCGCTTTTGATCGGACATTGTCGACTGGGTCGAGACTTCGAGTCTTTCAACGCCTGGATCTGCTCACGGAACCCTGAAACAATAAGCGAAGTCAGGGGACAGTGAGAGTCAAGTCGGCAACCAAGAAAGCAAAAAGACGCCCACCTTGGAGCGCCTTAGTCAGAGCTTGGACTTTGGCCCAAAGTTCCTCCTGCTTAGCCTCGCCTTCGCGACGGACGCGCTCTAAGTTGGCCTCGTACTCCTCATGCTCCCTGACCTTGGGGAGTATTTCCTTGAGGAGGGCGTCCCTCTCCTCGGAATGTTCTCCCAGCGCCTGGAAGAATCCTAGGGAATTGAGAAACGTACACCACTCGGCGTAAATAGAAGGAGCAGAGGACAATGTACCTGGATCAGCTGAGTGCCCTTTACGGCATTTAGGTAGAGCTCCTCCCTCAGCTTCTCGTCCCCCTCACCGAAAGCCTTCCACTTATCCTCATGGCAGAAGAAGATCCGGGGAGGAGGTTGAGGGTTGGATCCCGCGTGGGAGGGGGGCTATCGGGGGATCTCCTCCACGGGTGGCGAGGAGTCAGCGGTGGCTGGCTCGGATGCCCCTGCAGGGGGTGAAGCAGTCCTCCTGGGATCGCCGAGCTTGGTGGCTGCTGGCAAGACGACAACGGCCCATCCCGCCACGGTGTCATCCCTGCTGGCCTCCGAATGCGGCGGCGGGACTGCGTCACCTCAGCCCGCGCCTCCCGAAGGCACGGCGGACGGGGCCCTCAGGGCGACTCCTACTTTCGGCACCCTGATCGTCGAGGAAGGATTGAGCACACGTTAAGGGAACAAGGCTAAGAAGCAATGGAGATACCAACCTGAGCGACTTCCTTATCTTCGCTCTCGGCTCTTTCCGAGTGGTTGAACCACTCGGGGAGGGGCCCGAGGCGGCTTGAAGCCTGGGCAGCTGGGGAGCCGGCTTCTTGACATATGCCCCTAAGGGCCTTCGGGCGCAAGGGCCCCCGGAGGGGCGTCGCGGCGGCGGCCTCTGCTCGACAGCTTCTTCGGGGGCAGGCTCCACCCTCTTGGCACTCGGCTCATCATCCGCGGGCTCGGCGGAGTGCTTCACCACCGCGCTCTGGCAGGAGGAGGCATGAGGCAGCGGGGGATCCGAAGAAAAGGCCACACGATCCTGCAAGAGGCCATGAAAGCAGGTCCCGTCAGCAATCGGATGACAGACCAGTGGTGGAACATAAAAAAAAAGGGCGTGGCACTCACCTCAGGAGGGGGGTTCGCTAAGCAAAAGGCCTGCGGGGTGTGGTCGGGGAGGATCGTGACATCCGGGGCCAGGATGTCACTCATTCGAACAATGAGTGTCTCTCGATCGATGGCTTCGGCGGCCTCCCGCGTCGGGTCGTCCTCCCGGTACTCATACCCCAGGAATACCCGCTCCTTGATGGGCTTTTGCACCGACGAGCAGCGAAGTTAGAGAATTCCTACCAATCGGACCCGCCTCCTTCAAATCGGAGATCGGGGCGAGCTCGTCCACTTGTCCCATTCATGATCGGGAGGGACCCTTGATCCGGAGGAGAAACCCTCGGGGGCTCGCCGGAAAAGGTGGAAAGCAAGGATCGAGGTTGGCGCAATAGAACCACTCCCGGTGCCACCCCTTATTTGAAGTCCTGAAGGGGATGGCGAAGTAAATCTTCCTCGCCCCATCTCTCAGCTGAAAGCTGGCGCCTCCAACCGCCTTGGGGGAGCTACTGCTCGGGAAAGGCTTGAGGAGGAAGAGGTGGCAGAAAAGGTTGAAATGCGGGCGGATACCAAGGTACGCCTCGCAAAGATGGATAAAGATGGCAATGTGGAGAATAGAATTGGGATTCAAGTGAACCAATTCGATGCCATAGAAGGAAAGGAGCCCTCGGAAGAAATCACTGGCTGGGAGCCCAAACCCGTGCTGGAAAAAAGATTCGAAGACGACGATCTCCTCGGAGCGAGGAGTGGGATAGAACTCACCACAGGCCGGGCGGGCGCTGATCAAGGTCGCAGGCGGCATGACCCCCATCACGACCATCATGTCCAGATGCGTCTCCGTCAGCGTCGAGGGGACCCAATCGTGAGCCGGAGGCAGCGTGGGGGAGTCCTGGGGCGGCTGAGTCGACATTCCTGGGGGAGATTATCGGCGACGCGAAGAGGAGAAGGCGGCGGCAGTGGCTAGCCCTAGCAATGGGGATCCGCGGAAAGGGGATGAACTTTTTGGAGACGAAGGAGTGGGGGTGTGAAGCGCGAGAGAGACTTAGCCCGGCGCGGCTCCTGGAAATTATAAAAGATGACAAAATCCCGCTCGTGGCGGGGATCATGCCGCGATGCGCCCGTTGCAGCTGGGTTTGACCGAGGCACGACTCATCCTGACCTAGCCAACCAAATGCTATGATCGTGGCGGGCGGACGTTGCCGGGAGAAGAATTGGGTCTGGCATGGTGGGCCCCGCGCCGGGTCGGTTGTAAATCGCCTTCTTCGCGCGGAACCCAGGTGCCATCTGAACCTAAAAATCGATGAGCCAATTGCCGTACACGTACGGGTACCACTCGGCCAAGAGCCAAACCATGGTGCGCTCCATGACGGGCCACGCTACGCTCCGACAAGATTGGGCGTAGGCATCATTAAACCAATCCCGGTACGCTCCACGATGAGACAATTGCCGTACACGTACGGGTACCACTCGGCCAAGAGCCAAACCATGGTGCGCTCCATGACGGGCCACGCTACGCTCCGACAAGATCGAGCGTAGGCATCATTAAACCAATCCCGGTATGCTCCACGATGAGCCAATTGCCGTACATGTACAGGTACCACTCGGCCGAGAGCCATGCAATGGTGTGCTCCATGATGAGCTAGCTGCCATACACGTACGGATACCGTTCGGCCAAGGGCCGAATACATCCCACGGGGAAACCGAACACCAAGACCATGGCGAACCAGGCTACGGACCACTCGGGAAAGCTGGCGCGAAGTAATAGAGTCCCTCGTGACCTCCCCTCTGAGCGATATGTTGATGGGAGAGCATCGCAGTGAGTGAAAGGCGGGCCTGAAGGGGCGGCTCGATCACTGAACACTCGAGACTCTTGTGGAAGTTATGAGACCGGTATCTAGTTACCGTAGCCGTGATCAGCCCATGGGGTAGGTGGCCCAACTAAGTAAAAGAAAGAGCTTCTAGAAGGCTTGGTTGTACGAAGAGAGAAAGGAGAGCAAAGTGCGAGCGGCAGGTAGGTGAGAGCAGCCTTTGCACATGCAGCTTGGCGGCGGAGCTCTGCATGATCTTGTGCTGGTCGAGCCACTCTGAGACGATCTTCCTGCTGCCTCCAACTGCCTCTACTGCTCTGCCGCACCCCAACAACCCCAGCAGTCGCGCCCAGGAGGTGCCTTGGTCGGTGTATATAGAGAGAAGGAACCCTAGACAAAGGGGGGAGAGGTAACAGAGAACTTGTAATCAAGAACACTCATATTTACACCAAGAACACCGAATGCAGGACTAGGGTGTTATCTCCATTGGAGAGCCCGAACCTGGGTAAAAATCACTCCGTGTCTTGCGCTACCATCAGACCTAGATCTTCCGCCTTGCCCCACTGCCTCTTCTTCATTGTCGGTCACACCCATCGACACCGACGATTGAGGCAACTTTATCTGATAAGCAACTTCCCCTCATCTGCTTAAGATTTTGAACTGTCTAACATATCTAGGTGCAAGCTTTCATTTAGCATGAAAAATTTAACTCCATTAAGAAGTGTAACTCTGTTATACACAAAATCATCTGGCTCAAAACTCAACTCTCGTCAATGTTTATCAACACAACTCTTCTGTCTCGACTGAGCCACTTTCAACCTCTATCTGATCATAGTGATTTGTTCTTCGGCTTCCTAAAAAATATCAAAACCAAACACCAACCACTCTCTTATCGCATTCCAATTCAATGGAGTACGATAGGCACGACCATACAAAGCTTCAAATGGTGACATTTGCAAACTCTCCTGATAAATGTTGTTATAAGTAAACTTAATATACGGCAAACTCTCATCCCATGAAGTAGCATAAGCTCTCAGCATATCTTCCAAAATATAGTTAACTCCCTTAATCTGATCATCTGTTTGCGGATGATACGCTGTATTGAAATTCAAACGAGTTCCCATTGCTTCATGCAACTTACTCCAAAACCTCTAGGTAAATTGGGAACCTCTATCTGACACTATCTTCTTTGGCACATTATGCAAACACACAATTCTTGACATATATTGCTCTGCCAAGCTATCTCCTCAATAAGTCATCTTAACTGGTATGAAATGGGCAAACTTGGTCAAACGAAAACAATGACCCATATAGAATCATAACCATCCTGGGTTCTAGGCAAATCCTCAGCACTATAGATTTTATTACCGGTTTGACTCATACTTTCACTTAGAAATCTTCAATGACTGTAACGACATTTACAAGACACAACTAGTTATAGATTTTGCAATTGAATATCAAAACATCCTAGATGCATTGAGACAACAGCTTGTCTGATGAGGAGGTTATTAAAATATGATCATTTGTAGCACTTTTATCACCTTTCTTATTCTAATGTTGATGGATTCCAAGGTAAAATCCTATTCCATCTACAGTTCATCCTGAAAGTTGTCATGCTCTAATTTATCTTCCACTTCATTCTCATCCCCGAATAGAATACCATATGCAACCTATTTTCAGTCTGGTCTTTTATAGGAATATGGTCACTCTGGTCCTATTCCTGCACAAGACTAGAGTAAAAATAGGTTGTCTATGGTATTCTCATTTGGAGATGATGATGAAGTGGAAGATAAATCAAGTCCTGATAACTTTCAGGATGAACTACGGATGGAATTGGATTTTGCCTTGAAATCCATCAACATTAGAATAAGGGGATGAAAGTGCTACAAATTTTCATATTTTGAGACCATCCTCATCAGACAAGCTGTTGCCTTCATGCATCTA
This sequence comes from Guadua angustifolia, assembly GCA_036346375.1. Lineage (NCBI taxonomy): Eukaryota > Viridiplantae > Streptophyta > Magnoliopsida > Poales > Poaceae > Guadua > Guadua angustifolia. The sequence continues at coordinate 34,343,215 of CM070510.1, read as the reverse complement.
TGATGTTTTGATTTTCAATTGCAAAATCTATAACTGGTTGTGTCTTGTAAATATTGTTGTAGAAATGTCTAAGGAGAATAAAATTTCAAACAACAGATAATAATCATGGAAGTTCTGCCAAGAGAGTTAGGGGAAAACATATCACAGACAGTTCTATCTAAAAACTGTCTGTGATAAACTAATATCAAAGATGGTTTTTTAAAAACCATCTATGATATGTGTCATAGTACCACTGACACATGCTTACAGATGATTCAGAAAATCATCTGTGATGACGTTTTCAAACAATCTGTAATAGCCTTCTCTATAGTAGTGACGCCTCGTAAGGCCAAACTGTGAATAATAAATTAAATAGCAGCAGAATGAAAACATAGATAAACATCTCAATACATAATAGGCAACTAAAAATTTAAGACTTACTGTCAGACATAATAGTGAATAAGAAATGCTCATTGAGACACCAGATCGTCCGGAGCTAGTCGGCACCTCTCGCTAGCTAGGGTTCTTTCATCCAGAGTATACAAACCAAGTAAAAATACAAGTAACCATAGATATACATGCCCAACACCAAAATATCATGCACAATCAAAGGATAAGACCGAGTGAGCATAAAGAAGGGAGAGAGCCAAGCACCGGTTTATTCCTTCCCCAAGCCAACCTAAGCCATGAAGCCAAGGGCAAGGAGCCAGGACCATTCTTCCCCAATCCATTCCTCCCCACATATAGAAATCGACTAAGCCTAGCACCTCCAAAACCAATCCCAAGCCAAGCAAGAAAAGCACCAGAGCTAGTCCCAACCATTTCATTCCTTCACACCCACACACATCCAAGTCAAAGGCCAACCAAAGGCAAGGGCAGGAGCATGCCAAGCAACCAAAGTCCAAGAGAAAGAGCAAGAAAGAAGGTCAGAAGCAAGGAGAGTGCAGCCATCAGCTCATCCTCCACACAAAACCCCCAAGACCAACCTAAGCTAGGAGTTCAAGGCCATTGAACCAACCGAAGCTATGAGGAAGACAAGGAACACCAGCCCATCACCATTGATCCCCAACCACAACACGATATCATTCCCATACGACCTCACATCAGCATGTGTGCATGCAAAATTTTATTTGCTAGCCTTAGGAGCACAAAATGCATAAATGAATGAAAGTAGCCATAGCTAATAACAGAGACCAAGAACCCAAATGCAGTAAAAACAAGTGTGCATAGATAGATAGAAATAATAGGGACATCAGGGTTTCAAAAAGATTGTTTAGGGTGGCACCATGCATGCTCGATAAACTGTTGAACTCCCTGGCATACAATGGCTCATTTGCTGTCCTTGTAGCACCACCGAACCCCAAGCAAATCTTGTGGATCATCATCAACCAGGGTGGGGCATAACCCAATCAATCCCTCAAGTAAACAAGCTCATCATACAGCCTTAAGAACAGCATGAGTTATGTAAGAAAAATGGTGAACAAGAGGGCTTGTCGAGACCCGAATATGCAAATACGGACCCTCTATGTATGTCGGACTAGTCCAAGATTACGTTAGTACACACAGGCTCAACATAGATGAGTATCACAATCATACAAAGAGGAAACATAATTAAAGACATCATATATTAAAATTAAATGTTGACTGACGTTATGGTTGACATTACATCATCATGCCTCATAATGCCAAGCTGTCAATAACAAATTAAACTGCAGCGTAATGAAAGTAATGAAAATGTAGATAAACCCCTTGAGTATACCACAGGCAACTAACAAGGCTCACACCCTAAATATTCGTCTCCTCCTGGTACTCCTCTTCGAGAGCTGATGTAGATTCTTCCTCAACTGGTGATTTTGTTGTTGGCAAAGGCGAGTACTTAAAGTGCTCAACAAGTTGTGCACAGTATACAATTCTAACATAACTATATGCAAGCTTATTCCAATGAAATGGATAACATGATTATTTTGAAATAAAGCAGCTTTGATAAATGACTACAGTAAGTAGATTGAAAAGACTTTAAAACATGTAACAGTAAATAAAAGCTTTTAGTATTTCTCAAGTAAACATGGCATCCATCCCTAAATCAAGTTTCAAACTTTCCAATGGCAACCTACCTTCCCATCCAAGTTTTCATTTTATAAAATCTAACCCTTGACTGTAATCCACGGGCATAACTCAATACCGCATGCACAACTATCCAAATAGATTTTACACTCTGTAGATGTTATGCGCTTTACCCACATCACATGATCATCTCCTTTTGCCTCTGAATTGACACAATTTATTTGGTGTGTTGGTAGAGATATCATAACAAAGCCTTCACAATACTCTATTTTAACTCAATACTACCCACTAAGATTTTAACACTGAAGGGATTGGCTACCACATTGAAGGGATTAGTTACCAGACTCAAGGCCCCCTCTTGCACCATATGAGTTCATCATTAGGTTGGGACTCACACCCCCGCTGATAGTACCAAAGCTAAGACATTGCAAATTAATTAGCTAGGCCTATCCCATTCTAGACATGTAGTTGCATATTTGACTCAAGTCAAATGCTTCTAGGGTTAAGTCCTTAAGATGACCGAGGCAAGACTTCCACATACTCTCTACCCTTTTGGCCCACCTTGGCACACTGCCCCTTGCCACTTGCCCTAATCTAAATAATTACCTACCCATCTGATTACCAAGCACCATGTGCCATCAATAAACCAACATGTTGCGTAAACTCCCCATCACTACAAATTAACATTATTGTGTGATAACACCTGACACACCACTTCCACAAATATGTTCCACATTCTATTGGTCAAGATTAACTTTTAATATCTCAAAAGACATGAGTTACGTGGTGTGGCTAAGCATACTAAACACGATCTAGCCAACCCATGTTGATTACTAATATTAACCAACTAGTAGTGAACCATCCTAAGGTGACAATTAATCATGCCATACAAATGACAAGGTAGGGTATGGATCAATTGGGTAGTTTAACTAGACCCCAAACTATTTTGAAACATTTGTTCAGATAAAAATCATGCATAAGGTAAAGCAATATAGCAATTTTGTAAACTAGGTTCAACATGATCAAAGCACAACTTTCCTTATAAAAGCCCTTATTCTTGCTCTAGACCTTGGTCTTGGGTCAATGATACTTCCTTAGATGCTCCGGGCACTTCAACGTCTATGCGTATTAAGAGAGAATACCAAATAAACCCCAAAATAGAGAGCAAACAAATTCTAAAAATCAAATAAAACCTACCATTAAATAGATCTCAATTTTACAATTTTTTAAAAATTTGAATCACCTTAATCAGAGCTCGTATGAGGAAGAATAGCCTCCCAAAATATTCAAAAATCATAAAAATAGAAAATTAGAAAATACCAAATTAATTGGATTATTTTTATACTGAAAAATCCTAATTATTGCATCATTACTGATGTCAGCACAACCCTAACTAGCCATGGGCTGACACTTGGCACCCGATCCATGGCCTGGTCCATGAACCATATCTGGTTCGCCGCGAGCCCAGCTCACGTATTAGACCTAATGACATATAGGCCCAATCCCTGTTGACTTGGCTCAGCTGATTCATCTGCCACACGATCAACACACAACACTGACATGCCATCTCATCGCTAATTTGGCACACACATGTCAACAACTCAGCATCCATGTCAGATTCAACCAGCTAGGCAATAGCAATAAAGTCCAGCAATGGCTGACGGCGGAGGACTACTAAAGATGGGGAAGACATAAGGGTTTGAATGCTCCGGTGACCAAATGACCTCTAGAGATGGCAAATTTGAGGAAGCTGGGCATGGGGAATCTGATGGTCACCTTGACAACAATTGAAATGTGACGGAAGACAGGATCCGACGATGAACCTGGCGACGGCACATCGATGACTTTGATCTCCGTGACAACTTTACCTCGAATGATGCAAAGTTGGGGAAAAGACGTGATGCAACTCAAAGTCCACGAATCGGGGGTCAATGATGCTTATAAGGGCCTCGACATCCATTCACAACCTGGCGACCATCTTGGTTACGGTGGCAGCACGAGGAAGAACTCCAATCAGAGACAACAACCAGATGTGTGCTACGTGTCTTGATCAACGATGATCATCGACTCAGACACCAAGCAATCTCCACCACACACACCATCTCGATCTGACGGCACTAACATGCTAGTGTTCCTAATCTAACGACGAGCACTCCATCAAGATCTAATGGCCATGGATCAAGGCATCACAGCTCACGGGCCTCGACCGGGCCAAACCAAAGAAATGGGCTGGGCCTATAGGGCTTCTAGCCCAACACTACTCATTGATTTTCAATCTTTTCTCTTTTAAAATAATTTCATAAAATAGAATAATTTTGTTAAGGCAATAAAAATACAAGGAAAATTCTAGAAAAAATTCCAAAAATACTTTGAGACATTTGAAACTCAATTAAAATATGTTTGATAAAACTTTATTTATACTTTGTCATTATTTAAATAGTTTTAGCAACAATTCATATTTAATAATAATTAATAAATTCTAGAATAAATCTAATAAATTCAAAAAATCTATAAAATGCATATTAAATCCAAATAAGGTAAAAATTGGGATGTTAGAGGGCTTCAACAAGCCGCATGATGGTGGGACCAGGCTAGAGGAGACTAGAGCAGGGTCAAGCCATGGGGGCTTGGTCCGGAGTTGGAGTGATGGCGCTAGAGGCTAGAGGAGGCCAATGTAGTGGTAGCCCAGAGTAGGCTAGGTGGAGGCGACTAGAGGGCCCATGACTAGTAGGGCCGACAGGAAACTAACAAGCGACACTAGCAGGGAGGTGGGTAGCTAGAAGGGAGTAAGGAGAGAAGCAGAGGAGAGATAGGTATTAGAGAAAAGGAAGAAGAAAGGATAAGGCCCATCCAAGAGAAGGAAAAAGAAAAGAAAGAGTGAAGAGAAAAGGGAGAGAAAAGTAATAGAAAAGAGGGGAAGAAAAAGAAAAGGGAGAAGGAGAGGAAAAGAAAAAGAGAGAGGGAAAAATGAAAAGGAAAAAGAAAACAAAAAATAGAAAGGAAAAATAAATTATAAATAAAAGAAAAAATAATTATTATTATATAAATATAATAAACATAATAATGCCTATAAAAATTTGCAATAAAATTTGAAAATTTAAAAAGAGGATAAATGCTAGCTAATAATTAATTAAACAAATAAAACTAGCATTTGCCAAAATATTTAAAAATGGGAAAATAATAAGCCTGCTATGACGAAATCATTACACAAAATTCTAATAAGTTACGCAGCTTAAAATAAGCCAATTTAAAATAGAGGAAGCTAAACTATTCCAAATTAAAATGCGCTAAGTCAAAATACAACATATTAAAATATCCCAAAAATAAATAAGTAGTCTATCTATATTAATTCAAATCAAATCAGAAAAAGGTTGGATGCCATTAAAAATACTCTAATTTAGAATAATCTGAACTGTTATATATATTGTAAAATTTTAGGAGTTGAAATAAATTCGTTAGGTGGTGAGCTACAACAACTGTGAGGATGCATACTATTTAGGCAAGCTTCTCTTGATCATATATGTGAAATGGTCTTCAAACATTTTCAGATATATGCGATGTCATCAATCCATGGGAAAAAATATCTTTTAAAATTAAACCTCAAATCATATGTGGTTAAAAGGATGGTTTGATGATGAACTGCTAAAGCAGTAAACTGATTATTAATATGTTGAAATGGCTCATCTAACGAATGGAGTTGGTGACATATATATGTATAGTGGGTAGAGGATGTTGATTAGAAGGGGTATTGCCGTTGGGGCCTTCTATATAGGCTATGATATAAGGATGAAGAACTACACTCGGGCAATGAGTTGTATTCACAGTACCAACCATAGTGTATAAAATCAGTTAGGAAATGTTGTCCTATGAAGGTATCATGATCTCCACATTGGTGAAGAGTATATATCTAGGAGTGTGAACCTGGGTATGTTGGGAATCCTGGTGAAGGATACCAAGATCAGCTGCATTTGATCATTTAGGCTCTACATGTAAAGCCTTGGGTTGATATTGCTAATGGGTAGTCGAATTACAAGCGGTATGCTAAGGGTAGTTGAGGGAACGATCCGAGACACCACTACTCATTAGCTACGAGTTTGAAGATCTATCTTGAAATAGTGATAAACATTCTGCACTACTTTTGGAATATACATCACAATCGGTTCTTTTTCATCATCACAGTCTATTTTGGTGATGATACAAAGTCATTCGACAGTGATGAGGAGGCACTATCACAGTCGATTTTCACCTGATAGTAATCAATAGTCATTACAATCGGTTTTGAGCTCACAACCGATTGTGTGATGTAACATATATCACAATCAGAACTGATTGTGATGACGGGGCATATCACAATCAGTTTTGAGCTAGAACCAATTATGATGAAGGCACACATCATAGAACCGATTGTGATGTGGATGTTAATTTGATATTCAATTTGTACTATACACATAATAGATTCACACACTACTACAAAAGAGGCTATCCAAGACACCTTATCACAGGCGATTATAGTAGCACCGTCAGAGAAAATATTAGCACAATCGGTTTTCTTACTGAGACCATCTCTATTTTTGGTAAGGCTGCGAATTATCTGTGAACAAGACAATATATCATAGGCGTTTCTTTTAAATAACCGTCTGTGATATATCATAGTCGGTTGCAAACAAAAACTGTTTATGTATCACAGATGGTTTTATTTATTAATCTCTTGTGATGTGTGATAGACGGTTCTGAATAAAAACTGACCATGCTGAGTGGCTCCTATCACAAACGGTTAGTGATAGAAACCGTCTATGATAGTTCACAGACAATTCTGAATAAAAACAGACTATGTGGACTGGCTCCTATCATAGATGGTTGGGTAAAATCCTCATATGCCACTAGAAGTTTACTTCATCCCCTATTTGCCACTCATTGTGTCAATGACATGTGGGCCCAGGGCCCACATGTCATTGACACATTTTGGGATTTCTCAAATTCAAAATGGCAAATTGGGAATTAATCCTAGATGGTTAGTGATAGTAATCGTCTTTGATAGTTCACAAACGGTTATAAATAAAAGCTGTCAGCGTGCAGTTGAACTATTACAGTCAATTTTTTACTGGAATCACCAGTGATGTTCGCTCCATTATTGCATTCACAATCTCACTAGCACTTAATTCATCCTGACTAGATTTGTATTAAGCTCTTTGAGTTGGCGACTATGGAAGGAGCAATTTGAACCAATTTGGTGGATGGGGACTGAAGTTTTGGGTGGGTTCTTATAAATCCTAACCTTCTTTGTGAGCTAAGGTTATTAATTAGTTCTAATTGTGTGGTTCTATGCTCCATTTGTGGTTCTCTGCTCCATTTGTGTTCTCCACTTGCAAGCTACGTTAGAGAAGATGTTGTTGACAGATAGATTGGTAGTCAGGTCTAATTTAATTTGTCCTACTACTCTGTTATTGCTCCATTTTATAGTTAGATAGCTAGTTTAATTAGATGGACATTAATGGTGAGTCTACTTCACTCAAATAGTTTAATGTAATGTTTGAACTACATGTATTTTTTAGATGGACCAAATCTGGATGTATATCGAGAATCATGTGAATGAAGAGTACATTAATGGTGTGTCTACTTTCGGAAAAGCCACGAGCAAGATATGTTAGAGAAGCGGTTGAAATTTATGTATTGTCCATGCATTGAATACGACAATCTTAAGATGTTTACCAACGCAGCACAGGTTGAAACACACCTGATTCAAAGGGATTTCAAATAGGGGTATACATGTTGGACTAGTCATGGTGAAGAGTAGATTATAGAGGACTATGATATTCACATAGTTGAAGAGGCAAACAATGATACAGCGGATGTCGATCGTGCTTTCTACAAGGATAGCATGCATGATGACAATTTGGATTAGATGTTGGAGATTGTAGAAGGGAATTGCACTAAGAGAGAGTTTTGTAAATTCCAGAGCTTGGTGGAGGACTCGGAGAAACCTTTGTTCCCGAGCTGCAAGGCAAAATACACAAAGTTGTCATCCGTGCTTGAGCTATTGAAACTGAAGGCAAGTAATGGCTAATCTGACAAGAGTTTCATGGTGCTTTTAGATCTATTAGTGGACATGTTTCCAGACGGAAACGAGCTACCTAAAACCACCTACAAAGCCAAGAAGGTTCTTTGTCCATTGGGGTTGGAAGTAGAAAGGAAACATGCATGTCCGAATGATTGTAACCTGTACCGTAAAGAGTATGTAAACATGCATATATGTCCGGTGTATAAAGCATCCCGATGCAAGCGTAAGATCAATGACTCTTATGATGGTGAAGGCATGGAGGTGAAGCAAGGATCTCCTGCTAAGTTGTTGTGGTATCTGCCTATAATTCCTCATTTGAAGCGTCTGTTTACAAACTTGAAGGAGGCAAAATTGGTGGGTTGGCACTCGCGGGAGCGTAAGAAGGATGGAAAGCTAAGACATCTTGCTGATTCTACCCAGTGGAGAAATGTAGATGGGATGTTTCCAGACTTCGTTGTGGATCCGAGGAATATTAGGTTTGGGTTGAGCACAGACGGAATGAACCCTTTCGGTAACATGAGCAGTCGATATAGCATATGGCCTATGACTCTGCATCTACAACCTTCCTCCCTAGTTATGTATGAAGTGAAAGTCCATTTTTATGTCACTACTTATCCAATGGTTGAAACAACCTAGAAACGATATTGATGTATACCTAGCACCATTGGTGGAAGATTTTGTAACATTGTGGAATGAAGGGGTACAGGTATGGGATGCATACAAGCGAGAGTACTTCACTTTACGTGCCATATTGTTATGCAGCATAAATGACTTTCCTGCCCTTAGTAACCTATCGGTCTAGAGTATAAAAGGAGCTAAAGCCTGTCCTCAATGCTTAGGTGAGAAGAGAGCATGTGGCTGAACCACTTGTGCAAAACAGTTTACATGCATCACCGACGGTTCCTTCCTAGGCATCACCCATACAGCAAGATAAAGAAACAATTTAATGGCAAAAAGAAGGACAGTTTAGCTCCAAGACCTATTAGTGGAAAAGAGGTCTATAGCATGGTTAAAGATATTGATGTTGTGCTTGGAAAGGGAAGGAAATTGAGGACTCATCAGAAGAACATGTGGAAGAAGAGATCAATATTTTGGGACTTACCTTATTGGCAACATTTAGATGTCTACCACTGTATCGACGTCATGCACATTGAGAAGAATATATGTGACAGCTTGATTGGTCTCTTACTAAACATTCATGGGAAAACAAAGGATGGTGTCAATGCACGTCATGACTTGGTCGAAATGAACATGAGGACCGAGTTAGCACCGATAGAAACTGATAAAGCCCGAACATACCTTCGTGCAGCTTGCTACACTCTATCCAAGGCTGAGAGAACTGAAATATACCAGTACTTGCATGGTATCAAAGCTCCATCTGGGTACTCTGCCAACAGTAAGAAACTTGTTTCAATGGAAGATCTGAAATTAATTGGTTGAAGTCTCATGATTGTCATATTTTGATGACACGGTTGCTTCTTGTTGCAATTAGAAGCATTTTGCCAAACAAGGCCTGAGAGGCGATCATAAGGCTATGTTATTTCTTCAATGCTATTTCTTAGAAGGTCATTGATCTCGAGGTAGATGCTTTGCAGGTCGAGGTGGTGATGACTCTATGCCATCTTGAGATGTATTTTCCTCCATCATTCTTTGATATCATGGTACATCTCATTTTTCACCTTGTGGAGGAGATAAAGATATGTGGGCCCATGTTCCTATGTCAGATGTATCTATTCGAGAGATACATGGGAATTCTTAAGTCCTATGTGCAGAATTGATCTTGGCCAGAGGGCAGCATCATCGAAGGAGGCAAAAATGAACTACATTTATTTCTCTCTTGACATACCTATACGTGCACGAAATTCATGAATTTTATTGTTTCTTCTTGTAGGTCATGCAACCAAAGAGGTCATTGTGTTTTGCGTGGACTACATGGATCAGGTCACACCAATAGGTGTGCCTCTTTCTCGCCATGAAGGGAGGCTAGAGGGTCTCGGGACCCTTGGAAAGAAGGCAATCACTTTGGATTAGGATACCTACATGTTAGCCTATTTCATGGTTTTGCAACACATGACGGAAAGCCCCACGCATATTGATGAGCACAAGGACGTACTATAGCAACATAATCCTGGGAGGTCAGATATTTGGATCACAAGAGAACACAACCATCGGTTCAACCAATGGTTAAAGGAGCAACTCACTCTGTGCTCATCAAGTGAAACGCTTCACTAGTTGCCAAAGGGCTAAAATTTACTATTGTGACAAGGCAATGATATGACATAAATAGTTTCACATTTTATATGATAGCTCAGGATAGGAAGAGCACAGTCCAAAACAGTGGTGTATTGATAGATGCATTTCACGAGCCAAACCATGGGTCAAGCTCCTACTATGGTTTCATAGAGGAGATTTGGAAGCTCGATTATATACTTTTTAGGATCCCCCTGTTTCGGTGCCGTTGGGTCCAACTCCCACATGGGGTGAAGCTAGACAAGTATGGTGTCACTACAGTGGACCTCGATCATGTTGGATACAAAGATGAACTATTCATACTTGCTAAGCAAGGTATGCAAGTCTTTTATGAAACCGACCAGGCAAATAAAAAGAACCATGTAGTACTTCATGGACAAAGAAGGATTTTTGAGTTGAGAATGTCATTGATGAGGAAGAGTACAATCAGTTTAATGAGTTGCCTCTCTTTACAGATGGCATCAGGCTAGAGGTAGAACACAATGAGGAAGGAAGCTATATGTGTGTTGATCATCTGATGAAGGGCTAACTTATAAAGGAAATAGCTTTGTATAGTCACGCTTTTGTAATTATTTAGATGCTTTTGCAATTGTATCTCGGTAATCTCTATGGATGGAAATGCATGAATGTAACATCTCTGTCATGTAAGTCTCTCTATATGTATCTGCAATGTCTGCGAGTGAAATGGCTAAAACCAGGCTGCTGGAACTACGTATCTGATTCCGGTATCTTCAAAATGATAACACAAGCGATTCTCAGAATCAGCCACCTGTCACACAATATATTAGGCGGTTTATTAAGGCTAAACCTCTCGAGATAAACGAGAACGGTGGTGTATGACATACAAATGGTTTGTCACAAAAACTGCCTATGTTAGTTCTTATCATAGGTAGTTCCCTGTAGAACCGCTGTGATTTTGTCTGACCTACAAATGGGTTGTTAGAAAAATGGCCTATGTTAGTACTTATCACAAGCGGTTCCCTATAGAACTGCCTATGATTTTATCTAACATACAATTTCTAATTGTGAAATATGTGTGGAATGGAAGTTTAATTCTTGTGACCCTGCCGTCACCTCCTCTCTCTGGTGCCCCCACCATCGCCTCCTCTCTCGTGCCCCGCCGTTGCCTCCTCTCCTAGGTTGGCTTCTCCTCCGAGATTGACGCACCACCTCACTCCCGTGACCCCATTGCCACCTCCTTTCTCCCATGCCCCCACTGCTGCCTCCTCTCCAGTGCCCCCGCCATGACCTCCTCTCCCAGGATGGCTTCTCCCCTGTCGGGACCCGAATTTGCAAATCCGGACCCTCTGTGTTTCAGCACTAGTCGGGATCACGCTAGTGCACACATCTCAACATCGGTACATATCACGAGACATATCCAACGAAATAGTAGAGTACTTTTCTTAAATGTATAAAAGAAATGGTTGATCGACCTTATGGTCGAGATTCTGAATGATCGCCTCATGAGCGAAAACTTATTAAAATATTCAAAAGCGGCGGAAATAAAATAAACTCGTGGCGCCAACCAATTTGCCACGAACAGCCGACTGGGCTCGCTCCTAGTTAAATCGGCTCCTCTGATACTCCTCCTCTGACGGGGTTGCTTCTTCTTCAAGCGAAGTTGTGTTGTTGTGGAGTGAGTACTTTGAGCACTCGGCAAGTCATGCCTGAGAATGCAATTCTAATATTCTACATGCATGGCTTAGTACAAAGGATAGGCTATGGTTCATGAGCGATCTGACATTCAAGATAAGCAGTAATAGATTGCAAAGCGATAAAAGCAGTAGTAGGAATAATAGCTTTCACAAACATTTCAATCGTAAATCATTTCTCCATCCTAAGTCGGGTTCATCATCATCAACCCAAGCATTTTCCCATAAACAATTCATCTTCATAAAATCTAACCCTTGGCCAGTAATCACCGGCGATGCTCAATCCGTGAAACACGGCTATTCGAATAGGTTGTACACTCTGCGAGAGGTTATACACTTTACCCACAAGATACGGTCAAATACCACCAAGGCAAATAACATGTGAAGCCTTTCCAAAGTTCCATCTAAACCCGATCTTGCCGCTAAGGTTTCAACCTTGGAGGGATGGTTACCACACCAGGGCCCCCTCTTGCGCCATGTGAGTTCTCATTCCGCTTCTCGGGCCTCACACCACCACGACAGTACCAAAGAATAGATTTCCCGGTTTACTCAGCTAAGTCCGTCCCATTCACGGAGCTTGTGGCTGTATGAGAGACTTCAGTTCAAATGCTCGCAAGGTTAAGTCCTTAGTTGACCGAGGCAAGACTAACCAAGTGTGATCTCAATTATCCAAAACCAATAAAAACCAAATCGACCGCCCGATTGCCACTCTTGGCCCACGAAACAATCTTGCCATTTGCCCCAGTCTAAATCATTTTCCCACCCGGTTCTTTACCATTGCACCACGTGCCATCATCAACTCAATAACACATGTCTCATTCACAAATCATGTTCCATATCTCATTAAGTCAATATTTACTTTGGTATTCCAAAATCATGATATGTCACGTGGCGGGGCTAAGCATACTACTTGGTCTACTCAACCCATGTTGGCAAATTATTAATGCCCAACTATTAATCCATAACCTAGGGTGACAAAGGATTCATGGCCTACAATTATATACGACAAGGTGGCATCTGACAACTAGGCATTTAACTAATCCCAAAATTTATTGAGTCATTTCTATCAAATTAGCATGCAATAGTTTAAATCAAAGTAATTTTCTCTAATAGGTTCAACATGATCAAACACAACTTGCCTTCAAAAAGTCTTGTTACGGCTCTGAGCTTGCTCTGGTCGAGAACCTCTCCTCGAAACTTTCGGGCACTTCAACGTCTACCGCATAACACAAACACAAACAATAAAATAAATAAACAGTGGGCAAACAGTGCTCAAAAATTCAAATAAAATTCATAAACAGAAAGATCACAATTTTACAAATTTATAGAAATTGGAATCACCCAAATCGGAGTTAAAAGCATAAAAGTTATAAGCGTTTGAAGTTTTAAATTACATTTTAAATCAATAAACCGAATTAAATAAATATTTTCTTTTTGGAAACTAATTATTAAGTCATCTGTGACACGTGTCAGCACCAGAGAGTGACCGTGGCTTTCTTGACGTCGACTGACCGCTCCGTCTTGGCGTCGGCATAGCGTCATCGTGGCGTCGGCCACGGCTCGGCTATCTCAGCGACAAGTGGGTCCCACTGTGGCGTCGGCATAGCGTCGTGGTGGCGTCACGCGCCCGTGCGTCTTGGTGATGAGTGGGCCCGCGCGTCGGCGTCTCTTGTGCCACGATGCGGCGGTGCGGTGTGGTTGGCAGTGGGTCGGCATCAGCGACTCATGCGTCCGCACCGCAGTCGATCGGTGACATGTGGGTCGCGTTATCGGACACGCGCGCCTGATGAACGGCGGCAGCGGCACGGCGGCGGCCTTGGATTTGCATCTAACGGCGAAGTGGAAGATGAAGTTCCTTTGTTTCAAGCGGCGTGGCTTCACCTCGGCGATTGGATCTGGATCGTGTGGTTGGCGAAGGTCGGGCTCGGCGGAGAGCGTTCGGCGGCGCTGATTCGGCCGGAGAGCGAGCGAAGCGTCTGGCGTGGCGTTCGAGGCTCCTCCGGCGGCGTGCGGTGATGCTTCCGGCGGCGCGACGGTGAGTTCGAGGGTAGCACGGCGGCGGCGGAGAATCACCGGCGGCGGCAAGCAGCGCAAAAAGTGCGGCGGAGGGCCGGGACTTCGGCGAGCTTCGTCGTGGCGGCGGCGGCGTCTCGGCGGCGTGATGAAATGCGGACGTGTCGGCGCGAGGAAAGATCACACCACGGGTGGCGGCGCATTAAATAGCAGCCTCGGCGTCCGAAAATCATGAAACCGAGGCCCACACGCAGCGCGAGTCCGGCGGCGATCTGAGCGGCGTGGCGCGATGGTGGCCCTCGATTCGACCGATCAACGATTACACGCACATGGCGGCGTGGCTAGGCGTGAGCCGTTGGATCCGGATCGCCTGCGCGGCGTTAGGGTTTTTCGGTGGGCCGCCTAATTACTTCGACCGATCTTGTTCAACGGATTTTATTTCTTTTTCGAATAAAATTAATTCGAAAATCAAATAATTTATTTGGGGCATTAAAAATATCGAGAAAAATTCGGAAAAATTCTCATAAATATTTTAGGACATTTGTGACTCAAATAAAATATTTTCAACAAAATTTTATTTTAACTTTTCTATTATTTAATTGATTTGATAAATGGTTTAATTCAAAATAAATTCAAATAATTTCAAATAAATCCAAATAAATTCCAGAAATTCCCAAAAATTCAAAATACCTTTTAAATGCAAGAAAAGCAACAATTGGGGTGTTACAAACCTCCCCCCCTTAACGGAATCTCGACCAGAGATTCGTATTTGACAAGGAATAGGTCAGGGAATTCCTTCTTCAGATCTTCTTCACGCTCCCAGGTTGCTTCGCTCTCGGAATGATTACTCCACTGAACTCTGCAGAAGCGGGTCGATTTATTTCTCGTTTCTCGATCTCTGGTGTCCAAGATTTTCCTCTGGGTACTCCTTATAAGTCAAATCCTCCTGCTGACTCGGCCACTCTCAATGGCATCTGCTCTTACGGCACTCGGAGGCATTTCTTTAATTGTGACACATGGAACACATCATGCACCCCTGCTAAAGACTGCGGTAACTCCAGCTGATACGCTACTTCTCCTCTACGACTTAGTATCCTGAATGGACCAACATATCTTGGTGCTAACTTCCCTTTGGTGTGGAACCTCTTAACTCCTTTGAGTGGGGTAACTCTGAGATACACAAAATCTTCGGGCTCAAAGCTCAAATCCCTGCGGCGATTATCGACATAGCTCTTCTGTCTTGATTGTGCAATTTTCAGCCTTTCCCTGATCATGGCTATCTGCTCTTCAGCTTCCCGAAGAATATCCGGCCCAAACATATGACGTTCTCCGGTTTCATTCCAATTCAACGGCGTTCGGCAGGGTCTTCCGTATAGTGCTTCAAATGGCGACATCTGCAAACTTGCCTGGTAACTATTGTTGTAGCTGAACTCAGCATATGGCAGACACTTATCCCACGAAGTTGTATAAGCCAATGCACATGCCCTCAACATGTCTTCCAGTATCTGGTTAACTCTTTCCGTTTGCCCATCATGCATGGGTGATATGCGATCTTGAAGTTCAGACGAGTCCCTAGAGCCTCATGCAACTTATCCCAAAATCTTGAGGTAAGCGGGTACCTCATCAGATACAATTTTCTTCGGAACTCCATGTAGACATACAATTCTTGACATATACAAATCTGCTAAGCGGTCCCCTGAGTAGGTAGTCTTCACCGGTATGAAGTGGGCGACCTTTGTCAATCGGTCCACTATAACCCATATGGAGTCATACCCTGTCACAGGTCCTCGGTAAACCGGTAATGAAGTCCATTCGATTTCCTCCATTTCCACTCGGGTATCTTAAGTGGTCAGTAGCAACCTGCGGCCTTTGATGCATTGCTTTGACTCTTTGGCATATGTCGCTGCTTATAACATGCTCTGCAACTTCACGCTTCATGCTTGGCCACCAAAATCTTTCCTTGGTCTTGATACATCTTAGCGCTTCCGGATGAATCGAGTACTTGAGTCATGAGCTTCCTCGAATCAATTTGTTTAGTTCCTTCTTATGCGATGCGCAAATCGATTCTTGATCCATAATGTACCTGCTCATCGGCTTGAAGTCCTTTGCCTTGCCTTCCTCCATTTTAGACTTAATCCTCTGAATCTTGACATTGTCCTTCATCCTTCACGAATATGATCTTCGGGGTAGGCTTCACTTCTAGAGCGGCTATAAATCCTTTAGGTACAATCTCGGTTTAACCAAAAATTCCTTGCATAACTCAACCTGACTTTCTCCCACCAACATGTTCACCGAATGGCTTTTTCGGCTTAAAGCATCGGCCACCACATTGGCTTTTCCGGGGTGATAATGAATTCCCAGATTATAATCCTTAATTAATTCCAACCACCTCCTCTGCCTCATGTTCAGATCCGATTGAGTGAATATATATTTAAGACTCTTATGGTCAGTGTACACCTCACATCTGTTTCCAATCAGATAGTGCCTCCATAACTTCAAAGCATGTACTACGGCTGCTAACTCCAAATCATGTGTTGGATAGTTCTCCTCATGCGGCCTCAACTGCCTTGACGCATATGCGACGACCTTTCTGTTTTGCATTAATACGCATCCTAGCCCTTGGTGCGATGCATCACAATATATATCAAAGCTCTGGCTTAAATCCGGTAGTACTAACACTGGTGCCGTTGTCAAACGTTTCTTCAACTCCTGGAAACTCCGCTCACATTCCGGCGTCCATGCGAACTTCTTTTCCTTTTTCAACAATTGCGTAAGAGGTCTCGCAATCGTTGAAAATCCTTCAATAAATCGGCGGTAATAACCGGCCATTCCAAGGAAACTACGGATTTGAGTCATCGTTTTGGGTGGCTCCCAATGCAACACTGCTTCCACCTTACTTGGGTCAACTGCGACTCCTTGGCGGTCACCACATGTCCAAGAAATTCCACCTTGTCTTCCAGAAGTCACACTTGCTAAACTTAGCGAAAAGTTCTTTGCTCTTTAACTTCTCGAACTAGCCCGGATGTTCGGCATGTTCTTCTCTCGTCTTGGAGTAGACTAGAATATCATCTATGAACACAACAACGAACTTGTCCAGGTATTCCATGAAAACCTTGTTCATCATGTTCATGAAATATGCAGGTGCATTTGTCAAACCGAAAGACATAACTGTGAACTCGTAATGTCCATATCTTGACGAAAATGTTGTCTTCGGCACATCCTCCGATCGAATCTTCAGCTGGTGATAACCTGATCGTAGGTCAATCTTGGAGAAAACTCCGGCTCCTCTCAACTGGTCAAACAGATCATCGATCCTGGGTAGCGGATACTTATTCTTTATAGTGACTTCATTCAGTGCTCGGTAATCCACACACATCCGGTAACTTCCGTCCTTCTTCTTGACAAATAGAACCGGTGCTCCCCATGGCGACGAACTAGGTCTAATAAATCCCTTATCTAATAACTCCTCAATCTGCTTCTTCATTTCGACCAGCTCATCGGTTGACATCCGATAGGGTCTCTTAGCTATCGGGGCTGTTCCCGGTACTAACTCGATTACAAACTCTATATCCTGTCGGTGGCATCGGGTAAATCCTCTGGAAATACATCCGGGTATTCTCGACAAGCGGTACATCTTCTATCTTGTGGCCTTCACACTATTGACCATCAACTGTCCATTCGAGCAGCGGTGGCTTGAAATCTATACTTTTCTCCCACAAGGACTCTCGTGATATGACTCTTCGTCCACGTCTAATACCACCTTGTGTTTAGACAACCATCCATTCCCAAAATAACGTCTAGGTGCAGGTATCTAACACCACTAAGTTTGCTAAGAACTTCGGTTCCATCTATAAGCAACTTTACCCCGAACATCCTACATCGGATCGGAGTTACGATCCGAGATTGTACTAGCAATACATGCCTAAGGTTCACCATTTTCAACCCATTGCTCACAGCAAAAATCCGAGATATAAGCGAATGCGAAGCTCGAGAATCAAATAAAAGCTATTGCAGTCTTGAGTTGACAAGTAACTTACCCGGCCACGACGTCCGATGTATTCTCTGCTTTGCATCAGCGGTGACATGATTGACTCGCCTCTTACCACGATTTGTGTGGCAGCTCAGTTAATGTAACTCCACGACTTGCTCTGGCGCAGTGTCTTTGTTGGAGTAGTCCCAAGATTGAAGCGGCGGTGTCCTCCTCCTCCTTCTTAGGACAATAATTGGCAAAATGCCACTGGCTCGTTGCGATTATAACAACGTTTAGCGCCATTCTTCAACTCCTCGCACCGCATTCCCAAGCGGTGTTGGTGTCTGGAAATTTTGTCCGGCGGTCTTGATCTTGGTGGCGGCGTCGTCATCACATTCCTTGGCTGAAATCAAGAAGCGATTTGGTGCAACCCTCAAGCAGCTGCGCTCCTGGCGTGCTCCTGTTTGTGCCATCCTGCGCTTCGGTTGTCCTCCGGTTCCTTGCGCTTATCCTCCAATATCGGCGCCTTGTTCACCAGCTCACGAAAGTCCGGAAAGGTGTGGGTTATGAGTCCCACTGCAGATCCTGAATTGATCCTTCATGAATCGAGGCTGCTGGCCTTATCCGTTGCTACATCCTCAGTGCGTGGCGTGCGGTGCGTGAACTTATTGAGATACTCGGACAGCGATTGATTGCCACTGCTTGATGCCCTAAACTCCTCCTTTTTCAGCTCCATTATGCCTTGGGCACATGAAATCTGCTAGGGAAGCGATTGTGAACTCCTCGGTGATGTCTGCGGGTGCTCATGAGCAACAAGATAATTTTCCACCATTCATTGCGGTTCCTTCAAGCTGATGAGAGGCGTAGAGTACCCTCTCATTTCCTTCACACTGGGTAATGTGCAACTTCCTCTCTATAGTCCTCAGCCAATCATCTGCCTCCAATGGATTGGCATTCCCAGAAAATGTAGGCGGTCGTGTCCTCATGAATTCCGACAGCCTCGAGTGTGGCCTCTGCACTGGGTTGACTTGGTTAACTTGGGCGGCTGCGGCGGCTTGGGCAGTGACTTGCTGTATCTGCTGCATCATGGTATGCATCAACTGAGTCTGTGCAGCAATGAAGGCTCCAAGGTTCTGCATGTCAACTGGTGGTGCTGGTTGGGGTCCCTGTCCTTCACCATCGATGTTTCCAGCTGAGCGTGAACCGCCTCCATTTCCTCCTTGGTTTCCACGAGTGTTCACCATCTGTCGATTGCTCCATGGTTTAGAGACGAGAGGGAAAATAAGAATAGACAAGTAATAGAATACTTATGCGGGGTCAAAGGTCTAACACAAAATCCAACTTTATTACTTTATTAATATTTGGGTATGGTTGCTCACAATGCCTAAGGGCCTTGCAACACATACCAATCACTCTAAGCATGAAAGAAGCAAATCGAACTAACATTCCTGAGTCAAACGCCTCTAAGGGTGACTCTTATTCGAGACGCGACTCAGCGCAGAGTCTCAGCTGCTAATTCTAACGCCACTCCTCTAGCCATCCCCCAGGAACTCCTGGGGGATACACCGTGAGTGTCTTGGTGCTGGTACAAACCTATCCCAGCGATCCTCGGTGGATCGCCTCCTGCACCGCTCAACCTCCACTGGCTCGCTTGACCTCCACCGGCTCGCTTAACCTCCACCGGCTCGGCTCGCTTCACTTCCACTTGGCTCTGGCTGCGGCTCTGCTTGTGGCTCCTCCGGTCTGGGTCATGTAGCTCCGGCTGCTCGGCTCTGGTCCCGTCTGTGTTGTCTCCGCTCCCCAATCCTCTGGATAGAGTGGGCCAAGTACTCACAAGTCTGCAGCAGATGAGCCCTAAGCTGTGTGAACTCGTCACGAGACCTCTGCAGCTCCTGAACCGTCTCATCGATAGCATCCTCTTGAGCGATGACATATCGGCCGGATGGGTGATCGTGGCATCCTCCTCCTCGATGGGCTCTCGGTTGTGGCGAGTGTCTCTCGTGGGTGGTGGCGACACTCGTGCCATCCAACTCTCTGGGGTAGAGTGCGAGCAATCTGCCTCATCGCCAGACGCGATGTCTCCTGAATCCCAGCGTCAAATGACAACCTCTGGCGGTGATGCGGATCGACGACTCGCCCTCGCCCTATCCTAAGCGTGACCGTGATAGTGACATCGGGCAATATCGATCTGCCCGATCCTGATGAGTCCCCGGTAGATCGGCTGTCATATCCTCAAGCAATGGTGCATCATCGCCAAAGCTCATGGCGTACCCTCGATCGCTCACCAAAAGAGTGGATCATCCTCATCTGTCAAAGGTCACTCACGTGAAACTCAGATTTTTTTAAACAAAGCGTACATGCGATAAATTCAGCAGGGGGTATGAAAAGAAAGAAGGGATAAGTCGAGATTGCATTATCCTCTTGGCACATTTTAGCTTTTAGAAAATAGTTTTATTCTCACTACGACCATTCTAACTAAGGGCCAGTCCTACAGTCAGTATGGCTCTGATACCACCTCTGTCGGGACCCGAATTTGCAAATCCGGACCCTCTGTGTTTCAGCACTAGTCCAGGATCACGCTAGTGCACACAGTCTCAACATCGGTACATATCACAGACATATCCAACGAAATAGTAGAGTACTTTTCTTAAATGTATAAAAGAAATGGTTGATCGACCTTATGGTCGAGTTACAGCGATACGCCTCGCAGGGCGAAAACTTATTAAAATATTCAAAAGCAGCGGAAATAAAATAAACTCGTGGCGCCAACCAATTTGCCACAGGCAACTGACTGGGCTCGCTCCCTAGTTCGTCGGCTCCTCCTGATACTCCTCCTCCTGAGCAGGGGTTGCTTCTTCTTCAAGCGAAGTTGTGTTGTTGTGGGGTGAGTACTTTGAGCACTTTCGACAAGTCATGCCTGAAATGCAATTCTAATATTCTACATGCATGGCTTAGTACAAAGGATAGGCTATGGTTCATGAGCGATCTGACATTCAAGATAAGCGGTAATAGATTGCAAAGCGATAAAAGCAGAGTAGGAATAATAGCTTTCACAAACATTTCAATCGTAAATCATTTCTCCATCCTAAGTCGGGTTCATCATCATCAACCCAAGCATTTTCCATAAACAATTCATCTTCATAAAAATCTAACCCTTGGCCGTAATCACCGGCGATGCTCAATACCGTGAGCACGGCTATTGAATAGGTTGTACACTCTGCGGAGGTTATACACTTTACCCACAAGATACAGTCAAATACCACCAAGGCAAATAACCGTGAAGCCTTTCCAAAGTTCCATCTAAACCCATCTTGCCGCTAAGGTTTCAACCTTTGGAGGGATGGTTACCACACCAGGGCCCCCTCTTGCGCCATGTGAGTTCTCATTCCGCTTCTCAGGCCTCACACCACCACGCAGTACCAAAGAATAGATTTCCCGGTTTACTCGGCTAAGTCCGTCCCATTACGGAGCTTGTGGCTGTATGAGAGACTTCATTCAAATGCTCGCAAGGTTAAGTCCTTAGTTGACCGAGGCAAGACTAACCAAGTGTGATCTCAATTATCCAAAACCAATAAAAACCAAATCGACCGCCCGATTGCCACTCTTGGCCCACGAAACAATCTTGCCATTTGCCCCAGTCTAAATCATTTTCCCACCGGTTCTTTACCATTGCACCACGTGCCATCATCAACTCAATAACACATGTCTCATTCACAAATCATGTTCCATATCTCATTAAGTCAATATTTACTTTGGTATTCCAAAATCATGATATGTCCACGTGGCGGGGCTAAGCATACTACTTGGTCTACTCAACCCATGTTGGCAAATTATTAATGCCCAACTATTAATCCATAACCTAGGGTGACAAAGGATTCATGGCCTACAATTATATCGACAAGGTGGCATACTGACAACTAGGCATTTAACTAATCCCAAAATTTATTGAGTCATTTCTATCAAATTAGCATGCAATAGTTTAAATCAAAGTAATTTTCTCTAATAGGTTCAACATGATCAAACACAACTTGCCTTCAAAAGTATCTGTTTCGGCTCTGAGCTTGCTCTGGTCGAAACCTCTCCCTCGAAACCTTCGGGCACTTCAACGTCTACACGCAACACAAACACAAACAATAAAATAAATAAACAGTGGGCAAACAGTACTCAAAAATTCAAATAAAATTCATAAACAGAAAGATCACAATTTTACAAATTTATAGAAATTGGAATCACCCAAATCGGAGTTAAAAGCATAAAAGTTATAAGCGTTTGAAGTTTTAAATTACATTTTAAATCAATAAACCGAATTAAATAAATATTTTCTTTTTCGAAACTAATTATTGCGTCATCTGTGACACGTGTCAGCACCAGAGAGTGACACGTGGCTTTCTTAACGACGAGCCACTGACCGCTCTCCGTCTTGCCGTCGGCATGGCGTCATCGTGGCGTCGGCCGACGGCTCGGCTATCTCATCGACAAGTGGGTCCCACTGTGACGTCGGCATGACGTCGGCGGTGACGTCACACGCCCGTGCGTGTGGGCGACGAGTGGGCCCATTTGTCGGCGTCTCTTGTGCCGCAGATGCAGTGCGGTGTGGTTGACAGTGGGTGCAGGCATCGGCGACTCATGCGTACCGCATACGGTCGTCGGTGACATGTGGGTCGCGTTGTTGGTGACACGCGCGCAAATGAACGCGGCAGCGGCACGGCGGCGGCCCTTGGATTTGCATCTAACGGCGAAGTGGAAGATGAAGTTCCTTTGTTTCAAGGCGGCGTGGCCTCACCTCGGCGATTGGATCTGGATCGTGTGGTGGCGAAGGTCGGGCTCGGCGGAGCGTTCTTGGCGGCTTGATTCGGCCGGAGAGCGAGACGAAGACGTCTGCGTCTGCGGCGTTCGAGGCTCCTCCGGCGCGTGCGGTGATGCTTCCGGCGGCGCGACGCAGTGAGTTCGAGGGTAGCACGGGCGGCGGCGGAGAATCACCGGCGGCGGCAAGCAGCGCGCAAAAGTGCGGCGAAGGCCGGGACTTCTATGAGCTTCGTCGGCGAGGCGGCGGCGTCTCGGCGGCGTGATGAGTCAGACGTGTCGGCGCGAGAAAGATCACACCACGGGTGGCGGCGCATTAAATAGCAGCCTCGGCGTCCGGAAATCATGAAACCGAGGCCCACCTGGCAAGCGGCGGTCCGGCATGATCTGGAGAGCGGCGTGGCGCGATGGTGGCCCTCCGATTGACCCGATCAACGGTTACGCGCACATGGCGGCGTGGCTAGACGTGAGCCGTTGGATCCGGATCGCACGGCGGCGGCGTTAGGGTTTTTCGAGCTGGGCGCCGCGATTACTCGGCCCGATCTTGTTCAACGGATTTTTATTTCTTTTTGAATAAAATTAATTCGAAAATCAAATAATTTATTTGGGGCATTAAAAATATCGAAAAATTCTGGAAAAATTCTCATAAATATTTTAGGACATTTGTGACTCAAATAAAATATTTTCAACAAAATTTTATTTTAACTTTTCTATTATTTAATTGATTTGATAAATGGTTTAATTCAAAATAAATTCAAATAATTTCAAATAAATCCAAATAAATTCCAAAAATTCCCAAAAATTCAAAATACCTTTTAAATGCAAGAAAAGCAACAATTGGGGTGTTACATCCCCCGAGCTCAGTGTCGCCGCCTACTCTACTCGAGCCCACGAACTCGGCCGCCTCCTCCGCTCCAGGTGCTTGAGGAGGCCTCCTCTCCTAAGCCCGTGGCCTACCTCCTCCACTCCACTTGGCCCGGCGAGGCCTCCTCTCCTCAAGCCCGTGGTGGCAATGCCTCCTCTACCGCGCTTCCTCTACCCGTCGCTCCCTCGGTGAGTTGTTATACGATTTTTGCCAAACTATGTATGTGGATTATAGCTAGTCAATGCTTGAATCATGCTTCTTTGTTAGCAAAAGAAAGGCTAGATCCAAACACAGGTAGCTCAATTTGTTCCATGTAGATTGCTCTAGTATGAAAATGTGATAGCATGCTCCTTGTTTTGGTACCATGGAGGTTGGGTGATAATTATGATTAGCATCTAGATGACCATAGGACTATCCAGCTAAGATATGGTTTGTGCATGACAAAGAATGGTACACATCTTTTGATTATTAGTTTTCTAAAATTTCATGAATGAGTAGACTGAATGTTTCTCCTTTGTCCTCCAATACAGCTGGCCACTGGTGACACTAGGGCGACTGATGACCCGATGGCGACGGAGAAAGCAAAGTAGGATGGCAAAGGGATAAACAAGAGACCAGAGGGTAGACTAACCATCACAAATGTCAATCCGAGTTCTGGGCAACCTCTCCATCCCGTTAGATCAGCAGCGGCATTTCGCAGCACATGCGGGATAATAGCAATGGAACGAGTCCCTATCACTACAGCTTGATGGTAGGATCTAACAGCAGAGTAGAGGGAGGGGCTGTGGGTTGAGCTGCTGATGTCCTTTGAGATCCTAGAGGAGGACCATGAAAGTGTGCGATGACATGCTTTTCTCGCTATGGATAGGGCATGGAGAATTTCAAGACCACGCTTGTCACGCAATACATGGCCCAGGACCTGATTCCCTTCAGGCGGTACCCATTCATCACATAGGACATGTGGGATGCCTTTGTGGCGACGAAGAGCACAGATGAGTTCAAGCGGAGTAGCGAGGCCCACAAGGCGATATAGATACAAAACAGTACTTTCCCCCTCACTTGTCAAGTTTATGCTATAATTATGTCATTCCATCTTTTAGTCTTGTCCATATAGGCGAGGAACACTCACCCGTACAGACTTGGCACAGCTGGGTACGCGGGTAAGATGGAGCAGTGGTCGAAGGAGGATAAGAAGGCACTCCGGTCAGAGACCTCCCCAGTATTTGCAGGGATCACAGAGGAGCGCGCCGGGAACTGGTTAAGAGCCAGAGCGGTTCTCACGTTTTTGGGTAGAGCCTCCTTCAAGAACCCCACAGACGAGGAGTTGTCCCAATGCCTAGTAAGATGTTACACCACCTAAAATTTGCAATAAGAGATCAATGACTTCCTATATGACTCTACAATAACATGTATGTATGCGGTGCCGTTATAGGAGGCGTTGACTACGAATCTCGAAAGACCCTTTCCAAATTCTAGAGAGGGACATGCTATCTAAGGCCTTGGGGAACAAGGAACATCTAGGGCACACGTGAGGCCTTGGGGTTTATGTACCCTAAAAGCATTCCTTCACCTTCGAGGTAGGCTACAGGAGCAAGAAGTGAGGGAGAGATGATCATGACGCGTGGCTCAAAGTGGAGATCCGTGCAGAGTTCCAGACTCAGTTGGCTGCCGTGACCACAGAGCTATTTCCGATGAGGGAGGCGCTTTCATAGGCGGACCTAGCCATGGCTGTTAGTCTGGGTACTCAGCGTAGGAGTAGTAGCTACACATCCACGGCTCATTCTGTCGAGGGCAACGACACAAATCCAACTGACAATATAACGGTAAGACATTTGTTTCAATATATTAGCTTCATAGATATACCTCTTGTGGATTACTTTGCTAATTTTGAAATTTTATTGACTTATGTAGGAGCCAGTGCAGTGCAAGATGTGCTACATGGTTGGGTCCCACGCCATTGAGGTCGGCTGGGGGCGTGCTTTTCCATGCACCCCAGAGACAAGAGTGCATTGTCGTCGACTAGCGGAGGGGTACAGAAGGTCCAAGTGGACTTTGCGCATGCAAATTTTCTCGATGTTCCTTTGGACATACCCCCACCGACGAGATGAGGTCACTAGGGGATGCCATAAACTCCTTCCTCCTGTGGCCCAAGAAGGGCATCATCCTGGCGGACGCTCCACCGACACCTCCACCTACATTGGTATCAGCTCCGACAGAGGCACCGGCCCTGGTACCAACACTAGCATCATCACTAGCACTGGCCTCGCTACCTGCACCGCCCCCTACACCTTCGTCGGCTTCTTGTTCTGCTGTATCATCACATCCAGATTCGCTGGTATCAACTCCCGTGTTCCAGACACCACCTCCAGTATGTATCACACGATCAACGTCATCTCCAGCGAAGACCATTACGACTAGGCGAGGCAGTAGGGGTGGCAGGTAATTAAGCATCCATGTGCATATTAGTAAATATTTATCTATGTAAAAAAATCATAGTGTGTGTATGTTTGCTAACACAGATCCAAGCAGGGCGGCCCCATTAAAAGATGGACATTCACGCTGGGGTTGTCGTTGGTCCCCGAGACAAAGCTGTATACTATGGGAATGGCATGCCAAAGTTTGCACGCTCATTACATGAGCATGACCACTGCAAAGAGGACATATCGTCCGACGGGGATCACATTGAAGTACGGACCACAACATTTCCTTATTGATCTGGGCTTCATTGTTGTGTCCTTTGAGGACCTATTTGACCTGTTCAATCTCGATGCCCTCGACACCGCGCTCTTGAGATGCTATGCACTATAAGTGTGTACAATCATGGTCTACATCCATCTCATAAAGATTTGACTCCTTGCTTCTGTACAGGCATATTAGGAAAGAAGCCATGCAAAAAAGACAACCTATCGGTTTCCTTGACCCACAGGTGCTCTCGGAGTAGACCATAGGCCAAGATGCAAAATTCGTCAAGACTATGTGGCACGGGGGATGGCACAACACTCCGACAAGGATTACATACTTGTCCCCTACATCTAAAAGTAAGTGCTTTTCACTATTTTCTTTAATTTAATCCTTTATTCATACAATATACTTCAATTATGACTGTACTTGTACACAATACACAAGCATGTGTAGGTTTCATTGGATTTTGCTTGTTCTTATGCCAAAACGCAATGAGGTCATATACCTTGAATCTATAAGGAAGAGCAATCACGATTACAGTAGTCCGATGCAGCTATTGGGCAGGTAAACTACTCAATTCCGAGGCATGTATAGATTACTAAAATTTTCTTTTATTTGCACTTTCTATGATAAATTTTTGGAATCATATCGGGTGTTCAGCACGTATGTTGCCAATGAAGGGCCACACATGTTGGGGAGCACCAAATTGCTACATGTTTAGGATTTCATGCGCCACCAGCAGCCATTGGGCCATCTGTGTGGATTCTATGTCTGCTGCCATATGGAGGAATTATCGGCATGGATCCCAACGATCTCGACACGTGGCAAATAATCCCTCATCATGCACTGAACCAGGATGAAATCATTCAAGTTTGTGGACAGCTCGCCTTGTTCCTTCTGGCAGAAGTTATATGTCTAAAAGGCGAGTTCCACTATCCCTAATCATGATGACATGTGATTTCGCTCTATCCAAACTTGTATAGTTGTGTAAACTTATAATGATGCTTTGCTCTACTTAGATATGAATGCATGAGTTGTGAATATGTCATCTGTGTTTAGTTAATATGTTATATGTGAATGTTATCTTCTTCTTTCAAGAGGGTATATCTAGTATTTCCTGAGGCAAGCCAAAAATTGTGATTTATGCTGGCTGTACAGTTGACTATCACAGTCAGTTCTCGAATGAGAATCGTCTGTCATTTCATTGTCCTGTATAGATGGTTTGCGTCGTAAACCGCCTGTGATAGTTACTATCATAGATGGTTCCAGTTGGAACCGCCTGTGATTTTCTTGTGGAGTCCAGACGGTTCATTCTCTGAAGAGCCTATGATAGTAATTATCACAGGCAGTTCCCTATAGAACCGCCTATGATTTTGTCTAACATAAAGATGGTTTGTCACAAAAATCGCCTGTGTTAGTTCTTATCATAGGCGGTTCCCTGTAGAACTGCCTTTGATTATCTCTAACCTACAGACGATTTGTTTCAAAAATGGCATGTTTTAGTACTTATCACAAGCGGTTCCTTCTGTAACCGCCTGTGATTTTGTTGTCCAAGCAATCTGGACCTTTATAATTACATACGGTTTGTGTGGTGAACCACCTATGATAATTTCTAACTACAGACAATTCGTGTAATAAACTGCCTATGATAATTGTGTATTACAGATGGTTTTCTGAACCGCCTGTGATGTTAGCCTTTTATTACTGACACTTAAATATAGATGGTTCATGAAACCGCCTATGATGGCGGTTCCGAACCACTTGCAATATGCTTTTCTATAGTAGTGACAATATCTTACACAATATATAGAACACAAACATGTCACATAACATTCACGATACATAATATTATTTACATAGAACATAACATTCACAACACAAGCATATCACATTCACATACACTACAAGAAAAGTGATTATTTGTGACGAAAATGTCGTGATGTTGTCAACTTTTGTCATGGAAAATCTATTTTCTGTGATGACTTGTTTATGTTTATCATTAATTGTATCAGGAGCCATCGCCCCATGTACTTTTGTGACGAAACATAAAATTTCGTCATGAAACCATAATAGAAATCGTCATAGAAAATGAATGGTTGTTTGTCTTGGACTGACATCAAACATATATCTGTATTGTGACAATATGCTTTGTCGTCATGGAGGCATGGCCTATCGAGAGACTATATCTAGAGGGCCCCTTGTCCGAGGTGGCCTTGTGCGCCCATATGTGGGTTACACCTTATACGCTGTCAGTTGTGGGCGAAGTGGGACCCACAGTTTGGGTCTACAAGTTTTTTTGTGCTTTAAAACAAGTAAAAATTGGCAAGATGGTGACTTGAACCCGTGACCTTACCTTCAATCATTGTATAGTTTTCCACCAGGCTACAACACATTTGTTGGGCTAGTACTAAGTTATTTATCTCATATTCGATCCAAGATAAGGAATGGAAAAAATTCCTAACAAAAAACCTGCGATCATGGAGATCGAACCCAAAACCTCTAGCATACGCAAGCACTGTAATACCACCGTGACACACCCTTTGTTTTGCTTCCACTTTGTCTAGGTATGCAGGTATTGCTTTTCTGGCTGTTCTTTTTTTGTTAAGGCCGCGATCGACTTGGATAAGGCCGTTCTAAGATCACGCTTTGCATGGAATTGGATATAGCCTCCATCACGAAGGATTTGGAAACGGTGTCCCTTTTGTCACATCGTATGATCTTGTTGCTCAACACAATCATTGGAAGCTAGACGATTTCCTTGTGCATACTTGCGGCCAGCGGCTGTGCAAGCGAAGTGCAGTTCAGAGTTTGTTTTGTATTGGCTTTTTGCATGCACGACTAGAAGATAGAAGTAACAGAGTTTGTTTTGTATTTGCTTTTTGCATGCGCGACTAGAAGATAGAAGTAACAGAGTTTGTTTTGTATTGGTCTTTTTGCATGCGTGACTAGGAGATAGAAGTAACTACGGCCAGGTTGCTTGCGATTGGAAGTTGCCTTCTCTGTGACTTGGTGTTATGGCTGGATTCTGAAGTTTTCTAGTTCTTTTGTGGCCGTGCGGTGACATGGAAAGGCTGGGCGACTAGAAGTAACTTGAACTCTAGGAGACTAGAAAATTTGGAGGCGCTTGTGTTGAGTTGCTGCTAAGGTCAAGGATGCCCTGAAGAATATCTTCCTAGCGACCAGAATTTTTCTTGTGAACACATCTCGGCAATAAAAAATCAAGATTTTCAAGTCGATGTGTTGGTAATCTTGTTCTTTGTTTACATGCCTATTTTATTTTTAGATTGATTCATTGTTTCACCATGATAGTTTTGATTTGATCTATTGAAAACCTATCTAGGGCATCAAGTGATTGATCTGAAAAATTTGATTTGTTAATCCCTCGTAGATCCTGATTAATCTCATAATTAGGGGGTTTGATCTTTTTCATCATTATTAGCTACAGTCATCTTGCAAAGGTCATTACTCTATATCTGTAGATCTAATTGAGCAAATGCTTGTTGTGTTAGATTCCAAATCAAATCTATTTTCTCTGATTAGAATTTCATGTCAATACAAGCGTGGGATATTTAGGAATTAATTTTTAGTGAATATATGTCAATCTGTTTTTCTTTGACTAAAGCAATTTTTCATAATTTGTTTAGGGGTGTTTTGAGTATAATTAAAAAATTGATTTTAGCTTGCACTCAATCAATCACCCCCTCTGATTGGTAGTTTAGTATATATCAATCCTACATGTTCAATTATGTATTTTCTTAGATGGACAGAAGTTGGATTCAGGGTAAACAATTTACCCCTGCATATATCGAAGGTGTGGGAGAGTTCATGCAATTTGTTAAAGAAAGATTTGATGAGAATGTTCAGATACTTTGTCCACGCCGTGCATGCCTTAATCAGAAAGCAAGACCTTAGTCAGATGTGCATGATCATGTTCACATATCTAGGATGTCAAGTGCATACACAAAGTGGGTTTATCATGGAGAATCTGTTGATGCCGATGTGCTTGAATCTCAAGTGCATTTTGATGAAATTGTTGAGCATATG
This sequence comes from Guadua angustifolia, assembly GCA_036346375.1. Lineage (NCBI taxonomy): Eukaryota > Viridiplantae > Streptophyta > Magnoliopsida > Poales > Poaceae > Guadua > Guadua angustifolia. The sequence goes on along the minus strand of CM070510.1, from coordinate 34,312,835 downwards.
GTAAATTCTAGTCTCGATGGGTTGTGTGCAGGTGAGGATGACAATGACGATGATGGTGGATTTCTAGAGATGATAGAAGAGCTGTACACCGCTTGGCACCAAAGTGGAGAACATCCAAAGTTTGGTAGAGTGCTTGAAGACACCAAGCGCGGACTTTGCCCAGAATCTAAAGTATCAAAATTCTCTTTTCTTGTGAAGTTACTTCATGTCAAGTCATACTATCGAATCAGTAGTACAGCATTAATGCACTATTGAAGTTATTGGTGATAGCATTCCCTCATTGCAAACTTCCCAATTCATATTATAAATTGAATCAATATCTCCATGAATTGGGTCTTGATATGATTCTATCCATGTGTGCATGAATAACTGTGTGCTATTTCGGAAGGAGCATGAGAATAGAGATGAATGCCCAATATGCGGTGAATCAAGATGGAGAGATGTAGATTGTAAGAAAGTGGTTCCTCAAAACGTGTTGAGACATTTCCACTTATAACCAGATTGAAGAGGTTTTTTGCTTCAAAAAAAAGTAGATGACACACAATGGCACAAGTTGAAGTGACAAACAAAGGATAATGAAATGAGTTATCCAGCTGATGGTGACGCGTGGAAAGACTTTGATAGGAAATATCCGTTGTTTGTGGAAGATGCAAGGAACTTGAGGCTTGGCATAACTACTGATGGTTTTAATCCATTTAGCAATATGAGCACTTTGTATAGCATGTGGTCCGTACTTGTGATGCCTTATAACATGCCACTTGGGTATGCATGGATCAATTGAACTGCATGATGGCCTTCCTCATCCTAGGTCCAAAATACCCTAGAAAGGATTTTGATGTTTTCTTGAAACCTCTTATAGAAGATATGCTTGAACTATGGAATAGTGTCCCTACTTATGATGCTTTTATTGGTACGATGTTCAATCTTCGTGCTACCAGAATTTGGTGCATCCATGATTACTTAGCTTTAGGCACGTTGTCAAGGCAAACTACAAAAGGTTATAATGCATGTGTTCATTGTGATAAAGATCCATTGTCACGGGCCATAAGGAGGAAGATATGTTACATTGGCCATCGTCGTTATCTCGCAAGGGACGACCATATGTGGAAAAGCTTAGCTTTTGATGGACATCATGAAAAGTGTGACAAGCAAGGAGAGTTCAGCAAAGAGGAGCTTTTGGAGAAACTAGAGAAGGTCAAAGATGTTAGACCAGGAAAGCATCCTTAAAATAATAAAAGGAACTGTCAAGAGAAGGATGAGCCTCAGTTATTTAGCCGAAAGGCTATATTGTTTGAATTGTCATATTGGGTAGAATTGAAGTAGCAACACAATCTTGATGTGATGCACATCGAGAGAAATATATGCATGAACCTTCTTGGCACATTCTTTGGATATAGAGGGAAGACAAAAACACTATTAATCTTTGGGCTTGATTTGCAAGATATGAGCATCAGACGTAAATTGCTTTTTAGAGGACAAGGGCAACTCATATAGAATTCCACCAGCATTATATGCTTTGAAAAAGGAGCAGAAGCTTGCATTTTGTGAATTTATTAGACAAGTTAAATTTCTAGATGGTTTTGCTTCCAACTTATCTAGATGTATTAGTGCTGATGGATGCAAGTTACAGGACTTGAAAACTCATGATTGTCACATCCTCCTGTAGAGAGTTTTACCTATTGGCCTTCAGGGTATCATGTGCAGGGATATATATGAAGCAATTACAAAGTTGGGTAACATCTTTAGAGAATTGTGTAGTAGAACTCTGAAGATAGATGTACTACAGCGACTAAAAGCACAGATCCCTGTCATTTTGTGCAAGCTTGAGAAAATATTTCCTCCAGCCTTCTTTGATGTGATGGTTGAAAGACCATGTGGAGGTCTATCCTTGTGTGTGATGAGTAATTGACAAGTTTTGAGCTTGGTTTGATTTGAAATTGAGTTTGATTTGAATTGGATTTTCGATTTGAAGCAATTTGAGTGTTGGTTGCTTTTCCCAATGCTACTGGCCTAGGGGCGGTAGCAGTGGACCTTTGAGTAAATTATGATTGATTAATGATTTTGGGATAATCATTGAATATCTTTGTGGGCATTTCTATGTGAAAGGTTTTTTCCTTGTCTTTGATGGTTGCAAGGCGACGGTGCTAGATCATGGTGAGGCGGAGATGACCGAGACTAGGTGAGGAGCGTCGGAGGTCCAAACAGTCGGGAGTTCACCGGAAGATGATCGGAGATGGAGTCCAAGCAAGCCAAGAAGACAGGGAAAGGAGAAGATGATAGCTAAACGCCGCGTGGATCAAGGAAGGTCGTCGGATTGTGGTCTAGTTGATAGGTTAGCGGGTCTAGGTAGCATGCTTTGAAAATCATGCAAGAAAACCTATTATGTGTGTGGATTTTGGGTTAGCCCTTGCATGCCTGTGTGAGTGGGTTAATCCTATCTCTTAGATGAGTGCTCTAGGGTTGAGGGACTCATCCAAGGGTGGTAGGTTGCCCAAGAGTAGTATAAATAGAGGTGGAGGGGGAGCTTCCTCCCCTTGAAGATTGTAGAGGTTTTTGTGCTCTTTTAATCTTTGCCCACTTTGTTGTGTGGCTTTGTAAACCTTCTCCTTCCTGAAATGCAAATCTTTTTCATTCATGCTTGAATTTACATTACACACTTACTTTATGTCTTAAATTCAGCATTTAAATTCAACATTTAAATTCCTGCAATTTACTTTCTCGCAATTTACTTTCTTGCAAATTGGATTATCCTCCCATCCTTCTAAATGCTGCTAATCTTGGATGTCTTGAGTTTGTTCATATAGTTTTACATCTCTTTTGCACCCTAGGATAGACTAGAGATCATATTTTCTATCAAATTGCAACTTTGTCTAGTACTTGTTCTTCACGCAACAATCAGTGTTTGATTTTTAGAAAAATCTAAAAAAATCATTTTTGAGTGATTCTTATTGGAAAAGGTGTAGGACACTCATATCCATTAGTGAAAAAATTTGGGTCGTATTGTTTGGGCGCCATGAGGTGAAAATCGAGCCCCAAACTTTCTACTCGAAGTTCCTAACAATCTGTGATATTTGATTTTTGCTGATTTTTCTACAAGGAGTTTTGAGGTGATATTTGGTGAAGTGCTTTAGGACGCATTTGCTCATATGAAAAAAATTACAAAATTTCTTATTGGAAAAGGTGTGAGACTCTCATATCCATTAGTGGAAAAATTTGGGTCGTACCGTTTGGGCGCCATGAAGTGAAAACCGAACCCCAAACATTCTACTCGAAGTTCCTGACAGACTGTGATATTTGATTTTTGCTGATTTTTCTACAAGGAGTTTTGAGGTGATATTTGGTGAAGTGCTTTAGGACGCATTTGCTCATATGAAAAAATTTCCAAAATTTCTAGAGCACTAGAAGTCTACCAACCACCTGCTCTAATTGAGGACGGTTTCTGGAAATTCTACTTTTGCTTTTCTGAAAGTGACTTTTGTGATTTGGCTCAATCTCCTTTCTAAAAGCAAGAGATGAATTGATTCTTTTTGTTTTGGGTACTTGACAACCATGATTGTGACTCAAAAATCCCCACATATTCCACGGTTCTCATCCATGCAAGCTAGGGGTACATATAGTTGTCAAGTTGTTCGGGTTTTTTACGATTTCTTTTACGTGATCTTTTCGAGGTCTTAGTTGGAGTATTTTGTGGGGAAAATTTTGTTTGCTACCATTCACCCCCCCTCTGTTCACCATCTCGATCCTTCAATTGGTATTAGAGCCGGTTTTACTCTTCCACAGATCTTGACCGGTCTCGAGAACCATGACGACGGACAAATATTTCACCAAGCCTCCCATCTTTTCTGTAGTTGATTTTCCTTTTTGGAAGTCACAGATGGGGTCATACATCACTGCCCAGGGCTTCTTGATATGGTAGAAGGTGAAGCTCCCTTATGATGTTCTTGCCGATGAGAACATCACGGCCGGCAATATGGCTGACGTTGAGGCAAATTCTAAGGCAAGGAACATTCTCATACAGGGATTCAGCCACAGTGAGTATGATAGGATTGCTCACCTATGATCTGCTCACGAGATTTAGGTGACCCTCGATGCTTACCATGAGGGCACTATCCAAATCAAGACCGTGAGGCAGGATCTGCACAAACGTGAATATAACAAATTTGAACAACACGCTGGTGAGAGCCTTGATGAGTGTTTCGGTCATTTCACAAAGATTTTGAGCAATCTCTGAGCTGTTAGTTGCACGTACCCTGACTCAGACAATGCTCGATATTTTCTGACTGCACTCGATCTTCGTGTTTGGGAGATGAAAGTGACCACCATCAAGGACACTACCGACTTGTCGACCTTGACGCTTGATGGGCTCTATTCCTGACTCAAGACTCATGACATCGACATCGTCTCTCGCAAGATGAAATCACAGTTGATGGCCTTGGTTACTGATCCCATTGAATCTTCTTTTGATTCTTCTATTGAGTTTGCTCTCCTAGCTCGCAAGTTCTCTCACGTATACAAAAGGGTGAGAGAGAGGAAGAGAGGTGGTGTGATCATCTGCTTCGAACGTGGTGGCCCCAACCATATTCGAGCGAAATGTCCCAAGCTAGAGAAGGGCAAGAATGACTCGGGCGGTTCCGGCAAGAATGACTACATAGACAAGAACCGCAACAAGAAGCCTCGAGTTTGCGAGCTGGTGCATGAGAAGAAGTACCACAATTTCTCAAAGAACAAGAAGCTCTTCCACCGTGTCCTCGCTGCTCTCGATGATATCAGCCTCTCCGACACAGAGATATAAAGCAACGAAGGCGAGGATGATCTGCAAGAGAAGAAAGGCGGCGACGACTTCTCTGTCTTGTACTTCATGGTAGACGTCAATGACATCAGTGACTCTGAGCTCTACAACGACTCGGACGAGGTACCCTCCTACGACCAACTAGGAAAATTTCATCCTAGAGTTAGAGTTAGGTGTACGGAGCTTGAGAAGGAAGTAGGTACCTTGACTCGGGAGTTAGCGTCTCTTAGATTTTCTCTCTCCCGAGTCACTGATGATTGTGTGCTATATGATGCATTGCTTGTGGAGCTAGAGAACCTATAGACTATGCATGATAGTGTGCTATCTGAACTTGAAAGTCTTAGGTCAAAGAATACTAATACTTGTTCTTTTGATGTTTCTTCTTTGGATGCTAGTTTTCTTCGTGCTCACTCTACTCCTTCTTGCTCAAATTGCCTTAAGTTATTTGCTGAAATTGATGCCATGAGTGCTCACTTTAGGAAGCTTTTTTCTAGAAATGATGAACTTGAAATGCATGCTTCTAAGGACCCTGTTAGCCCATGTGAGAGCTATAAGCAAATAAAACATGGCAATGAAGCTTTAAATGTCAAGTGTGCTAAACTTGATAAGGACTTATTAGATAAGTCACATAAGAGTGCTTGCGTTGTTCTATGATTAAGGGGGATTTGGATAAAATCCAAGTTGAACTTAGGAAGAAGTTAGAAAACCAAGCCTATAGGATTAAAGAAGCTCCTTGCGTTTCTTGTGAGGCTCTCAAAATTGAGGCAGCCGTGCTGAGGGAGAAAAATGCATGTGTTGGTATTTTTTTTTCTTTTTCTCGTTCTTCTTCCTCTCACCCCTGTTCTTCATGTGTGTCTCTCTTTCGGGAGTATGAGTATCTCATGAGCACTCTCGATAAGTTTGTATAAGGTAAGAAAAGGCTAAACCTCATTCTAGACCAATCAAAAGTCAGCAGATTTAATCAGGGTCTAGGATTTGACAACTTAGAGCACGCTAGGACTCATCCTCCTTCCATTGTGCGTGGCTCCAAAAGTGGAGAGATTGTGGTAGCTCCCAGGGTGAGTACCACTATGTTTAGGTCTGCTGGGGTTGTCCATGAGACTTCTGAGCAGAAGGTTGCTTCTCTTGTCACTTCTACGTCTAGCAAGGCGAAGTATTCATGCCTCTAGCCAAGATCACGAGGCGTGAGCAGGTTGCTGCTCTTAGGGGTATTTAGGGTCATCCCCAGACTCTGAGTGCTCCTAAGGCACACACTGCTTCTAGACAGGTTAGAGAGTCGCCTGTTTGTAGGCAGCGTCCAGGACTCGGTTTTCATGCTGTTCAGTCGAGTTTTAGTCCTAGAGTTGCTCGTGGTCAGTCTTTCCGCCGTCCTCTTGATATTCCTCATTTTTTCCATCGAGGTAGATATCAGCGGTGTGAGGTGTTTTTAGATAGGAGATATAGGCAGCCTCATTGGGATGGTCCGACCTTTGTACCACAACGGGGCAAACTAGTGATAGCTCTCAGATCTTCTACTAGAGTTGCCTCTTCTGATCTTGTGAGAGTCGAGCATCAAAGATACACTAGAGTCCAGTCTTCTTCTTCTGTAGCTGGTATTTTGAGGTATTGTGTGATTCAGTATTGGGTTCCCAAGTCTTTACTTTATTCCAGTACTGAGTCCTCTCTCTCTCTTTTGACTTGATCAAGTTCGCCGGATAGGGAAGGGAGATGTTTGATTGTTGACTCCGGTTGTTCTCGCCATATGACCGGAGACTCCTGTTGGTTCTCTCCTCTAGTCCGAGCCCCCGGTGATGAGTTGATCACTTTTGGGGATGCTTTTTCAAGTAGAGTCATTGCTAAAGGTTCCATCTCCATTAATAAAAAATTTATTCTTAAGAACATTGCCTTAGTGAGTAAGTTGCAATATAATTTGCTTTATGTTTCTCAGCTTATCGATGACTCTTTCGAGGTAAGATTTAAGAGTAATAGTTGTAGAAAACTTGATTCATCAGGAGAGTTAGTTTGCGGGATTTCTATATTTGGGAGAGTCTTTCGTGCTGATTTTTCTGTTTCTTCTGGAGACTCTCTTCGGTGTTTGATTGTCTCTTAGTCCCGTGATTACTCCTTCTGGCATAGGAGACTTGGTCACATTGGCTTTGATTATTTGACTAGAGTTAGCAGCCACGATCTTATTCGTGGTTTTCCCAAAATGAAGATGGTCAAAGACTTAGTTTGCTCTCCCTACCGACATGACAAGATGATTACTACTTCTCATCCTCTAGTCACCGTAGTATGACTGATCCACCAGGACAGCTTTTACATATGGACACTCTTGGTCCAGCTAGAGTGCAGTCAGTAGGAGGGAAGTGGTATGCCCTTTGTCATTATTGATGATTTTTCGTGGTATTCTTAGGTATTTTTCATGGCCTCGAAGGATGAGACAATTTCTCACTTCAGGGAATTTGTTAGTTGGTTGTCTATTGAGCTCCCATGTGCATTATGAGCTAAACGCAGTGATAATGGCATGGAGTTTAAGAATTCCTACTTTGAGAGTTTCTGTGTGGAGTCTGGTTTAGAGTATTAGTGCTCTTCTCCCTATGCCCCTTGGCAAAACAGCGTAGTAGAAAGGAAGAACAGGACCCTAGTTGAGATGGCCAGGATGATGCTAGATGAGTACAATACTCCTAGAAAGTTTTCGGCTGAGGCTATAGCTACTGCTTATTATGTTTCTAATCGTGTTTTAATGAAAGCACATTTGCATTGCACTTCTTATGAGTTGAGGTATGGGCGAAAGCCCAGTGTTTTATATTTTCACGTTTTTGGTTGCAAGTATTTTATTTTGAAGTCTGGTAATCTAGATAAGTTTGAGTCTCGTTCTTCTGATGGTATTTTTTTGGGTTACTCGACTTCTTCTCATAGCTATAGGGTCTAGAGTTGTGATGCAAATAGGATCATAGAGACCTGTGACGTGACTTTTGATGAGGCTAGCCTAGAAGCTAGACCTGATATTTCAGGCTCTTCTTATCCCTCCAAGACCATCTTTGTAGAGGATGAGGATGATGGAGATGATGGTGCTCCACCTGATCCAGTCCCCTCTTGCTCTGCACCTTAGGGAGACCAGCCCTTACCTTCGGACTCTCCTTCAGCAGGTGGCTCTGTTCCTAGCTCTCTTGCTCTAGAGGTAGAGGCCTCTTCTACCTCTGGTTCTCCCCGCTACATTTAGCGTTCTCATCCACCTGAGCAAATCATTAGTGATCTGTTTGAGTGTGTGACGCGCTCAAAATCAGGCTTATTTTCTTTCTGCCTTCACTCTGTCTTTGTTGCCTCTTTCGAGCCAAAAGATGTTGCTCATGTATTATCCGATGAATCATAAATTAATGCAATGCATGAGGAACTAGAAAACTTTGAGAGGAACAAATCTGGCAGCTTGTACAACCCCCATCTGATCATAATGTCATTGGGACCAAGTGGGTGTTAAAAAATAAGCAGAGTGAGGATGGGGTTGTCATTCGCAACAAAGCTAGACTAGTTGCACAGGGTTTCACTCAGGTTAAGGGTCTTGACTTTAAGGAGACCTTTGCCCCTTTAGCTAGACCAGAGGCGATTAGAATATTGTTTGTATTTTCTGCATCCCAAGGCTTTAAGCTCTATCAAATGGATGTCAAGAGTGCTTTCCTCAATGGCTTTATTGAGGAAGAGGTTTATGTCAAGCAACCTCTAGGATTTGAGAACCCCAAATACCCAAACCATGTCTACAAGCTTTCCAAAGCCTTGTATGAACTTAAGTAGGCCCCTAGAGCATCGTATGAGAGGTTTAATTCCTATCTTCTCAGTTCTGGTTTCAAAATGGGTATAATAGACAAAACTCTATTTATCAGACACCAGGTGTCGATGTTTGTTGTCGGCAATATTGAATACAGGGCTAGGCGCTGGATCGAAACTCGATGTAGCACAAGACACTGGAATTATACAGGTTCAGGCTCTCACAAAGGAGATAATACCCTAGTTCTATGCTCTGGGATTATGAATGTCTAGCTTAATGCTGATGATCTCGTCATCATGTTTCTCTGTCCCCCCCTTATATAGTGGAGGGGTGCGGTTACAACGAAGAGTCCCGGTCGATTACAAGATGGAGATTCTATCCCTATCCTTTCCCGCTGAACCTACTAACAACCTGGATTACAATCGTATCCTACCTAATCAAGTATTAGTTACTATCTTCAGGGCTTCCTTGCTGCGCACGGCAGTAGTCCTCCGGGTGATACCCATTTCAATGCAGTCGGCTCGGCCCATCCCATCTTGGGTGGTCCTCGCAGTCCACCATGCAGATACCTGGGGTCTATGTACTCCACACCAGGATTCTCATTTCCTTCTCGTTCAAATTTATGTGGACGATATTATCTTTGGTGGCCTTCTCATTCTCTTGTATCTCAGTTTTTTGAGGTGATGAGCACAGAGTTTGAGATGAGTATGATGGGCGAGTTGAGCTATTTTCTCAGATTCCAAATCAAGCAGGCTTAGGAGGGTACTTTTCTACACCAAGATAAGTACACTCGGGACCTCTTGAGGCGGTTTGATATGTCTGATGGGAAGTCTGTGATGACTCCTATGGTCACCACCGCTGTCCTCGAGCCCATGAGGATGGTGAGCCTGCTGATCAGAAGGAATTTCGGAGCATGATTGGCTCCCTCTTATATATCTTAATGCTTTTCGGCCGGACATACACTTTGTTGTGTGCATGTGCGCTCGCTTTCAGGCTTCTCCTTGCATCGCTCATCGCCAATCAGTGAAGCGCATCTTCAGGTACCTTCGAGCTACCATTGATTATGGTATCTGGTATTCTTCTTTCTCTAGTCTATCCCTTAGAGCCTTTTCCGATGCTGACTTTGCTGGCTGTAGGATAGATTGGAAAAGCACTTCTGGCACTTGCCAATTCATTGGAACTTCTCTTGTTTCTTGGTTATCTAAGAAGCAGTACAGAATCGCACAATCCACCACTACGGACGAGTATGTTGCTGCAGCCAATTACTATAGCCAGGTGCTCTGGATGAGATTGACCTTGCGGGACTTTGGGTTAGAGACAGAGAGTGTTCCACTTTTCTGTGATAACACTTCTGCTATTTGCATTGCCAAGAACCCAGTGCAGCACTCTTGGACCAAGCACATTGATGTTAGATATCACTTCCTTAGAGGTCATGTGGAGAAATGAGACATAGTGCTTCAGTTTGTGGAGAGTGACCACCAGTTGGCCAATATCTTTACCAAACCTTTGGATAGCTCTAGATTTGTTGCCTTGAGGAGTAAGCTTGGAGTCGTGTGCCCTTACGGCCTTCTGTGAGGGGGAGTTGATCTGATATTATGTCTTATATTTTATTTTAGTTTTTCTTTTCTTTTGTATTGTGCTGGGTTCTTATGGGTTTTATTCCTTAGAGTTTTGAGTTCACTTCATTTAGACTTCTGGCATGCTTTGCATGGATCTCTCATCTTGTGCTTTAGGTTGCTATCATGCTTAATTAGTTGTTCTCTCTTTTCTCTAGATTAAGTTCCCTCACAGTCTTATAAGTCTAGCAGGTGTTGAGCCCCCTAGGTAGATAGGGTCTGTGTGCACTCCTTAGTTTGGAATCTAGAGACAGCTTTCCTATGTCAGTCATTGGGGAAGATGAGAGTAAGTCTAAGTTGTCGTATTCTCTACTATCTTCTCTTTGATCTATAGCTACCCAGTTTGCAGTTTCTTATCTTCTTCTCTCTCTTCTGTGTTTCTGGTTTTTGGTTGAGTTACCTTTGGATCCTTCTTTTGGTATCCTTCTTGAGCTTAATCTTGCTAATAACTCAACTTGAACCAGTTTTGTGCTTAAAATTGAATCACTTGTTGAGGGAGAGCTTAAGAAACTATCTCATGCATTGCATATAGACTTGATTTTTATTTTATGAGCTTTGTCTATTATGCAAATGATCCATGTTTCATTTTATACTCCATGCTATATAATGAAGAAAATTACTTGCTTAGATATGTTTAAAGTCATTTATCTTGCTAAGCTTTCAAAATCAAGAAATTAGTCTTAAAAGAAAAACTTGATAAAACATGTTGCGTTTACTTGTCAAGTTTCCTCTCTAGTGGTATTTGCTATGATTTGTGAAATTTTGGAGTTCTACAAAGTCCCTATAGCAACTTGGATGAAACATGTTTGATTCATACTTGTGTCCTTCACTTGCTTATCAAAATGCTAAAATGAAAGTAAAGCAAAAATTGACTCCTTTTATGCACATTAGACTCAACACACTACATTCACAAGATAGCTTCTCATTGCACTAGAGATGAATTTGGAATATGGTGTGTATGACCAAGATCATTCTCTTAAAAGTTCTTTTTGAGATGATCGAACATGGCTTAAGTCAATTGCTTTAAAAATGCAAATATATATAAAACACACACATATGTGGGTAAAGAATGCAAATAATGTCAAACATTTGCACCCCGCTATGTCTTTCAAAGATTCAAAGGAAAATTTGCATACAATGAAAATAAATAATAAGCTCAAAGGACCTTGTATGAACTTTTAGATTCCCCAAAGTGTTGAGTAGGTTGAACTCTAGGTTTTCCAATTGATCCTTTGAATGGCTTTGCTTCTAGTTTTGAAACTAATGACAAGTGTTGCTCATGTTCAATCTTGCTAAAAATGACATAGTTTCAGTTAAATCTTACTAGCAAAATGTTTATTTACCCTTGGACATGCCTTAGCTTAGTCTATTTTTGTCATAACTTAGCTTGGTGTCATAACTTGTCTTGTTGGTCAATTGGATAATCTTCAAAGCTCCCTTAGGCTACATTACTTGCATAAAAACAACAAAAAAAGGGGGACTCCCCTCCTTCTAAATGTTGCATCACTTGGATAATTCTCGCAATTTACTTTCTTGCAATTTGTATTTGCCTCCTCTCCTTCTAAATTCTGCTGATCTTGGATGTCTTGAGTATGTTCATATAGTTTTACATCACTTTTGTACCCTAGGATAGACTAGAGATTATATTTTCTATCAAGTTGCAACTCTGTCCAGAACTTGTTCTTCGTGCAACAACTAGTGTTTGATTTTTAAAACAATCTAGAAACATCATTTTTGAGTGATTCTTATTGAAAAAGGAGCAGGACTCTCATATCCATTAGTGAAAAAATTTGGGAGTCCATTGGTTGCACCATTTGGGCGCCATGATGTGAAAACCGAGCCCCAAACTTTCTGCTCAAAGTTCCTGACAAACTGTGATATTTGATTTTTGCTGATTTTTCTACAAGGATTTTTGAGGTGTTCTTTGGTGGAGTGCTTCAAGATGCATTTTCTCATATGAATAAAAGTTCCCAAAATTTCTAGAGTAACAGAATTTCACCAACCACCTGCTCTAACTGAGGACAGTTTCTGGAAATTCTGCTTTTGTTTTCTGAAAGTGACTTTTGTGATTTGGCTCAATCTCCTTTCTAAAAGCAAGAGTTGAATTGATTCCTTTTGTTTTGGATACTTGACAACCAGAATTGTAACTCAAAAATCCACACATATTCCATGGTTCTCGTCCATGCAAGCTAGTGGTATACATAGTTGTCACGTTGTTCGGGTTTTTCACGATTTTTTTGGGCGATCTTTTCAAGATTTTAGTTGGAGTATTTTGTGGGGAAAATTTTATTCATGACTATTCACCCCCCCTCTATTCGCCATCTCGATCCTTCAATGGTGCACTTGGCTATTCATCTACCAGATGAGGCAATTCTTAGTGGTCCAGTTCAATTTGGCTGGATGTACCCAGTAGAACGTTGACTTGGCAGTTTAGAAGGTTTTGTGAGGAACATGGCAAGACCAGAAGGGTCCATTGCAGAGGCATATGTAGCTGAGGAGGCCATGACATTTTGCTCAAGATACATAGACGATGTTGACACCAGATTTAATCGGGAAGACAAAAGTGGGGATGGATCTGTAGAAAACCTAGTGGATTGTGACATCTCTATTTTTATGCATGGTGTTAATTTAGTAGGATCCTGTAGAGTTACATTTCTTGATGGTTAACTTGACAAGCTTATTTGGTTTGTGCTAAATAATTGTGAAGAGGTTGATCCATACATGACGTGTGTAATCATTTATATTGAACTTAATTTTTACAAAAATGTGGACTTAATTTAATGCTAGATAATGATATGTTTGGTTTTTCCTGTTTTGCAGAATGTTCAGAGAAGAGTTAGAGAAAGAAAGGGCAAATGATATTGACAGAAGGGTGATGACTGGATTTCAGAAATGGTTCAAAAAATATGTAAGCGAGCAAAAAGGTGAGGTTAGTGATCACCTACATGTACTATCGTGTGGTCTAGATCTCCAAGTTAGTATTTATTCATCCTGCACTATTAATGGTGTTCGGTACAACACCGTTGATCGTGAGAAAAACATGAAGACCCAGAATAGTTCCATCTTAGTGGAGGGTACACATAATGGCCTATTCACTGAATTTTATGGTTCATTGAAAGAGATCATTGAGTTGGCATATAACTCAGATCTACAAGTTAGTCGATCAGTGATTCTTTTTCGATGTGACTGGTATGATCAAGATAGAAAGAGGAGAGGCATTAGAAATGATGAATATTTCAAATCCGTCAATATTGAGAGGCTATGGTACAAGATAGATCCTTTTATTTTGGCCACTCAAGCAAAAAAGATATTTTACTTACCAAACACTAAATTGGGCAAAAATTGGTAAGTTGTGCAGAAGTTTGAGCATAGGCATATATATGATGTGGTTGAAAATGAGATGACCAATAAAGTTGGTGTATACCAAGAAGATTTTTCTGATAATGAATGTAACGTGCAAGATAGTAATCCACCATCAAAGACTCCGCAGCGATGATGATGACGAAGATGTAGCTGTTGATGCTAGTTTAGTGGACAACATAAGCAACAAGACCGAAAATGATAATAGTGCGAGTGAATCCGAATAAGATGATATTATGGTGCAGTTCACCGGTGATAATGAGCATGATAATACTCTGATGGATGACACAGATGAAGATTTATTAGGCATATGAATTGTTATGAATTTATTTCATTACTCAGTGAACTGTTACTTAGGATGACAGCGACGTGGATTGGATCTTGATGGTTGTAGTTTATTTACTATTGTTTGCAATTGTATAGGGAGATTCATCTTTTTATGTTTGCAGTTTGCAAGATTGCAGTTATAGGTTCAGTTCTTCGTATTTCTATTCAACTAGGGCAAGTCAATTATGATGAGTGCTCAGAAAACAAAATAAACATTTACTGTGGATGTCATTTTCCCACTAGCAAAGCCCAATAAAATATAAGGAAAACTGAAATCGTTATGATTTTAGAATTTGCAAGGGTATAATATGCCAACAAAAAAGAACAAATACATGTGGATAATGCTGAGGAGAGTGCCCATGATTGTCACCACCATAGCGGCCAGTTGGGTAAACTCCACTATCATCAATGAAGTTATCATCATCTACACATCTAACACCTTCTTGATCATCCTATTCCGCAAGAATACAATGTTAGCAGAGCATGCAATCTGTCCCAGATTACAAAAATAGTGGGTCAAAGAGGAATGTGAAGCTAAATAAAACAATGCAACACCCCTAACCAATACTAAAAATAGGACTCAATATGCCAAACAGAAGATACTAGATAAATATAAACTACAGAACTGCACATACCATCCTGGGTAAGCAATTTTCCCTAAAGTTAAAAATTTCAAAAATGAGAGGCTAAGAGCACAAGCAAACTCAATAATCAAGAAGATGAGTAATTTACCAGCAAACAAGCCAGACACTGCCATATCGTCTAAAAGTAAGATATTCTCCAGATAGACGTCAATTGAGCAGTCTTCTAATTATATCTATGTATCATCCTTAGCAATAAGACATGACAAAGATAAATCTGAACACTGTGTAAATCCAGAAGAACTAGAACAGATCAAAGAAACAATTTGATATTCTACGGGAGGAAAAGTCAAAAGCTATAGCAATTGCCTCGTAAAGCCAAAGCTTTCCCTGCAAAATTATGCCAATAGCATCTGGGTGGACCAAGAACAAATGCATTTCAAAAAGCCTAACCATGATTGATTTAATAATAACCAACTGCCACATTCACATCTCAATAAACTGAAACCATGTAGCAAAGGCCAAACCAACTGATCAAACAAAATCAATCGATCAAAGGAAAATTCGCTGATAAAGATGATCTGGTGAGATAATGTCTAACCTATTGAGTGGTAATAGAAAGAGGTAACACTAAAATATCATATACAACCTAATTCTAGGGTTAAGAAGTTGTTGGAACACCTCTACCTGAAAGGCACAAAGAAAATAGTACTTGGCAGTTCATATTATAAAAAATAGCATACATCCTTTTATTCTGGCAACATAGAAAACAATAAGATTTTAAATGAGGAGTAAACTAATGATCATACTATGTTTAATCAAAGGAACATACATATTCACAACATTGAACAAGTATGCAAAAATGAGAAAGGAATGTCATGCTAGTGACAGGTGGGGTTAGAGACCATCTTGATTTTCCTTTTAGCATTTGGAGAGACAATCGCATCTTTCACCTCTAGAGTGACAAAGGAAAAAACAAGTGAACCATACTACAAAACATGGTAAAGAAAACATGTTTCTTGTTGTGTCAAATATAGCAAGTTAGGGACATGGAGGTAGCAAACTGTAATGAAGACTCAACTTGAAATAAGCTCAATCATAAATCATAATCCACGCACAGTCTGTGCAGTATAGTATCTCAAAGTAAGCTCTTATCTCTTTGCACTTCCCAGCTCATAGGCAGACAATATAGTATACACAAGTCCAAATAGCAAGCCATTGCTAGCAAAAAAGAAAAAAAACTCGACTCTTGTTTGTTCTACAGAACATTTTCCATAAAATTCCCTAATGCTCACTTTCCTTTCATAAGTAGGCATGATGGTAGTTCCATCTACATAAACCTGCACAGCTAATTGGCCGGATTTATACCCTCAAAACATAGCAAAAATCACAACCAATCACTCTAAAGCCACATTGCAAACACAACCTTATAAATTAGAATCATCAGCAACACAAGCGCACCCGCAAGGACACAATCTGTCCACTGCACGAGGAAGAGAACGAACCGCACCGCCAGGCTGTACAACACCCGCATCTAGAGGCAAGCCTCATCATAATCCCTTGAAAAATTTGATGCCCAGTCAAATTCAGTCAAAACACCATCGTAAATGTCATGTATCAAACCATGACCAGATCAGTGGTAACTACCCACATCATTCATACACACAGCATCAGATCCTAATTAACCATTGCTACTGCATTCACCTAATTTACCCTGATTTCTGCGATAGTTAGAACCACTTGAACACACGGTACAAGACTACAACCAAACCAAACATACTCGAGAGGCAAGGAACACCACGCTGGCCTGCCGTCCTGGAGGAACACCAGGAGGTCCTCGACAATGACCATAGAGTAACTAAGGCTATCTACCTGGTCCGGTACACCTTCTACTGTTCTGCAGCTCCATTGCCATACCATTCAATATATGCCTGTATAGGAAAACCCAAAGATAAACTAAAATTGGTATTCAATTAGAATTAACAGCAGGCACAACACATGGTAGACCAAACTTAAGTCCAAGATTCACCTTAGATGTAGAAGGCAAAGATACATGAGCATCATCTTGAGGTAGTAAAACCACAAACAATCGATCGCGCAGAAACAGTGAGTAATGAAATCAGGGCCTTGACGACGTCGCACACTCGCGAAGCGTAACGGCTCATGATCCAAATCAGCTGGGGAACAGTGGGGCACGAAAGAGGACATGTAAAGAAACATAGAATGGAACCCTCCCTAGGGAAGCAAATCGGTGATGCACACAAGAATGGAGCCGGCGATGCACACAGGAAGAGGCTGTCTCGGGGAAAGAACAAATGGCAGAGTGGGCGAGATGAGCTGTGGAGAATGGGCACCCACACTACAAGGATGGATATTTTCCCCGAGTGTTTTCCACACTTGGGATAGGGGATAAAACACTCGGGATACCCTATCCCGAGTGCGCACACTCGGGGTATTGCACTCGGTGTTATTTTATCGGGAAAAACTGGCTAAGCCGAGTGTACTCTCGGGGGAAAAAATATATACCTGAGTGCACTCTCGGAATAGCGCTAGGATTGAGGACCGCCTGCGTGGAGGCCAGGGCAGCGACACGTCAACATCTATCCCGAGTTCACTCTCGGGATAGGTTTTTGCGGTCTATCCCGAGTGCACTCTCGGGATAGGTGGCGGCGGGGTCTATCCTGAGTGCACTCTCGGGATAGGTGGCCGCGGGGTCTACCCCGAGTGCACTCTCGGCATAGGTGGCGGCGGGGTCTATCCCGAGTGCACTCTCGGGATAGGTGGCGGCGGGGTCTACCCCGAGTGCACTCTCGGCATAGGTAGTAGCGGGGTCTACCCCGAGTGCACTCTCGGGATAGGTACCAGACCTGGCCACAAAACAGCCAGCTCAAATTATCAATTCACAATTCAATAATAACAATCACATCGATAATTCACATACACATTTCAGTAATATTTCAAGCCACAATTCACAATTCAATAATAACAATTCACATCCACATTATCAAGCCACAATTCACATCCACATTTCACATTTCACAATTCACATCCACAATTCACATTTCAAGCCACAATTCACATTCACATTATCAAGCCACAATTCACATTCACATTATCAAGCCACAAGTTACATATCACAAATGAAGTCCGAAATTCAACAAGTCCGAAGTTCAACAAACGAAGTCCACATACACAAAGCATAAAAAGTTGTACATATCACATCCATACCAAATCCAAAACCACTCCTCGAGGGCTAGATGAATCCAATTAGGTTCTGTCCCTTGTTTCTTCATCTCCTGCACATTACATTTCAAGAATAAAACATATTATATCATTTCCATTCAATACAAGGTTACATATTTATAGAAAAGACATATAAGTTAAACGTATTCGCACACAAGATATATCCATACATAACATCAAGTAGGGCAAATTTTTTAAATGGCAAGTCATCAACCAAATCAGATATGATTACTCACCTGGAGATGCAAACCAATCTATATCCTGATTTGGAATCCCAACATTATCATCACCCGATAAGACATCCTGTCGGGACCCGAATGTGCAAATCCGGACCCTCTGTGTATACTGCACTAGTCCAGGATCACGCTAGTGCACACAGGCTCAACATTAGTGAATATCACAATCATACACAACGTAAATAAGATAAAAGACATAATATATTAAATATTACCAGTTGAATGACCTTATGGTCAACTTACTTAACAATGCCTCACAAGGCTGAACAACAAATTGAACTGCAGCGGAATGAAGACGTAGGTAACCCCTCAGTATACCACAGTAACCCACTGTTAATGCTCGCACCCTAAACATTCGTCTCTCCATGGTACTCCTTCTTCAGCACTGATGATGTTTGTAGGCAAGGGTGAGTACACCAACACGTACTAAGCAAGTTGTGCATGTAATGCAATCCTATCATAGCTATATGCGTGCTTATTCCAAAGGAATGGCTAAGGGTTCATTTGCGAAAGCGAGATTTGAGAACACATAAGTACATAGATTGAAAAGACAAGAAAACAAATAATAACAAGTAAATAGATTCAGTGATTCTCAAATAAACCCAAGTTCTCCATCCTAAATCAAGTTCCATTATCCACATGGCATCCTGCCATCCCATCCAGTTATTTATTTTAATTAACTACCCTTAGTTGACCGAGGCAAGACTAACCAAAAACCAAATACGACCGCCCAATTGCTAATCTTGGCCCACCAAATCCAAATGCGACTGCCCAATTGCCACTCTTGGCCCACCAAAAACCAAATGCGACTGCCCAATTGCCACTCTTGGCCCACCATAAACAATCTTGCCACTTGCCCCAGTCTAAATCATTTTTCCTCCCCAGTTGATTACAAAACACCATGTGCTTTTCACAAATCAACATCGTTGCGTGACTCCGCTGTCACAACAACTCAATCTCTTTGTGCGACCACACATGGCCCACAAGTTATCATCATTGTTCCATATTTCATTAGTCAAGATTATTAAGCAATCTTTCATGAGCATGTGATGACGTGGCATGGCTAAGCAATTCTATTCTGTTCTAACCATCCATGTTGATTTTCTATTAACCAACTATAATTTATAACCAACCTAGGGTAACAAGTGGATCATGGCATACAATTTAACAAGGTAGGATGTAATTCAAGAGGGTATAATATCTAAATCCCAATCTAGGTCAAAATCATTTGTACTCATGAAATAACAAGTGATAAGGTAAACCAAAATAGCATGCAATCTAATTTATGGGTACAACATGATCAAAGCACAACTTGCCTTGCTTAAGCTCCTGGTATTGCTCCGAAGTTTGCTCTTGAAATAATAATCCTTCTTCCGGCACCTCGCTCAACTCAACGTCTACGCGAATCGAGAGAGAAAGCAAATAAAAACCAAAACCAAATAGCAAATAAACACCAAGAACAAATAGCAAATGAACTCGAAAATTCAAATAAAAACCCCTATTAGATATATCTTGAGTTTATAAATTTTTTAGGAGTTTGAATCACCCAAATCGGAGTTCATATGCAAAAGTTATAATATTTAGATTTTGTGAAAATAGACTAAACTCTGGAATTAGAAATTCTAAATCTTTCCGGATTACTTTTATAAAGAAAATCCGAATTTTCCCGCCCCGGCTTATACAGAGAAAACTTGGCGAAATCTAGACTGATGAACTCAATCTAACGGTTACGAGTAAATCTACTACGTGCCTTAATATCAATTGTCCGACCTAAATCCAACGGTTGATATTTAATTGGAGACGCTTACTGAATCCGTAGTATCGTGGACGAATCCCGTACACCCGATTAAGATCCGACGGCTGATGAAGCTCCCGATCGGCGATGGCTGGACCACGTGCGAAACTCGCCGAACTCGAAGAAGACGTCGATCCCGACGGCGATCTCCTTCCCTGGCGATGTTCCGGCGGAACTACGGCGTACGAAATGCACTTCGGCGGTAACTCAGCGATCCTTCACGTTTTCTGAGCAATGGCGCGACTTGCTCGAAAATCTCCGTATTCTTGTCCCTCATGCGATTCTCGCTTTCGCTTCCTCTGGTCATTACTTTTTTGGTCGCTCGATTTCTTCGATGAAGCCGCGTGCTCCTTGGCGAAACCTCCGATCTGCCGACATCGACTTCTCTCGCGATTTTCCTTCGCTCGGTTGTTGCTTGGTCCTAGCGATGCCCCGCGAGATTTATATAGTGATCGCGTCGCCCTACTCCCGCCCGAGCGAACTCCGCTTTCAAAAGGATTTGAATTTCCTTGCTGATCCGTCGCCCGGTGTCCTTCCTTCCCGCCGATCACGGCTTCGAGTCCTCTACCAAATTCGACGCCACTGGAGCCGTTCCTTTTTCCCGCGGACTCGAGCCTCGGCAGCGTCGCGACGATTCGACGCCAACGCAACTAGTCTTTGGCGCCAAGTGCGATCGTTTTGACTTGGTCGCTCGTCTTCCAATGGGATCGAATCAGCGCAAGAATTCAATCGTCACACGTTCTTTGCTCTCCGCCACGGACGATCTCGAACCACCGGATTTTTGGCGCCAACTCGGCGGTTTCAATCGCTACGCCACGGAGACTACGAAGGAAATATTTCAAGACCTGACCCGAAGTCCGGACGAACTCGATGACGGCGCTAGAACCCGGATCATCTACGCCGGAGGAAACGGAAGGCTCTCCACGAGTCCGGATCTTGGTACTGAATTACATGCAATAACATCCATCCGAATCGCACCCAAATTCCTTCGGACACGACCTACCTCCAATCCGGTCCAACCAATCAAATTCCTATTCGATTTAATCCGGAGAGAAAGCGAAATTTCCCAAAAATACTTGAGACCTTCTATACTCAAAATAAAATATTTTTAGGGAGACTTTATTTTAATTTCCTTTTTATAAATATTTCTTAACAAAAGCCATATATACTTAATTTGAAATGATTTAAATAAATCCCAGAACATCCAATAAATCCAGAAAATTCACAAAAATCATAAATTACATTAAAATAATATTAATTAATTAAGACTCGAAAATTGGGATGTTACAAACCTCCCCCCCTTAACGGAATCTCGACCCCGAGATTCAGGGCTAACTAGAGAATAGGTTCGGGAATTCTGCCTTCAGATCCTCTTGCAACTCAATAGCTTCTAATGGCGTTTGCTCTGTTGGCACTCTGAGACATTTCTTAAGCTGCAACACATGGAACACATCATGGACTCCTGCTAATGACTATGGCAACTCCAACTGATACGCAACCTCCCCTCGGTGGCTCAGAATTTTAAATGGTCCAACATATCTAGGTGCGAGCTTTCCTTTAACGTTGAACCTTTTCACACCTTTCAGGGGAGTAACTTTGAGATACACGAAATCGTTGGGTTCGAAACTTAACTCGCGACGACGATTATTAGCATAACTTTTCCGCCTTAATTTCGCTGCTTTCAGCCTTTCAAATTCCTTGCATAATTTTGGTTAACTGCTTTTTATTAACATATCCGCACCGTGGCCTTATAACTCTAACGTTAACTACCACAATGACTTTATGAGAATGCCTATGGATTCTGTCATAGGAATCTTTAATCATTTCTAGCCATTTTCTTCTCTCCATATTAAGATTTGACTGAGTAAATATATTTAGACTCTTAAGGTTCATATCTATTTTCAATGGAATAGTGACACCATTTTTTTTTCCGGCGCGCACTACAACGACTAACTCCCAGTCATACGTAGGGTAATTTCAACTGTCTCATCGTTTATGCAACAACGTTGGTTCACTTCTCAGATTATGTCTAGAAGCATCATCCTTATATATTGAAACTACTCCGCACAGCTAGTAATACTAACACATGCGTTAATGGTAACCGCTCTTTCAACTTCCGAAAACCCCTTTAGCAGTCTTTATATGACTAAGGATTTTGACCATTTCACTTCCGGAATTCACACTGGTTGAACTTAGCATATGACTACTACTCTTGCAATCTTTCTAAATCAATCTAACATGTTCTGCATGATCTTCTCTTGTCTTAGGGTATACTAGATTGTCATCAACCATGAATTTATCAGTTACTCCATAAATATCTTACTTATCATGTTTATTAGATATGCGGGCATCGGTCAATTCAGGAGATTTAGCCAAAACTTTTATCGTTTTTGTAGAGAGCGCAATCTTAGAAACATCTTTCCCCTAATTCCTAAATTTATGATAGCCTAAGCGAAATTTTGTCCCAAAGAAATTCCAATTCTATTCTCAACTGTTTAATCATGTAGTCGATCCTGATATTGGATACTTGTTACTGATATTTTATTTGTTTAGAGCACGATTTAGTGCACTCTCTTTGATCTTCCATTTGCATTTTAATGAACAAGAATTTCCATGGTGATATACTAAGTTTTCAAAACTTTTCCTAGTAACTCTTCGATATGCTTCTCTATTTCCCACTAATTCCTTAGTATACATTTTGACATGGTTTTTTTTCCTATTGGGCTGTACCAAGCACTAATTCGCTCACAAATTGGGTCTTTCGATATGACGGTATATCGGCAAATTCTTGGGAAATATACCATGGTATTCTCTGACAACTAGCACATCTTCTATTTGGCAAACTCCACACTATTATCCATCAGCTGGCTAATCACAACTGTCATTACTTGATATACATTTTTTTTTATATTCAGGATTTCAAATCGCTATACTCTTCACCAAAATAGCCCTATGTTTGAACATCTAACTAATTTCAAGAATAACCTAAATATCCAACACAATACGTTTTGCTTGGGACTCTAGCACAACTGAGTAGATACTGACAAATCTTCCGATTAATGAGATTATGCTAGGTACCACTTAAACTAGCCACCATTTCACATGCATCATTTTTAGATAACCCTTAACACCAGATTATTCTTAGAGAGTTAGATGTCTCTCTCATCCAATGTTAATACCATGATGAGAGTTTTGGGTGTCCTAAGCAGAAATTTCAATTTAGTATCTATAATGCATAGTTTCATATATCTACCCAATATGGAGTCATATACATACCTCTTGTCTCGGTTGATGTTGAGGCGTCGAGAATGCATTGAAGTTAAAGTTCAATACAGGCGGTGGAGGAGGTGGATTTCCTGAAGAGGTTGCTAGAGCATAATCCTGCCAACAAGAATGTTACCATTTGACTACTATGAACATCTCAAATTTAACACAAATGTCAATTACTTTTTTACCTGCATCCACTGTGCCATGGCCGTGAATCCCGTATGCATAGCATTCCGCATCTCTCGGTTCTCATTCCGCATATCTCGGTTCTCATCCCGCACGCTCGCAAGCTCACGTCTCAACTCTTCATCGCTTTGCCTCGTAGAAGAAGAAGCATTGCTTGAAGTGCTAAATGGGGCAGAAGTCAAACGCACATTCCTATCATCAAATGCACCATCAAGAAGCGCATAACGACCATGAGGCTTCCCACCCGTATTCTGGTACATCAATTGTGCATCAAAATCCCCATGCAGCCAATTAACATCAGGTCCATGCCTTTCTTGGTATGCATCTCGATACCTCCCCTGCAAAGGTACGAAAACATTGAAATGCCACAACTATTCTGAAAAACAAAATTAGCTACGTGTTAGTGTTAGTGCTACGCACCAAGTTCATCTGGACATATGGGTTGGTGACAGGTGGAATCTCAGAACCCGCAAAGTTTTCCATGTCTTGCATCGAAACCCCCCCATGAATAGCATAAGCCTCTAAAGGTGTCACAGGTCTTCGAAACCTCCTCTCCTGCAAAAAAACAAGGAAAATGTATTAAGTCCGAGTGTTAGAAATGATGGTTTGAAAATACAAACTTTCTATTACCATTTCCTGCTGGGTTCGACTAATAGAACTAGATCCACCTCGGTTCACCCTTGCCCCTGAAGTGGCACGGAGATTCCGCTTCATTTCACTAACACGCTGCCATGCTGGATCACACCATTGTGTAATGAGATGCCCCCAAGCCTCGTCATCGATCCATGCAGGTTGGACTTGGTTATACTCAGCAGCAGTGAGAAACAATGGATTCTCTCTTGTGTCAATGTCTTCATCTTCACACACATCTTTGTAGTACTTGGTCACAGCTGCTACTCGAGTGTTGTACATTAGCTGCTCAGCATGGTATTGGCAAGCCGCCTCTAAAGTTGCCTCCCATCTCGCCCTAGTGTCATTCGGGTAATCTTCACCTTCAGGATATGTGTACCGAGCCTGCATTCCATAGAGTTATAAAGAACATAACAAGTAAAGAACATAACAAGGCTACCAATGTCATATAGCAGGTCCTTAGTTTATAAAATTTCGGCATGACCTCTCTAGAAAATAGGACATCCACTCAGCAGACAGAAAACATTTGCAGCAAGATATCATTCTAGCAGGTCCTTAGTTAACCAATCACAGTATCACACATCCAATAGAAATTTAGTAAACTCCACCACGACGAACAACACAATACAACCGCATTAATTAGCATATACATTGATGAACATAACAAGTCTACCAATGTCATATTTGCAAATAACTTACATGGAAATCTTTCTTCACCCGATCTGCCATTGTATCACCCGCCACCAACAAAGATACCAATGTCTCCATTTTGTAGTCGCTACGATAGTGGAGGACTCAATGTCATATCTTGCACACTTTGTGGATAGTGATAGCGCAAGAGGTCGCAACACGTTGTTTGGTCCACGTGGCCTCCGGCAAATGAAATGTGTTTCCATTGCCTAGAACCATATTCAAGATGGCAAGATTATATGGATGTGAGAATTAATTACATGATGACATATAGCAAAACTTACCTTTTTCCTGCGATACTATCACCTCCTCCTCGCAGCGTGGGAGGAAGTGGAGGGATTGAACTTTGCCCCCGTGACTTGCGGACTGCAAGATTTGCATCTGCCTGAACTTCTTCTTCCCCTGTGTAGTCAGGATCCTCAGCCTGTATTTCCTCTTCCTCAGCGTGTGCTTCCTCTTGCTCTGCAGCCTGTGCTTCCTCTTGTGTAGCCTGTCTAGCTGAGGATGCTCTAGCTTCAGATCGCTTTAGTTTTTGCAAGAAATTTTTCTTCAACTTATGCCTGCATTAGTTGAAATGTTAGTAACAGATCATATATGCAATAAAATCAATAATGTAATGAAAAAACATAAGTATAATGTAATTAAAATCAATATTGTACCATATCATCTATTCATTGTCCTCATCATAATCTGGTTCACTAGCATTTGAGCTAGAATCAGTGAAGGCATCAGAATCACACTCTTCATCTGAATGAGATTCTACTTCTACACCAGTACAAACATTCCGTAATATTGTAAGATCTTTCTCATTGCATATTGTATCCACTTTATTCGAGACATAAACGACATCCAACTCATCTCCTAGATCGATAGCGAATGTGCCGCTCAACCCTTCCTCCTGAAAGAACTCGGTGGACGTCGTACTAGTTGGAGCTTGATTAATGAAATGTGACATGTCTCGTTTTGCGACATGACAGACCACCCACCAATCTTTCAAGTCAATCTTCTTGACTTGTTTTGTTTTGGGACCTGACATATCTCGTTTAGGGACCTTACATGGGTACGGGGTGTAGTATACTTGAGAGCACTGATGAGGTAGAACAAATGGCTCAAAGACAGAATGTTTTGATGTATGTTTGATCTCAACCAAACCAATATTTGGAGAGCGCCTCACACCGGTTGTTGGATTGAACCAATGACAATCGAATAAAACTAAGTTGAAATGTTTATCACCAGGGAATGTCACTTCAATGATATCTTCAATTATACCGTAGTATTCGATCTTGGAACTACCCTCTCCAGAGCTAGTATAGACACCACTGTTAACAGTAGTCAAATTTGCCTTTTGCCGCTCATACTTTGTAGAACGGAATCTATATCCATTGATATCATATCCATTAACTGATGTCACCTGGATCCGACATGTACGAGAAATCTGCTTTAAGTCCTGATGGACGCTTGGAGTTTTCATGCATCATGAAATATGAAAAAGGAGTAAATAAATCTATCTAATTTATTTCGTAATCAATGGAAGGTTGTTCACTTACATATTTTCGGAACCAGTCAATGAAATTGGGATGTCCAACTCCGGCCCCATTTTTCCTTAACCTATCTAGTTCAGTAGCAGATGGTTGTCCCCTACCAGGCCAAACCGTTTTTATCATATTGGCTATCAAACAAATTAACAAATATATTAGTATACATGTGTTTGTGTTTGGGTATATGTAAATTACCAAAATAGAGGCACTTACTCAACAAAATCATCAATTTCCAATGTGTTTGTGTATATGTAAATCATTATTCCTTTATGCTCCTCTGGTGTCAGCATACGAGAGCTATTGTTCCCTTGTTTCCGTCCTGGGACTTTCATAGTGCTAAGTGTGCAATTCGGAGTGTTGACTTCATACCCGTCATCATATCGTGGCCGCTTATTTCTAGAAGACTGAACTTCACTTGAGAAATATAATGATACGAAGTTTGATATCTCTTCTGCGATATAAGCCTCCACAATGCATCCTTCCACTCTAGCCTTGTTTTTTACCCGTTTCTTAACATGTTGAAGAGCCCTACACATGTAAATCGTGATATTTAGCCATCCCATCACACGAGAATAGTTTACAAAGTAGGGACATCTTACCTTTCGAATGGATACATCCACCGATATTGAACAGGTCCACCCAGACGTGCTTCATATGGTAAATGGATAACCATGTGCATCATGCATGTGAAAAACCCTAGCGGAAATATTTTCTCAAGTTTGCACAAAAGAACAGGTATCACTTCTTCCAATTCCCTCATTCTTTGTGGATCGATCTCCTTGGCACATAATTGCCTAAAAAAGTAGCTCAACTCAGCCAGCGAGATCCACACGCTCTCGGGAAGAAATCCACGGAAAGCTATCGGCATGAGAATCTCAATGAAGATGTGAAAATCATGACTTTTCATCCCATTCACACGGAGTTGTTGAAGGTTGACTCCCCGTCTAATGTTTGCTGCATACATATCTGGAAACTTCAACTCTTTCATCCATTGCAGAACTAGTATTTTTTCTGATCTATTTAAGCAGAAAGTCGCCTTTGGCTTTTCCCAAGTACCGTTAGATTTCTCCTTCAAATGATAGTTTGGACGATCGCACAACTCTTCAAGGTCTAGTCGGGCCTTTACATTATCCTTAGTTCGATCAGCAATATCAATGCACGTCGACCAAAACAATTCGCCACATTTTTCTCTCGGATGCATGACATCAACATTGTGACGCAACAAGAGTTTTTCAAAGTATGGCAAGCTCGAAGCTTTGCCCGGCACGGGTCCAATTTTGTGTCCCCGAGAAACCTTCAAATTGGTGTTTCATTTACTCGCTTGGTACTAAATCTAGAAGTTGCTTATGAATTTGGACACATGTCAGACGAGGTGGAGGGGGATCGAACACCTGCCTACGCTTCCGGAATTCCTTTTGACTCCGTCTGAATGGGTGTTCAGCTTTAAGAAACTGTCGATGACAGTCAAACCAGCTGTACTTTTTACCATTCCTCAACCATAATGCAGACAAGTTTCCCAAACAAACTGGACATGCAAATTTCCCATGTGTGCTGTGTCCAGATACCATTCCAAGAGCAGGCAAATCATTAATGGACCATAGATAGCATGCTCGCATGTTGAATGCTTGTCTCGAAGATCTATCATATGTTACAACTCCATCCTATAACTTATGTAGATCATCATACAGAGGTTGCATGTATATGTCAATGTTTTTGCCAGGATGCTCCGGACCAGGAATAATTAGAGTGAGAAACATGTATTCCTTCTTCATGCAGTGTGTCGGAGGTAAGTTATAAGGAACAACAAAGACAGGCCAACAAGAATACGGTGCAGCGGCAAAACTAAATGGAGAGAAGCCATCGTGCATGCAGACCAACCGTACATTTCTGGATTCTGCGGCAAAGTCAGGAAAGTCAAGATCAAACTGCCTCCAAGCTTCACCATCAGACGGGTGTACCATCATGTCAGGTTTATCTATATATCCATCTCTATGACATCGCATGAGTGCGGCAGTGTTGGCATCCATATAGCACCTTTGAAGTCGAGGAATGAGCGGAAGATAGCGCAAAATTTTTCTTGCAACTGGTTTTCGACGGCTTATTCCGGAATCATTCTCCACATGCACGTACCGTGCTTCTCCACACACATCGCATTTTGTCTTTTCAATGCTGTCCTTCCAGAATAGCATGCATCCTTTTACGCAAGCATCGATCTTGTTGTACGACATACCTACACCACTTAACAGTCATTTAGACTCGTTAAATGTCCTAGGCATTTTTGAATCCGACGTGACCGGTAGAAGATCATGCATTAGACTGAGATTTGCATCATATGCAGCATTTGAAAGGTTGTACTGAGATTTCATAGACATCAAACGAGAAACTGGAGAGTACAATCTCATTAGTGTCTTTATGGACCTACCGCATGGTGGACTCGACCAATTTGAAGAAAGAATCTGCTTGCAATAGATGCGTTTGTGTACTGACAGCTTCATGAGCATTCCTGACATCTTCCAGCATGTCACTCATGTGGTGAGATTCATCGACCTCCTCATGTTGACGAGGTCGGACAGACGGTCTTGCCTCTCCATGTGAAGTCCACACGAGGTATTCAGGTGTAAAGCCATTCTTCACTAAATGACCTGATACAGTTTGGAGATCTTGTTTCTTGTAATTTCCACATGTCCGACAAGGGCAACTAGACAACATTTGATTAGAATTTGGCCCGGGAAAAGCGATACTAAGAAACTCTTTTGTTTTTCTAAACCAATTAATATTTGGCCTCCCGTTCTCCCAATCCGTATACATCCATGAGCGATCTTCAGCCATTTTTTACTTTCTATGATATAATGAAAGAATATCACTATAAAAAAGAGGACACAAGTATTATATTGACATACACAGACATACACCAACTATTTCTTAATATGTTCACATTTCATCATGTTGACATGAACATATACAGTAGTAAACCATAACAAAATAAATATACATAAAGCCAAAAGTAAAGCATAAATTAGCATTCATTAATTTAGTTAAATCACATTTAAAGTAACATACACAGTGGTAAACCATAATAAAACAAACATACACAGTGGTACTACACTGCTAGTAATCAGTTAATGCACTTTCTGTAGCTCTAATGGAATCTGGTTGCATTATTCTCTCAATTGGTCAATCGGAAATTCCGTAGCAATTAAATACTAGTTTACAGGAAAATATTACTCAAAGTGGTCATGTGATGACTGATAATTTTGTGATCCATCTCAATTTAGACTACATTAATTTTGGTGCTACTACGACATCACCTAGCAGAAAGTAACTATAAAACTTTTCGTCATTGAAAGTTTGCAAGTTTTCCCTCACATTTCGTCATTCACAGATTTTAATCCATGTTTCCTTAACTGGAAATAAGGTATATAATAGATTGGATATAACAATTTTTGATATGCACTGAATGTGTTTTCGTCGTGACACTGATAAAGTCGATTATCAAAGGGCTACACTGATAAAGTCGATTATCAAAGGAAATGAACTTATATAGTGGTAAACCATAATAAAATAAATATACATAAAGCCAAAAGTAAAACATAAATTAGCATTCATTAACTTAGTTAAATCACGTTTAAAGCAACATACACAGTGGTAAACCATAATAAAACAAATATACATAGTACCAAAAGTAAACATAAATTAGTATTCATTAACTTACATTATTCCCGAAGGCAAAACACTAGAGTGAGGCTACGCCGAGTGCACTCTCGAGGACAACACTAGAGCAAAGCTACGCCGAGTGCACTCTCGGGGACTCACCTAGAAAGCATCCAAAGCAAGCACGTTCAATTATTGACGATATCCATATGGTCTAGTAATCAAAATTTTTATTCATACCACCGCAGAGGGAGAAGGGTCGACAACCATGGAGAGGACAGGCAGGTGAGGAGGGCAAGGGCCATGAAGCGGCAAGGCAGAGCAACCAAGGATCGCGAGGGCCGCCCCAGACAGTAAGAGGCGGAGAGAGGCCGCCGGGCAATGGGGAGGGCGGCGGGGGAGGTGACGCCGCGGTGGAGAGGGTCACGGGAGTGGCGACGCGGGCAGGAGAGGGCGGCCGTGGCCGTGGGCAAAGAGCAACAATGCCGGTGGAGGCGGGTTCGGCAGAGCAACGGCGGCGGTGAGCGCTGGCAAGGCGAGGGCGGCAGTGGGGAAGCCGTGCCGTGGAGGGCGCATGCAGCAGAGGGACGCCAAGTGACGAGAAGTAAGCGGCGGACGCTGCAAAGACAGATGGAGGTGGTGGTCGGACGAGGTCGGTGGTGGCGGCGGACCAGCCGACGGAGGACAGAGGTGGATTGGGGTCAAGGCGGCGGCAAGACAAAGAGCCCTCCAATGGCAAGCGCTAACAAATCGGAATGGAGTTCCCGTGGGCGAATGGGGGCTAAAGGGCGAACCCTAGGCCGAGTGGCCTCTCGGCACAGCCTGCGGGCCCCACGCCAAGGAACACTGCCCCGAGTGGCCTCTCGGAATATTCTCCGGCTGCGCCGAGTGCCCTCTCGGCACACCTAAGGGCCCCACGTGCCAGCAAAGGTCTCCGAGTCTCGAGCAGCCTGCGGGCCCACGTGAAGGAACACTGCCCTGAGTGGCCTCTCGGAATATTCTCCGGCTGCGCCGAGTGCCCTCTCGGCACATCTATGGGCCCCATGTGCCAGCATATTAGGGTATCCGATTCTCGCACAGCCTGCGGGCCCCACGCGAGGGAACTTCCCCGAGTGGCCTCTCGATAGACGTATGGGCCCCATGTGCCAGCAAATTTTGGTGCCATACAACATTGACAAATCCAATATTGAAATTTTGGTGGTTTATTCCCCGAGTGCCCTCTCGGAATAGCATTCAATACCCCGAGTGGCCTCTCGGCATAGCCTGTACATAAGTCTATTCTAAAACAGGATTTGGCTTGGTGTCAAATAAGAATACGATACATAGTTTTCTATTTTTATGATTTAAGCCAATTTTCGATTTGATGACAACAAATTTCACCCAAACAGTTAGATTTATTAACTAAAGAATATAGTTTTATTTAATCCACTTTATTGGATCGAGTTGAACTTTTGACGACTTCTGTAATAACAAATATGATCTAATTAATAAACTTTATAAAATTTGATGCACTTTCTAGTGAATTAGTTATGGGGTATGTATGATTACAAAGTTCAAAATTATACCATCATATATGCTAGGTTTTGACATAAATGAACTACCTAATTTTTATTTTGAACACATATTGAGCGGTTTAAAATAGCACATCACTCTTTTTTGAGAACATTGTAAACAGGTTTCAGATTCCTAGAAGAAATATGCCTCATCCATCACGTTGACATATCGTCGTAGATATATTTGTTATGATCTTATATCGCAACAGATTATAAATCGTCTCCTACTTCCGCGGCCCAAAAAAGAGACTAGCTTTCCAATTTCATTTGGACAAAGAATAAAATTTTTTAAAGAAAATGTCGAAAGAGCGATTTGATGATGGCTTCAGCGAGATATACGTATGAAAAAACAGAAGAAAGTGGACTTGATTGATTCCTAGGATCCGTCTTCTGGTTGGGCACGTACACTTTGATCCTTCTAGCTTGTGGCAGGCAGAAAGGTCTCCGTCGAAAGGCTTAAGAGCACCAAACTTCAAATGAATATGCAGTGCGTTCGAACATCACCCGAAATTGCACAAGCCAAGCACTTAACGGGGCAAGTTGTTGAAATTCAACCTTCTTTTATGTTTAAAAATCTGTATAATTTACAAGCGGTTTAGAAGCACCTCCTATCAAATATTCTCTGGCCAACCATATGCCGAGTGCCCACTCGGATCAGTCGCTACAAATCCTGGCCGTGCAAGTTTACTGTAGTCACCTATCCCGAGTGCCCACTCAGATCAGCTGCCACAAATCCTAACCGTCCCCTTGAATCGACGGCTGAGGGTTGTTAATGGCCTTTACTGTAGTCACTTTTTCCGAGTGCCCTCTCGGGCTAGAGGGAGACCTATGCCGAGTGCCCACTCGGGCTAGAGTTCCCCTAGCGCCCACGCGGGAGTTTGGATTTGAATGTGGGGTTTGAATCTGCGTAACCAATGGCGCCCACACCTGTGCCGAGTGCCCTCTCGGCATATTTTTAATCTGCACCGAGTGGCCACTCGGTATAGAGTGCATTGCTTTTGCTGACTTGGCAACTGGTGGTCTATCCCGAGTGTGCCCTCGTATTATTTTGTCCTACGTGGACGAATACGTCATATTACGAGTGCCCTCTCGGAATAGATGTTGTACATTCCGAGAGCATACTCGGGTTAGATGACTTTGTCCGAGAGGCATCTACAACGAGAGTACACTCGGCATTGGGTTATCTACACCGAGTGTGCACTCGGCTTGTCATTTTCACACTCGGCCCAAAACTGAATTCTTGTAGTGCCACCATGATGTGTAGGCGCAACAATCGATAGGGCATCGGTAACGCAACAGAGACAAAAGAATGGAGCTTCTAGGCACACGAAATGACAGGAGCAGAAAATGAGGACATGTTATCAGCCGTCGATTGCACAACCGATACAAAGAAACGGATGGAGACGCAAAGGGCAAATGGAGACGGACAGACGTCAGCGGCAAACAGACAGTGCCTACCAGAAACCGCATTCATCTCTGACCCGATTTGTACGGCAGCCTCCAGGAACACCTGAAATCTCCCCGCTATAATATAAGGTATACAAACAATGCAGGTCTAATAGTGTACCCTTGGTCTTTAGTGACGAATTCTATTATGAATTTAGTGACAAACTAGAAAGAATGCAGTTACCCTTAATTACCCTTCTTTGAGTGCAGTTAGCTATGATGGCACAGAAGCACGATTATTGCACACCAACAACAACAGATACAGCATGTACACCAATAACAGTACATACATGAACACATTATTCCTTTCATACATCCACAAGTCAGATAGCACAACAAAGATGGTGAAATCATAACTTTATTACTTTCATATACTGATGAGTCTTACATAACATTAGAGAGACAAGTGAACACATGGGTCTTACATAACATTATTCAGGGTACCCACTGATTCATCGGTCCTAACTTTTGTACACTACAAAACTAAAAACTGAAAAGTAAAAACTGAAAACTGATAGGGAACAATGAAAACTGAAAAGTGACAACTTGATTCAGACTTGATTGGCATCCAGACTTGAGCTACATCTAGGCTTGACATCCACTTCATCAGGATATTGGCCTCCATATTCATCAACTCCCCACGGCTAGAATTTTTGGTGAGGGCTATAAATACACCCCCATATGCAGTATAGAGCAACTCTTAGGCACCTATAGCACATTCTTGAGCTCTAGTTTTCTTCTGTACTACTTAAGTGCATTTAATTCACATTTTGAGAGTAGTTAAGTGAAAAATCAAGTGAGAGCATTCAATTGAGCTATTTAGACACTTGATTCACCTCAAGTGATCATTAAAGTCTATTACTTTTGGAGGTTGCCGCCACCTAGACGGTTTGGAGGTGAATGAATCGATGATCTTCTCAAAGGAGCTTGTGAGAAGGTCCGATTGATTGTGAAGGCCAGAGTTTGCCTACCCAGAGCAGGGAAGAACTACTAAAGTGATCGAGGAAGGCTAAAGTGGTTGGAGCTAGCCTGAAGTTGTTCAAGTCACCTCAACATGGATTAGGGGAGATCGACAAGTCTCCGAGACCACAGGATAAATACATGTGTCCCATTATCTTGTGGTTTCAATTTTTTTTGTTCTTGTGCTCAATTTTCATTTCTACCAATTTAGTCATATTGATTGTATGTTTACAATCATATCTTGCTAGTATCTTATTTGTTGGAGCACTTAGTGAACTATAGAGAATTTGCTTTAATTGTGAAAAATTGCAATTCTTCCATAATAATTTTATTAATTGCAGTTAGAATCGAAAAATTTGAAACATCCTTTTCACCCCCCTCTAGTCGGTTATCCTTAATCTTACAAGTGGTATCAGAGGTTGGAATCTCTTTTAGGGCTTTGCCACCTAGGTAGTAAGGATGGCTAGTAATGGAGTGTCAATAGGCAAAGCACCATTCTTTGATGGTACAAACTATGTATATTGAAAAATACGTATGACCGTATATCTCAAGGCTATGAGCCCAAGCATATGGAAGATTGTAGATCAGAGTTTCACTACGGGAGTTAATCCCACACTCACAATTCAATAAGAAGAGCGAAATTATCATCTAAATGCTCAAGCAATGAATGCTCTATTTGGTGCTTTGAACATGGATGAGTTCTGTAACACCACGGCACCCACAGTGCCCTGAGTGTCACCAAAACAGAAAATAAAACTAGATAAGAAAGATCAAACTCTAATAGTACTCCAAAATCCAATAAAAATTTCGGCAGCACCTTCCCTAAAACAGTGGACATCCACTCAGCAGACAAAAAAGAATATTCATCATATACATTCTAATAATAACAACAACACGAAATCAAGCAACCATCATGACCATCTAAGCGTAATATCATCAAACATCATTTAAAACTCAACTACAACATGATTACACAATAAATTCAACTAGTTATCAGAATGAATTGAGTAACCCAACTAATCTTTTAACATGTCATGAGCGTGAGAGAGGTGCAGCTAAGTCCCATCCCAGCTAGTCGCTCTCGGGTACCTAAAAACATTAAACAAACAAGCGTGAGTCCAAGACTCAGCACAGTGCATCACAAAAAAAAAACTAATTAACACAAATAATTTAATAGTAAGGGTATATTTGATATCCAAATGCACAAATTCATAACACTGATATCAACCACATTTACCTCTCTTCAAATCATTTCTAATTTTTTTACACATACCTCTTTAAATCTTTCTGGACGAGTCCACGACTCGATCCCAACCCTACACATTTCCATTCAACTCCAACTCATTGTTAGGATGCAATGCGACATGAATGCTCTTTTCGATGCACGTACCGGTACTGCCGAGTGCACACCCGTCGTTGTGCACCCTCACGTACCTTCCATCCCGTGGAAGGTGCCTACTCTTACTGTCTCGCTCCCATTCATCTCGATGAATGGGACTACGAGGTAACACTTTCTTGTTCACTACATGTGAACACAGAGCCCCGCATCAGAATGGGTCGTCTCTTCCATTGCGAATGCACAAATGCAATTAACACAATTAAATTGCAACTACATTCATTTCTAACACTTCGCATAGCCAGATTTAAAGACATGATCAACAACAATACTCACATCCATTGCTCAACATCCATATCCATCTAATCGATTCGCACATATGTGACATACTCACATATTCATGAACTTAGCATTTACATCGTCGTAATCCAACTCATGATATCCACATAATCAAAATCACAAAGCAAAGCGTGCCACAATTCCATTTAATATTTAATCTACATGATACACTTGCCTTTGACCTCACAAAGTAAGGTGGCGCGAGGTTGAAGCCACCTCCGAAGCCACACCTCCTGAAATAAGCATCACGCAATCAATTTTACACAATCTATAGTCAACAATAATAACAAACAACACCTTTTACTCAATACAATCAAATTTGCCCCAATTCTGAATTTCAGACAAAACTGCTTAGATAGCTCACTTAGCCATAGCACAATTACTGCTATACAATTTCAATTTAAGCAAACAAAAACATTTTAAGCATCTACACTGAAATTCCCATCTATCTCTAGACAATTGCAAATTCCAACCTGGCCTCTAACTTGTTCTAAATCACAAAACAAAATTGAATACGTTACAAGTCATAATTTGGACAACAAAAGGTAAAACTTGCATAACTTTCTAATGGTTAAACCAAATTGAGTGAACTCAGTTTCTAATTAATCACAAGAGGATAGTATACAACTCTATTATAGCCATTTATTAAGAAGATGTATTAATAATTCTCAGATTAGAGATGAACAGAGGCTATATGCATTAACAGTAGTTCTGAACAGCAGGTACTAAACTGAACAAAACTTTTAATTGGCTAAGTAAAAATTTGCATTCTTAGGCTCCAAATGACCACAAGAGGATAACCTATAGTTATCCCATAGCCATTTGCTCAACACCTGAAAGTAAAGTCCTCAAACTGCCCTCTGAACTTCAGACCAACTCTGAACTTTCAGCAGAAATCTCAATTCTGGACAGCAACTTCAACATGCCGTAACTTTTGATTCCTAACTCCAAATCAAGGAAACAAATACACTTTCTAAATCTACAAGAAATTTCCTACATTTCTCTAGGCAACCAAAAATCCTAATTCAGCCTGAAGATATATCTAATCTTCAGTTGAACATTTCGGGTGCAATCCACAACCTAATCTAGACAGTCAACACCAAAAATGGCATAACTTTCAATTGGCTGATCGGATTTTAGTGTTCTTGCACTCAAATTAAAGGGGATTCGACGATCTACAACTTTCTCTATAGCCAAATACTCAGGAAATGATTTTACCCAGTGTTCAAGAGTTTGCTCGGCGGATTCGTTGCGATTAGGCACCGCTAAGCGCCAAGGCCGTATTTGCGGCGCAATTGCGGGTCTCGGCGTTTTGGCCCTCGACGGCCGAGAATTAATATAATTCATATATATTATTGATTTTATTATGAACAAAAATTTGTAGTTTTCTTTTCTAGTTATTTGCAAATTGCAAGACATCAAATACTAAAGTAGAATATTAAACTAAAATACTTGAACAAATACTACTCAATTAATAAAGTAATAAACTAAGTAGTAAGTACTGTGTTAGTGACTTAGTGTACCTTATTTTGAGGGCGACGACGTGAATCTTTCAATCATAGTCATCAGGTCATGTAAACAATACATCAAAATGGTCTCTCTCATAGTTTTGTACCAGTCGCCAAGACCCGCTAAGGCCCTCCAAGGACCGCTAAGACCCGCAATTTCGGCTCAGCTGCCAAACAGGCCGCCAAGGGCTGAATTCATTACGTTTATAGCCGTCAACCGCTATATCGGCCGCAATATCGCCGCCAAGTACCGAATTTTCGAACACTGATTTTTCCTTACCTAAATCGATGCTACAAAGCGGTGATTTAATCGCTCAAAACAGACAAGGTTCCTCCACTCTAGCCCTAGCTTCCTCCAAAATCCCCAAATCTAGGAACCCTAGAGCCATTGCAACCAGGAAACACCTCCATTAGGGCAGCAAGAACACCTCCAAAACACAAATCCACTCACTTACAAGGAGGAAGAAGAGGGGGGAAAACTGCTGCAGCCACCAAGGGAAGGAGGAGGAGGACGCCTGCTTGGAGGAAAACCATGGAGGTGCAGCTTGGAGGAGGACCATGGAGGTGCTGGCCTTGGGGGAGGACCATGGAGGTGCTAGCCTAGGGGAGAGGAGGCGCAGGGAAAAAAAGAAAGGGGAGGGAGGCAGGGCAAACGGGTGGGGGTGAGGAAAAGTAGAGAGTGGGTGAGGATATGGTGAGGTGGGAGGAAAAAATAAGGAAAAAAGGCAAGAATTCTCTCCCACACCCAAACCTGAAACCCACAAATCACAAACAGTTCCACCAAACACCCGGACTAAGAATTCCAAGACTCAAAGAAAATCCCGCAGCATTACACTCTCCCCCCTTAAAGGAATTCGACCCTGAATTCCCAGGATGTCAATTCCACACAATAATGTCCACGAGGGACAGAAACGGGTTCAAACGAAGAACCAAATCCTCAAATCCAACGATTAATAAAAGAGTTTAAATTAACTTAGACAGATTTTCTCAACCTCCACCTTTACTCCAATTTCTACTGCAGTTTACAAGTGACACAACTCCCTAGCATTCTAGACTCCAAAGAATTTCCTGAACAAGGAATCTCACATGAATTTTCTCAACGTTCTACCTCAATACCTTCACTTAAGGACTCAATCATAATTGATATGCCACATTTCCATATCCAACATATATACCACTATCTCAAGAATTAGTCTGACATAACTCAGACTAGATTTTCCTTTAGCACTGAAACACACTATACCTTTTACTCGATTATTCTTCTCAACAAAAGAGGGTATTAATTTCTAATCTCAATAGAGCTCTAACTTCCTCTTTCTACCACTCTAGCATGATTCATCAAACTCAAGATGACACAATCATCGCGAGACACATTCCCTTAACAAGCATTTAACCATTAGTATTTGAACGGTCAGCTAGGGTTCCAAACTTGAACCCCTACAAATCAATTACACAAAACCCCACCTTTTCCAATTGTTCGACCTTTTTCACCATGACTCAAAATCAACCAATGCTCTCGAAGGAATTAGCCCACATGTGACATAATTTTCCTTCCTAATCACAAACCACGATATGTTTTTATTCCATCTTCTCCTAGGCACATCTCACACCCGGGGACAACTAACTAAATTACATGCTCACAATCAAACACTTTATATCGAATTACCATCACCTTCTTTACAACCAACGATATTCTCAACAAAATTTGAACCAAGACATCAACAACCTCCATCATACTCCACTCTTAACCGCTAATGGTCAACGCCTAGCCCATGCTAGGACTAGAGATCATTACCAAACAACAATCGATTCTTTCCCTACGAGGGTCTCGCCCTCACAATCTTTCACTCAACCATCCAAGCTTAGAAGCAAAGTTTTTTAGTACACTCAACAATATACCATGAACATTTATATTCTCAACCCAGGCTAGAATACAAAAGAAGTACAAATCTTTTGAATCAATTGCACCGCTTGCACCAACTTGAACCCAATGCGCTACAATTCCCTTTGGAAAGAATTCGACAACAACCAGAGATCACTCTTTTTCTTTCCTAAGTCAAATCGCAAACGAAAACTCAAATCTGATACATCACATAAACCACTTTTATCATTTCCAAATCAAAGCGATAAAATTCGCGCCGAGGAGCACTCAAATTAAAAGAGAAACCCCACACAATTCATTGCCAGGAGGTCTCATAATAACCAACAAGCAATTCAACTAGCTTTCACCAAAGCAAAACCTCGCAAAGAGAACGGGAAACTCGATTCTCTCACATAGCATAGCCAAATTACCAGAAATTATTCCATCTTGCTTTTCATGCTAAAAAGCAAAGGAAGTCTCGATTCCCTTTAACCACTCAATCCAAGACCAACACAATAAAACTAAGGCACCAAGCTTTACCTCGAGGAAAACTCCATTAGAAAAGAAACACTGCACGAAACTTTGTTGAGGTAACTCATTTCCGCAAAAGCAAATATCAAGCCTTTACCAAAGCAAAACATCTATCAGATAGCCACTGATCACTTATGAAACGATCATAAGTTTCATCCTTTGAAACACTTGCAAACCCATACACACTTTTCAATTGAATCCAACTCTAGTCACAATAGGGTTACAAATTAAGTGTTTAACTCAAGAGGTTCCAGCACAACCCATTATGTCTATTTGCTTCCTTTAAATGTTGATTCCAAAGATAATTCAGTTTGCACGCGAAAGAGCGTGATCCCTTCATATATTCTTGAGTGCAAAACCCCTATTCATAACATAAGCTAATCAGCTTAGCCAAAACCAAATATTGGCATAGATCAATGAAATAAAATACCTCAAAAACCATCAAACGATTACTTCACAATTACTCTTTCATCCTCATTTTTGACCATCAAAACCAACACAACTTGACAAAATGCAAACGAATAGGGGGAGTTCTACTGCCCACTAATTAGGATGCTATAACCCCAAAAAGGTAGGCACTCCCAAAAAATTATACACTCAATTGAGTCCAGGAACCTTTAAGAGAAGGTTCGACTCGAATACTACCATTTCGCGTATTCCCATACTCTTAGCCATTAAGGATTTCATATTCACCAAATCCTGAAAAGCCCAAACACTCTTAAACATAAGACACATGCGAACACCTTCTTTTGGTCTACTAACCAAGACAAACCATTCTTCATACAACCTGTTTATTCCAAGCTTAAAACACATGTCGTCAGCACTTATCTCGGCGAAATCAACAAATCCCTTTCGCACAATCCCTAAGTTACATATTCAATATTTTCAGTTCATTCAACCAATAAATAATTCTAACCACTCAATACGACCTCCACTAGGCATCTTTCATAATTACGTATCCCAGTTAGGCATTCGTCAAGGACAAATTTAACCTTTCATACAATCATTCCATATCCTTATTCTTCGATTACACATCGATTGACTCATTTGTTGATCCACCATATTAATTGACCCATAAACAATATAAACCAACAATCCTCATGTCTTCACACCATCATACTTCGGTGCTTTATACCATCGCCTTGCTATAATAAATTCATCAATTAGAATATTCTATACCTTCTCAATCGTGATCCACACTAGCCTTAT
The DNA here is from genome assembly GCA_036346375.1 of Guadua angustifolia. Classification (NCBI taxonomy): domain Eukaryota; kingdom Viridiplantae; phylum Streptophyta; class Magnoliopsida; order Poales; family Poaceae; genus Guadua; species Guadua angustifolia. The sequence continues at coordinate 34,272,441 of CM070510.1, read as the reverse complement.
CAGAACACAATCCCGTACTTCCAATTAATTTCCAAGACTCGCAACACTTCATATAAAACACCAATCAATTTTCACTTTAGATCACTCATCATCTCGATTAGTCTTTCTCTATCAACACAATAATTTAGGTTGTCTTTAAACAACCAACCGATTCACTTTAACAGAATTAGTAACCCACATCATCTGAATGCTCTAACCACTCATCATACACTTTACGTCTTGAACATCCTCGTGGGTCACATACCCAACCTTTAAGGAAATCACAGCTCTTAAGCATGAATGAACACCGATAAACTGTTTATTCTTTCTAGAAAAACCCAAATAGAAATTGCAAGAGAGCTCAACTACTCTCAAATTCCCAGACTCTGGTAGCAAAAGCTCTTCCAAATAAACACCAAACTCCAAACTTCCATGAAAGAAGAGGATTTTCAAAGATGATCTCCCAAACAAGTAAAACGACGAGATCAAATACCTCAGCCCTCCCAACCAGGTTTGGCACAACACAACCATAACTCTTTTAACCTCGGAGAAAGACAAACACAGGAATAAATCGATAACTTTCTCCGTAAAGCAACCAACAAAACCTGGCGTTAAAGCTGAAATAGCAATCAAAAGAGGCATAACATTAAACTCTTTCTCTTTGATTCCAACCAACTAAGACCAAGGAAACCAACCAAATCGATCGATAGAACGGTAAAAGAAATCCTAAATGATCCACCACCAAACTTTCTATTGGACTCCAACCAATGAAGCCAAAAGGAACCAACAAACTCCATCCACTCTCTAAACCTTGTCGCAAAAGACGACGACTCTTACCTACGAGAGGCTCCAAACTTCCGGCTGTGGCTTTACCCAGCCACAACCACCACCATGGCCACTACCATGGCCACTCCACGACAGAAGAAGGTGACCGAAACCATTTGGCAGCACAACTCACTTAATCTCAATAACAAGAATAGCTCAATTCATTCCTTTCATAAACATAGCAACATACATTATCAAATGTAGCATTCAACATCAATGATTAAATACAATATTTAAACATAAAGAAACGATACCCATACCGTTTCCTACTGTGCATCAGAATGTGTCAAGTTTTAAATTAATTAACCACTCTACTTCAAATTTTAAGGTTGTTGCCCTAAGGCCAAATTTTTTAACAAGAGTGGAAACCTATGCCATGTTTCTAATTTCACGCAGCAAAATTTTAGTTTACTCTAGTGAATTTTGCTAACTTCACATGCCACGGACCTAACGCCCGCTCTGATACCAACTGTAACACCCTGGCACCCACAGTGCCCTGAGTGTCAACAAAACAGAAAATAAAACTAGATAAGGAAGATCAAACTCTAATAGTACTCCGAAATCCACTAAAAATTTCAGCAGCACCTTCCCTAAAACAGTGGACATCCACTCAACAGACAAAAGAGAATATTCATCATATACATTCTAATAACAACAACAACACGAAATCAAGCAACCATCATGACCATCTAAGCGTAATATCATCAAACATCAAGTAAAACTCAACTACAACATGATTACACAATAAATTCAACTAGTTACCAGAATGAACTGAGTAACCCAATTAATCCTTTAACATGTCATGAGCGTGAGAGAGGTGCAGCTAAGTCCCATCCCGGCCAGTCGCTCTCGGGTACCTAAAAACATTAAACAAACAACCGTGAGTCCAACACTCAGCATAGTGCATCACAAAAAAAAAACCAATTAACACAAATAATTTAATAGTAAGGGAATATTTGATATCCGAATGCACAAATTCATAACACTGATATCAACCACATTTATCTCTCTTCACATCATTCCTAATTTTTTTTACACATTCCTCTTTAAATCTTTTTGGACGAGTCCACGACTCGATCCCAACCCTACACATTTCCATTCAACTCCAACTCATTGTTAGGATGCAATGCGACATGAATGCTCTTTTCGATGCACGTAACGAGAATGGCGGGTGCACACCCGTCGGTGTGCACCCTCACGTCCCTTCCATCCCGTGGAAGGTGCCTACTCTTACTATCTCGCTCCCATTCATCTCGATGAATGGGACTACGAGATAGGACATTCGTGTTCACTACATGTGAATATAGAGGCCCGCATCAGAATGGGTCGCCTCTTCCATTATGAATGCACAAATGCAATTAACACAATTAAATTGCAACTACATTCATTTCTAACACTTCACATAGCCAAATTTAATGACATGATCACCAACAATACTCACATCCATTGCTCAACATCCATATCCATCTAATCGATTCACACATATGTGACATACTCATATATCCATGAACTTAGCATTTACATCGTCGTAATCCACTCATAATATCCACATAATCAAAATCACAAAGCAAAACGTGCAACAATTCCATTTAATGTTTAATCTACATGATACACTTGCCTTTGACCTCACAAAGGAAGATGGCGTGAGGTTGAAGCCACCTCCAAAGCCACACCTCCTAAAATAAGCATCACGCAATCGATTTCACAGAATCTACAGTCAACAATAATGACAAACAACACCATTTACTCAATACAATCAAATTTGCCACAATTCTGAATTTCAGACAAAACTGCTTGGATAGCTCACTTAGCCATAGCACAACTATTGCTATACAACTTCAATTTATGCAAACAAAGATATTTTAAGCATCTACACTGCAATTCCCATCTATCTCTAGGCAATTGCAAATTCCAACTCGGCCTCTAACTTGTCCTAAATCACAGAACAAAATTGAATCTGCTACTAATCACAATTTGGACAACAAAATGTAAAACTGGCATAACTTTTTAATGGTTGAACCAAATTGAGTGAACTCAGTTTCTAATTAATCACAAGAGGATAATATACAACTCTATTACAGTCATTTATTAAGAAGATGCATTAATAATTCTCAGATTAGAGATGAACAGAGACTATATGCATTAACAGTAGTTCTGAACAGCAGGTACTAAAATGAACATAACTTTTAATTGGCTAAGTAAAAATTTGCATTCTTGCTCTCCAAATGACCACAAGAGGATAACCTATAGTTACCCTATAGCCATTTGCTCAACAACTGAAAGTAAAGTCCTCAAACTGCCCTCTGAACTTCAGAACAACTCTGAACTTTCAGCAGAAATCTCAGTTCTGGACAGCAAATTCAACATACCATAACTTTTGATTCCTAACTCCAAATCTTGGAAAAAAATACACTTTCTAAATCTGCAGAAAATTTTCTACATTTCTCTAGGCAACCAAAAATCCTAATTCGGCCTGAAGCTATATCTAATCTTCAGTTGAACATTTCGGGTGCAATGCACAACCTAATCTGGACAGTCAACACCAAAAATAGCATAACTTTTAATTGGCTGATTGGATTTTAGTTTTCTTGTACTCAAATTAAAGGGGATTCGACGATATACAACTTTCTCTATAGCCAAATACTCAGAAAATGACTTTACCTTACCTAAATTGATGCTACAAAACGGCTGACGAATCTGCTCAAAAACAGCACAGGGTTCCCTCCACTCTAGCCCTAGCTTCCCTCCAAAATCCCCAAATCTAGGAACCCTAGAGCCATTGCAACCAGGAAACACCTCCATTAGGGCAGCAAGAACACCTCCAAAACACAAATCCACTCACCTACAAGGAGGAAGAAGAGGGTGGAAAACTGCTGCAGCCACCAAGGGAAGGAGGAGGAGGACGCCGTCTTGGAGGAAGACCATGGAGGTGCAGCTTGGAGGAGGACCATGGAGGTGCTGGCCTTGGGGGGAGGACCATCGAGGTGCTGGCCTAGGGGAGAGGAGGCGCAGGGGAAAAAAAGAAAGGGGAGGGAGGCAGGGCAAACGGGTGGGGGTGAGGAAAAGAAGAGAGTGGGTGAGGATATGGTGAGGTGGGAGGAAAAAATAAGGAAAAAAGGCAAGAATTCTCTCCCACACCCAAACCTAAAACCCACAAATCACAAACAGGTCCACCAAACACCCAGACTAAGAATTCCAAGAGTCAGATAAAATCCCGCAGCATTACACTCTCCCCCCTTAAAGAAAATCATGCTCTAGCTCTATTTATAATCATGAAAATTTAATTATTGAAAATAATGAGCTTATAGAGCAAGTGAACAAACTATGCGAAAGTCTAGATAGATGCTCTAAGGGTAAGGAAACACTTCATAAAATTTTGAATAATCAAATGTGCTCCTACAATAAAGAAGGTCTTGGGTATATTTCCAAGAAGGGTAAGAAATTAGTAACAAAGTTCCTTGATTTGTAAAATCAAAAGGGAAGCTTTGTTATAAATGTCTTGATGTAGGGCATATAGCAAATGATTACCTTGGGAAAATTAACTAAAAATAATGTTTATAATTCATGCTATGTACTCAGAAAAAATAGCAATGGTAAAATTATTGCTAAATTTATTGGGACTCTTATATTTGGCCGGAGAAAGAATACAATTTGGGTGCCCAAAATCTTGGTTACTAATCTCCGAGGACCCAAACAAATTTGGTTACCTAAAACGATTTGATCTTCTTTTGTAGGTGAACTACAAGACCGGTGGACGGCATTGGGTGTTAGATAGTGGATGCACTCAACACATGACCGGTGACCAGAAAATGTTCACCATATTTTAATCGGGAAGTGGGCAACACGACAAGATCACTTTTGTCGACAATAGTAAAGGAAAGGTATTGGGATTGGGTAAAATCACTATTTCCAATGACCTTTCTATTTCAAATGTCTTATTAGTTGAAACATTAAATTTCAATTTGCTATCCTTTGATCAAATTTGTGATTTAGGGCTTGCTTGCACATTCTCTAAAAATGGTGTAGTCATTTCTAAAGGAAATGATAATTCTTTGGTGTTCAAAGTTTTTAGATTTGAAAATTTATATTTATTTGATTTCACCTCAAATGAGTCATGTCTTCAAACGTGTTTAATTGCGAAAACCTCCTTGGGTTGGTTACGGCATAGAAGACTAGCTCATGTTGTGATGATTCAACTTAAAAAGCTTTTCAAAAATGATTTAGTTATGAGCTTGAAAGATGTGTAGTTTGATAAAAATAGACATTGTAGTGCTTATCAAGCCGGCAAACAAGTGGCTAGTTCTTATCCTTAAAATAGTATCGTGTCCACATCTAGAACATTAGAGCTCTTACATATGGATTTGTTTGGCCCGATAACCTATAAGAGCATCAGGGGTAATTCTTATTGTTTGGTATTGTTAATGATTATTTGAGGTATATTTGGGTATTTTCCTTATATGACAAATTTGAAGCCTCCAAAATTTTCAAAAGTTTTGCAAAAAGGGCTTAAAATAAATTTGATTTCAAAATAAAGAAAATTCGTAGTGATATTGGTTCCGAGTTTAAAAATATAAGAATTGAAGATTATTGTGATGAACTTAGAATAAAATATGTACTTTGCGCCACCTACACTCTGAAGCAAAATAGAGTTGTAGAACAGAAAATATCAAGCATTAATTGAAATGGAAAGAATAATACTTGATGAATATGGTACTCTAGATAGCTTTTGGGTGGAAGCCATAAATACCGCTTACCATGCAACAAATAGGCTTTATTTGCACCGTCTTTTTAAAAAAAACTTCTTATGAGCTTCTTGTTTGACAAAGATCAGACATTTCTTATTTTCGAGTTTTTGGTTGCAAATGTTATATTTTGAAAAAGTGTGTTCGGCTTTCAAAATTTAAAAATCATTGTGATGAAGGTTTCTTACTTGCTTATCCTTCAAATAGTAAAGCTTATCGTGTTTTCAATAACAACAAATGTCATGTTGAAGAAAGTTGCGATGTCGAATATGATGAATCTAATGGCTCTCAAGAAGAGGAAAAAAATTTGGATGATACAGGTGATGAATGCTTAAGGTAAGCAATGAAGAATATGACGCTTAGCGATGTCAAGCTAGAGGTGGATCAAGAAGATCAACCCTCATCCACTTAAGTTGAACTGTCAACTTCCGCAACGTGAAGTCATGTTCAACCAATTGATGCAGATGATTAGGAAAATGATCAACAAGTTCTACCCCTACTTGAAAGAGTTCATCATGCAAACTACAAGGATCATCCAATAGATCAAATATTGGATGATATTAGCGAGGGCATTCAAACTCGATCTCCTATCGCTTCTTTTTGTGAACATTACTCTTTTGTGTCTCTATTTCCTCTGCCAATAGAAGATGAGATGATGAATCGACATCGAAGGCAAATACCAATCAAATATTTCTTGGACTGGATAAAGCACAAGCCGAAAGAGAAGTGGTCACTGTTACATGTGAAAGACCATGTGGAGGTCTATACCTGTGTGTGATGAGTATTTGACTAAATTTGAGCATAGATTACTTTGGAATTGAGTTTGATTTGAATTGGATTTTCAATTTGAAGCAATTTGAGGTTTGTTTGACTTTTTCAGTGCTACCAGTCATGGTAGAGCGGTGCTACCAACCAGGCGGTAGCACCGGATCTTCTTAGCGTTAATATTTTAATTAAAGATTTTGTGATGATTATTGCATATCTTTTGGACATTGCTATGTGATGAGTTTTCCTTATCTTTGAAGGTTGCAGGATGACGGAGCTAGGTCATGGTGAGGCGGAGGATGACCGGGACTAGGCGAGATGCGTCAGAGGTCTAGACGGTCGAAGATGTCCAGAACATGATCGGAGACGGAGTTCGGGCAAGCTAAGAAGACAAGGAAAGGTGATGAAACTAGCTAGATATCGTGTGAATAGATGAGGGCTATTGGATCGTAGTCTAGTTAATAAGTTAGCGGGTCTAGGTAGTATGCTTTGAAAATCGTGCAAGAAAACCAATTATGTGCGTGGGTTTTGGGTTAGCCTGTGCATGGCTTTGTCAGTGGGTTAATCCTAACCCTTTGATAAGTGCTCTAGGATTGAGGGACTCATCTAAGGGTGGTAGGTGTCCCAAGAGTAGTATAACTAGAGGGGGAGGGGTAGCTTCCTTCTCTAGAAGGTTGTAGAGGTTTTCGTACTCCTTTGAACTTTGCCCACTTTGTTGTAAGGCTTTGTAAACCTGCTCTTCCTGAAAAGCAAATCATTTTCATTCATACTTGAATTTACATTACGCATTTACTTTATATCTTAAATTCAACATTTAAATTCCTGCAATTTTCTTTCTCGCAATTTGGATTTGCCTCCCCTCCTTCTAAATGCTACTAATCTTGGATGTCTTGAGTATGCTCATATGGTTTTACATCTCTCCTGCACCCTAGGATAGACTAGAGATAAAGTTTTCTATCAAGTTACAACTCTGTCCAGAACTTGTTCTTCACACAGTAGTTAGTACTTGATTTTTAGAAAAAATATAGGAAAATTATTTTTGAGTAATTCTTATTGGAGAAGGTGTAGGACTCTCGTATCCTTCTATGAAAACATTGGAGAGTCCACTGGTTGCACCGTTTAGGTGCCATGAGGTGAATACCGAGCCCCAAACTTTCTGCCCGATGTTCCTCACAATCTATAGTTTTTATTTTTCCTAATTTTTCTACAAGGCTTTTTGAGGTGGTCTTTGGTGGAGTACTTCATGTCTCATTAGTTCATAGTGAGATAAATTCTCAAAAATTTTAGAGCACCAGAAATCTACCAACCACCTGCTCCTATTAAGGACAATTTCTGAAAAATCTGCTTTTGTTTTTCTGAAAGCAACTTTGGTGATTTGGCTTGATCTCCTTTTCAAAAGCAAGACTTGACTTGATTCCTTTTATTTGGACACTTGACAACCAGGATTGTGATTCAAAAATTCCCCACGTATTCCATGGTTCTCATTCATGCAAGGGGTACATATAGTTGTCTAGTTGTTCCGGTTTTGGAGGGTCAGTAAATTTGAGAAGCACCGGCCTGGCAGAACAGCTACCTCTATTGCTTTGGCTCTTTTTATAGATTTTCATTGTGGGCTTGTTTGGAGTAAATTAAGTGGTAGAAAATTTTATTTTGGAATCATTCACCCCTCACTGATCGCCATCTCGATCATTCACTTGGTATTAGAGCCTGTTTTGATCTTCCATAGATCTTGACCAGTCTCAAGAGTCATGGCGACAGAAAAATATTCCACCAAGCCTCCTATTTTTTCTGGAATTGATTTTCTATTTTTGAAATCTCGAATGGAGTCGTTCATGACTACCCAAGGCTTCCTGATGTGGCAGAAGGTGAAGCTCCCGTATGAGGTTCCTGCCAATGAGCACGTCATGGCTGGCATTATGGCTGACGTTAAGGCAAATGCTAAGACAAGGAACATTCTCATACAGGGCCTTATCAGCAGTGAGCCGACATGACAAGATGGTTACTGCCTCTCATCCCCTAGTCACCATTGTGATGACTGATGCACTAGTATAGCTTTTATATATGGACACTGTTGGTCCTACTAGCGTGCAGCCAACGAGAGGGAAGCAGTATGTTCTTGTCATTGTTGATGATTTTTCAAGATATTCTTGGGTATTTTTCATGGTCTCGAAGGATGAGAACTTTTCTCACTTCAGGGGATTTGTTAATAAGTTGTCTATCGAGCTTCCAGGACCCTTATGAGCTATACGCAGTGATAATGGCATGGAGTTCAAGAATTCCTACTTTGAGAGTTTCTGTGTGTGGAGTTTGGTCAAGAGTATCAGTTCTCCTCTCCCTATGCCCCTTAGAAAAATGGCGTAGTGGAAAGGAAGAACAAGACCCTGGTTAAGATAGCTAGGACGATGCTAGATGAGTACAATACTCCTAGGAAGTTTTGGACTGAGGCTATATCTACTACTTGCCATGTTTCTAATTGAATTTTTTTGAGATTACATTTGCACTACACTTTTTACGAGTTGAGGTATGGGAAAAAACCCAGTGTTTTTTATTTTCATATATTTGGTTGCAAGTGTTTTATCTTGAAGTTTGGTAACCTGGATAAGTTTGTGTCTCGTTCTTCTGATGATATTTTTTTGGGTTCCTCGACTTCTTCTCATAGCTATAGAGTCTGGAGTTGTGATACGAATAGGATCATAGAGACCTGTGACATGACCTTTGATGAGGCTTGTCTAGGAGCTAGACCTGATACTTCAAGCTCCTCTTATCCCTCCGAGACCATCTTTGTAGAGGATAAGGATGATGGAGATGATGGTGTTCCACCTAATCTAGTCCCATCTACACCTGAGGTGCCGTCTATTTCCATTTCTACAAATCAGGGAGATCAACCCTTGCCTTCTAACTCTCCTTCGCGACTAGCTCTGTTCCTACCTCTCTTGCTTAAGAGGTAGAGGCTACTTCTACTTCTAGTCCTTCCAGCCATATTCAGCGTTCTTATCCACTTAATCAGATCATTGATGATCTGTTTGAGCATGTGGCACACTCAAAATCAGGATTATCTTCTTTCTGTCTTCACTCTGTCTTTGTTGCCTCTTTCAAGCCAAAGAATGCTACTCATGCATTATCCGATGAATCATAGATTAATGCTATATATGAGGAACTATAGAACTTTAAGAGGAACAAAGTATGATAGATTGTAGAGCCTCCATCTGGTCATAATGTCATTGTGACCAAGTGAGTGTTCAAAAATAAGTAGAGTGAGGATGGGGATGCCATTCGCAACAAGGCTAGGCTAGTTTCACAGGGTATCACTCAGGTTGAGGGTCTTGACTTTGAGGAGACCTTTGCCCCTGTAGCTAAACTAGAGGCGATTAGAATCTTGCTTGCATTCTCTGCATCCAAGGGCTTCAAGCTCTATCAAATGGATGTCAAGAGTGCATTCCTCAATGGCTTCATTAAGGAAGAGGTTCATGTCAAGAAACCTCTAGGATTTGAGAATCCCAAATACCCAAACCATATTTTCATGCTTTTCAAAGCTTTGTATGGACTTAAGTAGGCCCCTAGAGCTTAGTATGAGAGGCTTAAGTCCTATCTTCTCAATCTTGATTTTAAAATGGGTACAGTAGACAAAACTTTGTTCATCATACACCAGGATTCTTATTTCCTTCTCGTTCAAATTTATGTAGACGATATTATATTTGGTGGCACTTCTCATTCTCTTGTGTCTCAGTTTTCTAAAGTGATGAGCACAGAGTTTGAGATGAGTGTGATGGGGCGAGTTGAGCTACTTTCTCGGTTTCCAAATCAAACAGACTCGGGAGGGTACTTTCCTGCAACAAGGTAAGTACACTCAAGACTTCCTAAGGTTGTTTGATACGTTTGATGGAATACCAGTGATAACTCCTATGGCCACCACTACTGTCCTCAAGCCCGATGAAGATGGTGAGCCTGCTGATCAAAAGAAGTTTTGGAACATGATTTACTCCCACTTGTATCTCACTGCATCATAGCCAGACATCCACTTTGCCGTGTATATGTGCGCTCGTTTCTAGGCTTCTCCTCGCACCTCTCATCGTCAGGTGGTGAAGCACATCTTCTGGTACCTTCGAGTTAACGTTCATTATGGTATTTGGTACTCTTCTTCCTTTTGTCTATCCCTTATAGCCTTTTCCGATACTGACTTTGATGTTTGTAGGATAAATAGGAAAAACACTTCTAGCATTTGCCAATTCATTAGCACTTCTCTTGTTTCTTAGTCATCTAGGAAGTAGTTTAGAGTTGCACAGTATACCACTAAGCCCGAGTATGTTGCTGCAGCCAGGTGCTTTGGATGAGATCAACTTTGCAGGACTTTGGGCTAGAGATAGAGAGTGTTCCACTTTTCTATGATAATAGTTCTACTATCTGCATTGCTAAGAACCCAGTGTAGCACTCCAAGACCAAGCACATTGATGTTAGATATCACTTCCTTAGAGACCATATGGAGAAAGGAGACATAGTGCTTCAGTTTGTGGAAAATGACTACGAGTTGCTTGATATCTTTACCAAATCTTTGGATAGCTCTAAGTTTGTTGCCTTGAGAAGTGAGCTTGTAGTTGTGTGCCCTTACAGTCTATTATGAGGGGGAGCTAGTTTGTATATTATGTATTATATATCTTCTTCCAGTTTTTTCTTTCTTTTGTATTGCTCTAGGTGTTTATTGGGTTTATTCTTTAGAGTTATGAGTTCACTTCACTTAGACTTCTGGCATGCTTTGCATGGACCTTTCATCTTGTACTTTAGGTTGCTATCATACTCAATTAGTTGTTCTCTCTTCTCTTTAGGTTGAGTTCCCTCGCGGTCTTATATGTCTAGCAGGTGTTGGGCCCCTGGTTAGACAGGGTTTGTGTGCACTCCTTAGTTTGGGATCTAGAGGAAGCTTCCCTATATCAGTCATTGGGAAAGATGATAGCGAGTCTGAACCATAGTATTCTCTACTATGTTTTTTGTGCTCTATAGCCACCCAGTTTGCAGATTCTTAACTTTTTATCTTCATTCTGTGTTTATGGTTTTATTTAAGTTCATTTGAATCTTCCTTGCGCTCAATTGTGATAATAACTCAACTCAAACTAGATTTATGCTTAAAATTGACTAACATGTTGAGAGGGAGTTTTAGAATCTATTTCATGCATTGCATATAGACTTTATTTTCTATTTTATGGGCTTTGTCTATTATGCAAATGATTTATTTTTTCACGATATACACCATGCTAAATCATTTGAAGAAAAGTTTTCACTTAGATATGTCCAGGTTCATTTATCTTGCTAAGCATACTAAAACTTAAAAAATGAGCTTTAAACAAACTAAATAAACTATGTTGCTTGTAATTGCTGAGTTTCTTCTCTAGTGGTATTTGCCATGATTTGTGTAATTTTGGAGTTCTCTAGAGTCCCGATAGCAAATTGGGTGAAACTAGATTGATCCATACTTGAGTCCTTCATCTACTTATCAATCATAGTGCTAAAATGACAATTAAGCAAAATTGATTCTTTTATGCGCATTTGACTCGACACCTCACATTCACAAGGCAACTTCCCATTGCACTTGGTATGAACTTGGAATGTGTTGTGTATGACCAAGATCATTCTCTTAATAGTCCTTGAGATGATCGAATATGGTTTGAGTCAATTGTTTTAAAAATATAAATAAAAAAGCACGAAAAAAATATATGTGAGTAAAGAATGCAAATAATGTCAAACATTTGCACCCCGCTATGTCTTTCAAAAGGTATAAAATTTTTTTGCATCAAATCAATGATAAGCTCGAAGGACCTTGTTTGCACTTCTAGATTTCGCAAAGTGTTGAGTAGGTTGAACTCTAGGTTTCTCCATTTGATTCTTTAAGTGGCAGCGCTTCTAGATTTGAAACTAATGCTGAGTGTTGCTAATGTCAAAAATTGTTAAACATGTTCCTTTAAAACAAAACTAAGCTAGCAAGCAAATCTTCTTATTTACACTTAGACATGTCTTAGTTTAGTCTGACTTGAAATTGTCTAGCTTGGTATCATATCTTGTCTTCATAATCATTTAGATAATTTTCAAAGCTCTTCTAGGTTGCATGCATACATTAAGGAGGAGAAAATGTTCTCATGATGCCTATATTGCCAAAAGGGGGATAAATTATAGAAAAAGCATCATTAATAACAAAAAAATGCATCCTGGTTCTTATGATCTTGGTAAAGTTTTTTTGTTCTCTTCTATGGATCATAACCATGTTTGTTGTGTTATTAGATTTTAGAGTTTTTTTTGGACAACTTGCTCTTTCTTGAGACTAGCCCTAAAACTCTTTTAGCCAACTTGGTCATAATCTCTTTTTCTTCCTTCTTAAACAAGTTTGGCTTAGCATTCAAATTGCTTTCTTCTATCTTTTTTCAAACTTAAAACTTATGCCTTTTCGTGTGTTTATCAATATTCTCATCAAGGGGGAGATTGAAAAACCATGTGGAGGTCTATACCTATGTGTGATGAGTATTTGACTAAATTTGAGCGTGGTTTACTTTGGAATTGAGTTTGATTTGAATTGGATTTTCAATTTGAAGCAATTTGAGGTTTATTTGCCTTTTCTAGTGCTACCGGTCATGGTAGAGCGGTGTTACCGGCCGAGCGGTAGCACCGAATCTTCTGTGCGTTAATATTTTAATTAAGGATTTTGTGATAATTATTGCATGTCTTTTCGATATTGCTATGTGATGGGTTTTTCTTATCTTTGATGGTTGCAGGACTACGGTGCTAGGTCATGGTGAGGCGGAGAATGACCAGGACTAGGCGAGGTACGTTGGAGGTCCAGACGGTCGAAGATCACCGAAAGATGATCGGAGACGGAGTCCGGGCAAGCCAAGAAGACAAGGAAAGTAGATGCTGCGTGAATCGATGAGGGCCGTTAGATCGTGGTCTAGTTGATTGGTTAGCGGGTCTAGATTGTATGCTTTGAAAACCGTGCAAGAAAACATATTATGTGTGTGGGTTTTGGGTTAGCCCTTACTTGGCAGTGTAAGTGGATTAATCTTACCCGTTTGATGAGTGCTCTAGGGTTGAGGGACTCATCCAAAGGTGGTAGGTGGCCCAAAAGTAGTATAAATAGAGGGAGAGAGGTGGCCTCCTCCTCTTGAAAGTTGTAGAGATTTTTATGCTTCTTTGAGTTTTGCCCAATTTGTTGTCAGGCTTTGTAAACCTCCCCTTCCTGAAATGCAAATCATTTTCATTCATACTTGAATTTACATTACGCATTTACTTTATGTCTTAAATTCAACATTTAAATTTTTGCAATTCACTTTCTCGTAATTTGGATTTGCCTCTCCTCCTTCTAAATGCTACTGATCTTAGATGTCTTGAGTGTGGTCATATGGTTTTACATCTCTCTTACACCCTAGGATAGACTAGAGATCAAGTTTTCTATTAAATTGCAACTCTGTCTAGAACTTGTTCTTCACACAGTAGTCAGTTTTTTATTTTTAGGAAAATATACAAAACTCATTTTTGAGTGATTCTTGTTTCCAAAGGTGCACTACTCTCATATCCATCTGTGAAAAAATTAAAGAGTCCGCTAGTTGCACCGTTTGGGGTCATGAGGTGAATACCGTTTGGGAGACCGATTCTGTGAGCTTGGGAGACCAATTTACGTGAGTTCTTGAGACCAAGAGACCAGTCTGGCGACCAAGAGACCACCAGGCGACCAGGTTGAGCGATCCCGAGCAACCAAGAGACGATCAGGCGACTAGTAGACCAGTTTGGGCGACCAGGTGAGCAGTTTGGGCGAGCAGACTGATACACATTTACTAAAATAGTAATTTTTGAAGATCTAATCATTAGATTGATGTAAAATTTTAACTGTAGAACCTAGACTTAATTTCAACGCTAACCCAAAATGAATCAACTCGATCGGATCTAAGGATCTTGAGATATTACCTTTGCAAGATGACTGAATCGTCAGACGCCGGACCAAAGCAAGAACGAAAGGATATACATTCACTAAAATAGTAATTCCTAAAGATCCAACCATTGGATTGATATGAAATTTTAACTGTAAAAATTAAGTTCAATTATAATGTTAACCCAAAAAGAATCAATTCAATCGGATCTACAGATCTTGAGATATTACCTTCTCAAGATGATATCTTTGCGAGAAACTGAACTCCGTGATGAACTTCGTGACTGCTGCGACGGACAAAACTTCAGTCGATGCTCCAAACTACGCCAGACTGAAAAAAAAACTCAAGGTGCTGAGAGCTCTTCAAATTCTTCTAGTTACCTGACTCCTTTGCTGGCTTCAACTTCGCTGCAATAGAATAAAGATCAAGCGCTAAAAACTTCTAGTTGCAAGGATTTTCTTCTTCACGCCACGATGCACAGGATGCTTAGAGTTGCAAGAAGGATTTTATTTATCTGGATACAGTACTCCAAAACAAAAGAGTACAAACCCTAAAACCTGGCTCTCTACATAAACAGGAGACACTTCCCCCTATTTATACAAAGCAAATATAAAGAGATTGAATACAACTCCACTTCCCACATGGAAAGAGTTCGTATACATCTCAACCTGGCCCAACATGGCCAAAAACAACTCTTGCACGCATGTACAACCCACAATCCTCCCAAAAAGCAAACGAAAGAAATTTTCACTAAAAATCCATCAACTCCCCCTCAAATGGATAACCAATGAAATCAAAAGAGAGGTAATGATATACATGTGTTTGAGTTATCATGGTATGTTCAGTTAAGCATAAGCATGAATCATGATAAGTAAATTCTAAGCATGAAAAGGCATGATATAAGATATAACATTTTTGAATATGCCAGGGGATACATATGAGCATATGAACAAACATCCCATCTCATACCACAATTAAATATCTGTGAATGTAAAAGACATGAGTGTATAAAATAGCTCACACAGTAGGTGAAGAATTATCGCATATGCCTCTTGAAGGCCATCTCAAGGGTGAGAACCATCCAAGTCTTGATCTCATCTTGCAAAAGACCAAGATCCACTAAGCTTCTGTTCTCCAACCCGCATCTAAAAAACCTACATAGCACTAGAAGATGTCGAGGCCTCGGTACTGGAGTTAGAAATAAAGCCTTTAGGAATCCAGTACTGAGACACACGACGAGTAGGCACAACATGAGTATACTTGTACACATAATCAGATTTGCCCTTTCTCGTGTTTCTAGCAACAAAAGGTGTTTGCATCACCCTAGGCACAAAATGAGGAGTAAAATGTGCCTTCCTGAAATTAGACCTAGCCTTAGCCTTTTCTTTCTTTTGCTATTTGGCTAGCCTAAAGTAAAAATCAACTAAATGTCCATCTCTACCACAATGAGTGCAATTGTACTTAACATGATGTTTAGCTTTAATAGTAGAAGCAACATTTGCATTCATCACAGTAGAAGATAAAACGCCAGCAGACTTAAAAACAGTTTTCTTAGGCTCATTGATAATTTCAAATTTTCCACTTTCAAGTACCTTAACAACAGTGGGAGCATGTGATTTATGATGAGCATAAGAATAAAAACCTAAACCTTTATTATGAGTGCTGACTCTTGATTGATCCAAAATCATGTTTAGGTTTTTCTTTCCTATAGTGAAACGTTCTAAAGATATTTCTAAATAATCAACTTTTTGAGAAAGAGTTAAACAATTATTACAGAGAACGTCCACTTTTCCTTTTTGCTTGCGACAAGTTGAGCATGAAAAAACCTCATGAGTGAGCAGAGCATCTGTCATTTGAGAAACCCTAGCATTTGCATAATGCAACTTCAATTCTAGTGTGGAGCATTTAGAACAGTTAGTTGTATCATGCAAATCAACAGTTGAACAGCTAACATTTTTTATATGTTTCTCATTTTCTTTCTTTTCAGTATTGACTTGCTCTAACAAGGTAACATATTCTTTGATAAGCAAAGTAAGCTCAGTGTAAATCAAGTCACATGATTTGCAAGCATCATCATCAGGAATCAAAGATTTAAGCCTATCAATTTCAGCATTCAAAGATTCCACAAGAACATCATGTTTCTTAATTTTCTTGTCGTGTTTATCAAGCAATTTACCAAGACGAGCAACAGTAATAGCCAATTCATCGTAAGAAGGTTCTACCTCATTGAAGTCGCTGTCGTGATCGTCCTCGGAGAAACTTTCATCACTCCCAGCCATGAGACACAACCCTGTCAGTTCATACTTGTTTGGACCTGTTGTGTCATCTTCACTTCTCTCCGAATTCACATCGCTCAAATTGACTTGTTCAAGCGCAAAAAGGACTCGGTAGACAACTTTGCGGTTTGCAAAGTTTCTCTTCTTACTACTGCTTGAAGAGAACTTCTTCTTCTCTTTTCTTTTATCATTGTCGTTCTCTTCCCTTGATGCTTTACCTGCAAGTTTAGGATAATTTGGACAAATCTGTTTGAGATCACCACACTCATAGCATCTTGGAGGGCCACCACCAACTCTGTTCCTCATTCGCACATTCTGCAAGGCTTTATTAAAACGAGAAGAGAGTAGTGCCAAGTCTTCTTCAGGAAATTCTTCAATCTGTTCATCGGTTAGTGAAGACAAGAAAGACAAAGCAAAACATGAAGAAGCATTATTCTGAAACATACTAGACTAGGAGGTCAATGCAATTGATTTATTATCAGTCTTTCTGGCAAGAACATCCAATTCATGAGTTTTAATTTAGAGAAAAGAACATCTACAGTAAGTTCACTCATGACAGTAGATTCTCTAATGGATGTAACTTTTATCTCCCAAATAGACATGTCTAATGCACCAAGTAATTGTCTAGCATTAGTAGCTTCATCAAATAAAACCCCAACAGCATGTAAAATGCTAAGAATCTTATTGAAACGTGCAAAGAAATCATCTAGTGACTCACCAGGCTTCATCTCAAATCGCATATATTCTTTCTTATATATATCTTGACGAACCTCTTTGATAGTGTTAAAACCCTCATGGTAATCACAAAGAGATTTACATACCTCATATGCAGACTTGAGATGGATCACGTGGTCGAAGTCACTTCTTCCCAATCCTTGGATGATCAAATTTCGTGCTTTGTTGTTTGCTTCAACATGAGCTCCATTAGTGTCATTGATTTCATCATTCTCAGGAATTTGATATGGTTTGTATACCTTCTCCCAGATTGCAAAGCCCTGAGCTTGAATGTATGCCTCCATCTTTGCTTTCTAAAACTGAAAATCAACACCATCGAAAACACAAGGTTTTGTCGAATACCTATCCATCGCTATGGTTTCTAATCACCGGTTAAGATTAATTAGAAAAACTAGACTCTAATACCACTTGTAGGATCGAAATATACTAATGTAGCAATCACGGGGGGGTGAATGATTGCGCGAAAGCAAAAATCAAATTTTTGCACTTTGTTTTTCTAACACACCCCAATTTAAACTCAAATTGCTTGGAGACCAGTTCACGCAGCCAGGAGACTCGTTCACGTAGTTGGGAGACTAGTTTACGTAGTTGGGAGGTCAGTAGACCAGTCTTGGCAACCAGTAGACCAGTCTGGTGACCAGTAGACCAATTTAGGCGACCAATAGACTAGTCGGGCGACCAGTAGAGCAGTTTGGGTGACCAGGCGAGCAGTTGGGCGACCAGGCGAGCAGTTTGGGCGAGTAGACTGATACACATTTACTAAAATAGTAATTATTGAAGATCTATTCATTAGATTGATGTGAAATGTTAACTATAGAAACTAGACTTAATTTCGAAGCTAACCCAAAAAGAATCAACTCGATCGGACCTACGGATCTTGAGATATTACCTTCGCAAGATGACTGAATCGTCAGACACCAGACCAAAGCAAGAACGGAAGGATATACATTCACTAAAATAGTAATTCCTAAAGATCCAACCGTTGGAGTGATATGAAATTTTAACTGTAGAAATTAGGTTCAATTCCAATGTTAACCCAAAAAGAATCAATTCGATCGGATTTATAGATCTTAAGATATTACCTTCGCAAGATGATGCCTTTGCAAGAAACCGAACTCCGTGATGAACTTCGTGACTACTGCGATGGACAAAACTTCAGTCGATGCTCCAAACTATGCCGGACTGAAAAAACAACTCAAGGTGCTGAGAGCTCTTCAAATTCTTCTGGTTGCCAGACTCCTTTGCTGGCTTCAACTACGCTGCAATAGAATAAAGATCAAGCGCTAAAAACTTCTAGTTGCAAGGATTTTCTTCTTCACGCCGCGATGCAAAGGATGCTCAGATTTGTAAGAAGGATTTTATTTATCTGGATACAGTACTCCAAAACAAAAGAGTACAAACCCTAAAACCTGGCTCTCTACATAAACAGGAGACACCTCCCCCTATTTATACAGAGCAAACATAAAGAGATTAAATACAACTCCACTTCCCATATGGAAAGAGTTCGTATACATCTCAACCTGGCCCAACATGGCCAAAAACAACTCTTGCACGCATGTACAGCCCACATGCTGTAAATACGTGACTAACCAGCCTCCATATGCATGTTATCTACCCCGAACGTCCTGCATGACATCCTTGACCACCAAGACCTTGATTCCTCCCTGAACCTAGTCCCGAACCTCAGTTCCTCCATGAATGTAGTTCCGCTCCTGTCATCGACCACGTTCGCCCTCGAGCAACACCTGCATATGAATAAACAAACAAACAAATCTGAGCACAAGTCCACGACTTGACTCAAAGTCAACTCATGCAACCACTCACACGAGTGCATTGCATCAAGCAAAACCATCATCTTGCTATCACCAGCATATCAAACAAATCCGAGCACAAGTCTATGACTTGACTCAAAGTCAATCTATGCAACCACTCACACGAGCGCGTTGCATCAAGCAAAACCATCATCTTGCTATCACTATCATATCAAACAATCATCTCAAACAGCATATGCACAAGCACCACACATGCCATAATCACAACCACTTTACAATGCCAATTCCATTACTCAGCTAATTTTTCAGCACATGATTTCACAAGTTCATATGGATACAAATTCCCAAAAATTTTAGAGCACCAGAAATCTACCAACCACATGTTCCTACTAAGGACAATTTCTGGAAAATTTGCATTTACTTTTCTAAAAGTAACTTTGGTGATTTGGCTTAATCTCCATTTCAAAAGCAAAATTTGACTTGATTCCTTTTATTTGGATACTTGACAACCAGGATTGTGATTCAAAAATTCCTCACATATTCCGTGGTTCTCATCCATGCCAGGGGTACACATAGTTGTCTAGTTATTCGGGTTTTGGAGGGTTAGTGAATTTGAGGAGCACCGGCCTGGCAGAATAGCTGCCCCTATTGTTTTGACTCTATTTATAGATTTTTGTTGTGGGCTTATTTGGAGTAATTTGAGTGGGAGAAAATTTTATTTTGGGATCATGCACCCCCCTCTGATTTCTATCTCGATCCTTCAACATGGCACACATAGTGCTAGATATGGTGTCATGACGACTAACTTAGCGGAGGTGTAAAACATGGTAATCAGAGGGATGAGGTGTCTCCCGTTGATAGGAATTGTTGAGGGAGTACTACAGAGCACAACCAAGTACTTTGTGGATAGGCATCAAGCTGCTGAAGTAGTAATGAGAGATGAGAAGCTGTTGTACTCTAGCATGATCACTAAATACATGGATGAGAAGAGTAAGAAAGTGGCCAAGCATAGAGCTATCAAAGTAGGTCCACAAACACTGCGCTTCGAGGTGATATACAGGGAATAAGGATGGCGTGGAACAAACCAGAAGGTTATCACCCAAGAGTGCATCTTGTAGGCTAACTGCAAATGCTCGTGTAACAAATCTCACCTTTTGCATAGGTCATGTTCTCATGTGATAGCCACATATGTCTTATTTGGAATGCGACCAGGTACATATCTATCTAAATATTTTATGAAGGAAAAGGTGATGGCAACTTAGAGTGAGGAGCTTTATGGTTATGGTGTTGTTGGTTCTTTCTCCACAACTCCTAGAGTCAACGAAAGGTTCTGGGTTCCTGATTTTGATGCAAGAACATGCAAAGCTGGGCGTCAGAAAACAAGGCATATTAGAAATGACATGGATGAGTCTAAAGCTGGTAAGCACGTGAAGAAATGTTCATTATGTAAGCAAACAGGACATACGTTCTAGAACTGCCAACCACAAAACAAAAAAGATGAAGGAGGAGATGGCAACCCGACAGCGGGGGAGGGATCGTCGTCTGCAAGGCATGGTGGATGATGTCATCATACTACCAGATAAGCTATTTGAATTATCATATGCTATATATCAAATTCATATTTTATTGATGTAATGTGTGTTGTGTGAACTCTGTATTTTACCTAGTTGTAAACAAGATAAATGTAGTTGTGAGTGTTGTGCCTTGATAAATTATTAGAATTTGTTACAATATATTGTCATGATGCATGTATAGTTTTTGTATGCATTTGTTTTAATATATTATTTTGATGCTTGTATAATTTTTTGTACGCATTTGTTTCTATATATTGTTATGATGCTTGTATAGTTTTTTGTAAGCATTAGATTCTATATGCATTTTAATTATAACTTTCATTTTTGTAATTTGTAGGTATGGCTCACCAGGATGGAGATGACAACTGGTCATTTGAGTTGCTAGATTTGGTCGTTCATTGTCATCACTGTGCCCACTTCACCGCTGCTTTTTCTAGAGGAGGGACAGGATCCTCTGGAGCTCTGTGTATTATGACCGAGGACACTGCAGAAGCTCTAAACTCTTGATCCTCGTTAGATGCCCAGGTAATATACTATTCTTCAAATTTCTAAATATGTTTGTTGTAGTGTCATAATTTATATTAATTAATTAATTTGGTGGTAATATTAATTTTATATTTTTGTTTCGAAGGCTTCGAGCATTAGGATTACTGCCACTCGCCTAGATGGTGGAGGTGGTGCAAGACGATGTACAAGGACGAGACGTGGGTCATCGATTCCCATTCGATAGGTCTCTGCTCACCGCTCTGGTGGATCGGTGGAGGCCAGAGACGCACACCTTCCATCTACGTATCGGGGAGATGGCAATCACTTTGGAGCACGTCTCTACCTCCTCGGACTCCCGATTGCCGGTGACCCTATTGTTCGCTAGGGCATCGACATGATGTGGCACAAGGAGCTACTTGCACAGTTCCAGGGTGTGCTACCAACTACCGTGTACCGACCCTTCACCAACACACATGGTTCGACACTGAGATGGCTTTGACAGTTTGTGGAATGCAACTAACCTTTAAAGCTTAATTGTGCATATACTGGTTAAACTAACAACTAAGCTTAAATTTACAGGCGGAGCACATCGTCGAGCATGAGGACGAGGTGAGGGTGAGCAACGACCTAGAGGCGTACCTATTGTGGCTGTTTGGCTGGTGCATGTTCATGAGCTCCTATGGGGGTAGCGTGGACAGGCACCTCGTCTAGTTCATGAGGGAAATTGTATACGCACCCCTTGACACCGTACTGTAGTACTCCTAGGGGTCAGCTGTGCTGTGCGCCATGTACTGTGAGCTCTGTGACAGTTGTGGACAGAACGTCGACAGGCCGGCCTTCACCAGATGTCCACTGCTTGTACAACTTTGAGCATACGAGAGGTTCCAGATCGAGCGACTTGACATTGACCTACAGCCTCTTGTACATGTAGGTGATGACGACGTTGATGCTCCGACCATGGGCACCATTTGGTGTCACCGACGGGTAAGATATTGCAATCATGATTTTGAAACTTTTTCTTTAACATTTGTGAGTACTAACGATAACGTTCTACATTGATTTTTTCTATCATCACTGTAGCCTAGATGGGCACACAGAATGGTGAAGCTAGGCTACCTGCAGTTCATCGCTGTGTTTGACCACCTTACCAATGAGATAGAGGTAGAGGTGCAGCTACGTGCGACAGGTGGGTTGTCCACCCTATGCACGTGACATGCTGCATACTAGCGCACACGTCAGTTCCTCCTATTCGATGTCCAGGTCAAGGGCTACGCTATCCATCGAGTGATGAGGCAGATCGGTCTACGATAGGAGTTCTCAGTCCAGATTGGTCATGTGGTCCTATACAGCACCCACACGTAAGTTCCCTGCATCAATGTTCTATAATAATTATTATCATGTAATGCTATCTAACAATGCTATATTTATTTCTTATCCATAGCCAGAATAGGAAGGGTGTGCATGGGGCCATCCCTTGGCACATGCGTACGGCGCCATAGGTTGAGGAGCGGGGAGGAGCCATGGACAACGTCAGATGCGTCGACGACCCACGTATCTGTGCTACCAACAATGGTACACTTCTCGCATCTGCCTCAGATTTGGTATGTGTCGACCCCAATCCTCCTAGACACGTTCCCAGGGTGAGGGACACGTATCACGCCCATACAGACTCGGCTCTGCACAGAGCGGTACATTGCGCCTATCTACGATCTCATGTACACTCAATTGGTAACTATGCTAACTAATTCGTAATGTATTTTCTAGACTGATGTGATAGGCTAGTACTACGAGGAGTCAGAGAGCTTCCTTTCTCATCTGACCAACAGGGTTGACATGACCAGAGAGGAGGTGACCTCTTTCTTCGCGAGGTTTTGGGAGAGCTCGAGACGCATCCTTGAGTTGGCGAGATACCACTCGCCTCCCGATGTGGATCACAGAGTGCCGCTTAGAGGAGGTAGGGGAGATGCAGGTACATCTTCCCATGCTACAACATCCCCATGCCACCGCCACGTTGTCGGCTGCGAGAGGGCGACCTGTTGGACACGCTGGTTGAGCCGCTCACATCAGAGGTGAGTACTTAATCATACTTTCTATGTTTTGCAATCATTTTTTGAATGCTCTCAACAATTCTTCATTTGTTACTGTAATACTGCTAGCTTTCGCCAGGTTTTTGGGCCGATGGTGTTTTTGTCTTCTTAACTTTCGGATTTATTCCGGCAGGAGATAAATTGTGTTGTTGGGCAATTTAAGTTTTTCTTAAAGGATTTTCTTTTCCCCATAGCCTTTTGATTTATAGCACCCAAGTGGTGGAGTATAAAAAAAAAGAAGAGAGGAATTAAGAGAGAACCCTAGAATCCAGCTCTTGAGTTTTTCCTCTCCCCATATTTTTTCCCCTTCCTATCTCTCCACTCACCCGATTCCTTTCTTCTTCCCCCATTCGTCTGTAGCCTCCCCTTCCAGTCTGCTCTCCCTAGCCGACTCCTCCTCCATACGCCTCTTCCCCAGCAGCCAGGCCGGTTCCTCCCTCCCAGCAGAGCTCCTCCATGGCGCCTCCCCCAGTAGGATTCCTCATGGCGCCTCCCCCGGCAGGATTCCTCATGGCGCCTCCTCCCCTGGCCCTGCGCCCCTCCAGCCAGCAACCTCCTCCATGCGGTTTCTCCCTTGAGCCAAGGTGAGGATTAAATCTAGGGTTTGGTGTGGTTGGGTGGCTGGGTTAGGGTTCTTGCCATGAAGTTTTATTGTTGATTTGTTGTGTATGGAATGGATTAGAGGTGGAACCCTAGAAGCTGTGCAGTTTTGTTTTTCGAGCAGATTCATGTGCTCTGTTGTAGCGTGAAATTGAAAATTTGGCAAGCATTTTCTAGGGGTTTGGCTATTGTGAAAGTTGTATATAATCGAATTACCTTTCAATAGAGACTAAAATCACTAAATTTTGTTCATCCATTTGAAAGTTATGGCTATTTTACCGAGTGCTGTCCAATTCTTATCGCGTTTGGTACAGTCTGTGTTCATCTTCGATCTGGGAACTGCAGGTGCATTGGCTGAGTGAATGGTTGTAATATATGTGTATTTTGTCTCCTCACGGTCGTTGTGAGCACAAGAACTCGAAAATCCATTAAGCCAATCAAAAGTTATGCTATTTAGAAGTCTCGGTGCTGAAATTGGAAAACTGCAGCATGCCCCATTTTCGGGTTGGAGTTTAGTGTTCGATTTGGAGGCCCTCGAGGTATCTCTGGCATGATTGGCTTTGAGATAGCTGGAGGACATTCTCTTATGATTAAATAGGAGTTGAGTTCACTCCATTTGGTTAAGTGAATCAAAAGTTTGGCTCGTTGGAAGGCTGCTAACGCCGTTGGACAGATTTTCCATTTTCCGGGATTTCGGAGTGGGTTGTAGAGTCGATCTCACACTAAGTCTTGCGGTTATTTGGTTGGCATGTTTTTTGAGTGGATTGCCTCTACTTGCAGGTGGTGGTACCCTAGGGGTGGCATCAATTTCTCGCCACACAGTTTTGAGAGGTTTAAGGCAAGTACATCGGGTTGTGTGCCTAATTGAGTTGTTCATTGTTATTTATCTGTGCATGGCTAATTTCTATTGAATGTGGCAAGCATGAGTTATATTGGTGATCGTCCTTCGAGGACGTGATTAGCTATTGGATTTGAGTGGTCACTAGTAAGCCTTAATCTCGGTGAGTTTACTGTACCTTTGTTAATATTGTAGTGAGTAGTGAGTATGGGGCATGTGGATACTCGTGGTTAATTTACAAGAGTTGTACTTAACTGTGCCCCGTCTGGGGAATGGAATTGAGCATGTATGCGAATCGATTAGATGATTATGAATGTAGTTTGAAATTAATTGCGTTAATTGCATGACAGAAATGTTGTAATGTGTTGCCATATCATATTGTTGAATCTGATTAGACTAGTACCGCTGGTAACTTATGAAAGTGAGAATTGGCTATGTTTATGTATGTGGTTATGGTTATGTTAGTGTTGGCAATGAATGAAAGGTTGCATTTCATTCATGTAAATTGCAATGTGCATTCATTAAAGGAAGAGGCGACCCATTCTGATGCGGGCCTCTGTGTTCACACGTAGTGAATACGAAAGTCCTACCTCGTAGTCTCATTCATCGAGGTAAATGGGAGCGAGACAGTAAGAGTAGACACCTTCCACGGGATGGAAGGGACGTAAGGGTGCACACTGACGAGTGGGCACTCAGCAGTACCGGTATGTGCATCGAAGAGGGCATTCGTGTGCATTGCATCTTTAATAATGAGTTTTGTGGTAAATGGTATGTCATATGGGTTGCGACTATGGTAAAGGAAGGTTGAGTCGTGGACTCAACCCAAAAGGGGAGATTGAATTGAATTTGATGAATTAGCGCATTTCATTGCCTTGTTATTTATGTTGTATGAATATCGTGGAGTGAAGTTGAGTTATGAACTCAACAAAAATTGATGAAAATGGTTTGAGTTGCAAAAGGGGGTGGTTGAGTCGGGAGACATTGTGATTTAGAGTTAAGTAATGCTTCTTGGGCGTTGAATAGTTTTATTACCAAGTTGATGACTTGAGTGAGGTAATTTTTTTGGTATGGTCAAGTTATTGTTTTTAATGGGTATAATTGGGTATTGTCCGGATGTTGCTTCATTTGTATTACTTTCTCTTATGGTCAAGCTCTTGTCTTATGATAATTTGGAATTGTTAGTCTCGTGTACTTTGCTGAGTCTTGGACTCACGCTTGTTTGCTTCTTGTTTTAGGTACCTTGAAGCTGGCTCGCCGGGATGGAAATAGTGGCACATGCACGACTTCGGTCATTAATTCATTTACTGATTCGTATAGTTTGGTTGTATATAAGATGGTTGTAATGTGTTGCTCGTAGTTGCGTAGTTTGCTAATTGCCGATTGGTGATGAGATTGATTATCTAAGGACCTGCTTGAATGGGTCATCTTGGAATGGATGATTGATATACATATATATTATAACTGCAATGTTTTCTGTCTGCTGAGTGGATGTCTTATTTTCTAGAGAGGTCATGCCGAAATTTTATAAATTTTGGTGACTTAGTTTTCAGCCGGTTTTAGAGTTTAGTGGTTGATTGCAGTCAAGTTCGCAGAGGTGTTAGGTTGTTATGTCTTCTTCGAAAATTCTCGGTTCAATTGATCTTGTTGTGGAGAATTATCGTGTGTTGGTAACCCTTTGGACGTGTGTGGGTCCGAGGGGTGTCGCTAGTGAAGCAGGGTTTTGGTAGCATCCATGGCGCGTTGGTGTCGGGGTGTTACAGTTACAAGCTCACAGCCACGGTGGTTCCCATCTACAGCTTTACCTGCACCTGACGACTACAAGGGACAACCTGATGATCCAGCTCACACGGACAACGACCTCGACGATGGTGGTGTGTCGAGGTACTTCATTGATGCGGATGAGTCTAGACCATTGCAGTTACAGGGAGCACCACCACTGACGCAGCCTTCTCAGTCGGAGTACGCTACACCTCTAGCTAGACAATAGAAGGCCAATCGCACGCCGATGCAGTTGACAAACTCGCAGGGGCAGATTCGTAGGAGGCCCACCCAGCAGCGAGGAGCCGGCCTGAAATGGGGCCGACAATAGTTTCTTATGTTTTGCATTGTTGATGCTTTTTATCTTATGCATTTAGTTAATCCGTTCTAGATATGTTGTACGACATATGGTTTTTATGTTCAAGAAATATTATATTTGGTTATGGAATACTATTATTTTTTGTTACAGTATACTCAAAATTGTTTAAATTTCCTTATATGTACTATATGGCAAAAATAAAAACTATAACCCCAAATATTTAAATTTAATATTAAATGCTTTCAAGCACAAAGATATAATTAGTTAAAAATGGTTAAAATATCCTGTACTAATGCCTTAAAAATAGTTAAAATGTCCTGTACAGTGCAGTCACAAGCTTAGAACACTGGACTGTAGTCATGTATACTGCATGGTCACTTAATATTTTTTGGTAGCCCATAAAATAACATGTTTAAATGAAAAATTATGGATGTATAGCCCAAAAACACCCTTTGATATATGTACTACCATAATGTAGAAAAGGATCCTAATTAAAATTGCTTTGCATCTAGATCTTGCCAACTCAAAAGCCCTAAACGATCACTAGATGCGTAGATTCTAAAACATTTAAACATTTTCGGCTGTTCACAAAATAACCTATCTATACACAAATTTTGGGGGATCACCCAGAATACACTTTAGTATATGGAGAACCATATTGTAGAAAAAATCTTGTTTACAACTTGCATGGCATATAAATTCTGTTAACGCTAATACCCCAATGATAAGGTTGCCAGAGCCACGTTGTATGAATAGTTGAGTTTAAAAGCCTTAACCAAAATACCTGCAATACAAAAATCGCCATATAACCATGTAGTTTTAGCCTATTGTGTTTTTTTATTTTTGAAAATAGCCTCCTTGAAGATAAAATTGCATGTTTGGCCCCCTCACAGCAGCTTTTTCAGGGCGATTAGACAACTCACGGGCGTGTAGATTTGTTAGGCCAATTACACAAGTCATAGGTAGCAGCTTTGTCAGGATGAGTTGTCAAAAAAGAAAGCATCCATCACCTTTTGCAATGACAAGTTGCAACACTCTGCCCAATACTTTAAACTTTTTTCAGGTGATTTGACAACACTCTACCATCAGCTTTGTCAATATCCTGCTTTCTACTTTCAGTGCAGATCCTTCAGGACCACCCTTGAATATCGATGCAGTGATTACTCGTTGAAGACTTTTATCAGTCTGAAATGAACCCTCGCTACACACAATATAATCCGACATGACTACTCACTACACAGTACAAAGTCCCATCTGTACACTCAGTACGCACTAACTGCACACTGCACAATCCGATGTGACCACTCACTGCCTACTTTTAACTCTGAATTGACCACTTATTGCACAGTATATTTATCAATTTTGAGACCTTGCATGCATGACTGCCTTTTCAGCCTAACTTGACTACACACTCCAGCGTTTTGTCGTCCCTCTGCATGTTTGAATCTTACCTTCCAACATTTAGTAAATACACCATCCCTTGGAGACTATAAAAGGCCAAACCGTAGGCACACACACATAGCTCCCACTCACACTTCACCATGGCTGGATCCTCAAGCAAAGCATTCTCGTGGACACCGGATATGAGCAGCGTAGCCCTTCATTACACATTGAAGGTTAGGCATAATGGGAAGGATGATCCGTTCAAGAAGGAGAACCTAAATAAAGTGGTATCCAAATTGCAAGACTGGTGTTCGACATTATCAAGGCATAAGGTGACAACCTCTGGCCTGAACCTTATGACCTCCGACGACCTCAAGGCGCACTTGCAAGGGTAGCGTCAAAGGTATTTAAGGGTGTGCGAACTAGCCGACCACCCTTCTACTACAGGTTTCTCTACAAGATCTTATAGGGTACTGATATGGCCCGATCAGTATGCAGAGCATATCAAGGTTAGTTATTTTATATTTGTTCCCCGTACTAATCTTTTTAGCATTATCCATAAGTTCACTACTTCGCATGCTCATCTTGTGTGTTAGTCATTCCTGGAGAATGAAGAGTTACTAACAAAGATATCCCAGAATTCGTAGCGATGTATATGCTCTTTGGTGGGGGTGTGATGCCTGGTTCGCACAGAACATATAGAAGAGGATCTAACTGGAGGGGTAGAGGTACACCAATCACTGTTATAATAGAAAGTTCAAGAGGATGTTCAACCACCACGGAAGGAGGGCTTGCTCCTAATTATGGTAATAAAGATTATGCTGCCAATTTCATGTCACCTAGATCTCAACGTTCAAGTACCATCAAAACTATCCAGACAAGCACTACTACAACAGGCTGTTCCAGTAACAATGCAAGAGGACGTCCAACTAGCATTGAAGGAGGGGTACCTCCTGATTGTACAAATGATGATGATGATGATGATGATTTCATGCCACCTAGGCTATGAACCTTGCATCCTTGGAGTCCTCCGAATCCTAACGATGATATTACATTAAGCCCTATCAGGTATCCAAACATAGTACCCCGTCATGAACCAATAGATGACTATCGTCCAA
The DNA here is from genome assembly GCA_036346375.1 of Guadua angustifolia. Classification (NCBI taxonomy): domain Eukaryota; kingdom Viridiplantae; phylum Streptophyta; class Magnoliopsida; order Poales; family Poaceae; genus Guadua; species Guadua angustifolia. The sequence goes on along the minus strand of CM070510.1, from coordinate 34,243,280 downwards.
CTGACCATGCCCTATTCCGACAATCATGGACAAAGAATGTATGGTTTTGTGACTTAGTCCTTCACTAGATGTAAGTACCTATGTTGTACCCTAGTTTTATGAATTCCTTCTGTATCTTTGGTGTTGTTCACATGCCATGCTACTGTAGTTATTATACTTATTGCACTTTGTAATATAAATATTTTATTCAATGTTTTACTATGATTTGTAGTCAAATTTGCCGCACACCAAAAGAGAATGAGGAACAACGAAATTTGAATTTTTTGTCAACCAAAAGAAACTGAATAATAATTTTGTAAAATACTACATAAATTATCACTAACAAATATGATTTTTTTAATTTATTGAACCCTGGTTTAAACTCTAAAATTCTAGCAATTGTCAAAATAACACTAACTTTCAATAATTAATGCTCACAAGTTACAACGAATTTTTGAATGAAATCAGTGAAAAACATTCCTCATAAATTTAATTTCCTTCAAAAAAATTTAATAATTTTTATAATTTATTTGGTTTGGGGGATCTGTTGCCAAACCATTTGGCGACAGAAATAGGTCACTTTTATTTCCCAAACTCAAAGATCGAGTGCGGTCAAGAAATGTCGAGTATTATCCGAGTCAGGGGTATGTGCAACCGACTGCTCGAAGGTTGCTCAAAATCTTCGTAAAACAATCAAAGCACTCATCAACACTCTCACCAGCATGTTGTTCAAATTTGTTGTATTTACGCTTGTGCGGATCCTGCCTCATGGTCTCGATTTGAGTAATGCCCTCATGGTAAGCATCGAGGGTCACCCAAATCTCATGAGCCGATCGTAGCTGAAAAATCCTGTCATACTCACTACGGCTAATACCCTATATGAGGATGTTCCATGCCTTAGCATTTGCCTCAACATTAGCCATATTGTCGGCCGTGACGTGCTCATCGGCAGGAACCTCATACAAGAACTTCACCTTTTGCCATATCAGGAAGCCCTGGGCAATGATGTATGACTCCACCCGAGACTTTCAAAATGGAAAATCAACTCCAGAAAAGACGAGAGGCTTGGTTGAATATTTGTCCATCGTCATAGCTCTCGAGACCGGTCAAAATCTATGGACGAGCAAAACCGGATCTAATACCAATTGAAGGATCAAGATGGCGATCAGAGGGGGGTGAATGATCTCAATTAAAATTTTCCCCGCTCAAAATAATCCAAAACAAGCCCTCAAACAAAACAAATAAAAGAAGCAAACAAGAAAGAGCTATTTGATCTATATGGCTGGTATGACCGCAGGGTCTCCGGTATGACCAGCGACGGTGTGGTATGACCGGGCTCAAGAACAGCAGGGAAAATTAGCACGATCTTCAAAAGCAAAAATGATGCATCTTTTAATAGAATGAACAAGAATTCATGAAACTTGGTAGATGTTTTCCTAAGGATGTCAGAAACTTATTTCAACTTTCAATTGCAAAGATTGACGTCAAAGTTTTGACCTTTTTCGATTTGAAGGAAGAAAACCTCAAGTTGGAACAAAAACTCAAAACCTGATGTTGATCATAGTCATGGAGTTTTTTATGATCAAGATGATCTTGGATGGCTTCCCACACATCAAAGTAAGCAAGAACTCAAGGCAAAAACTTCACAAATGCGATTTTGAGGAATGATTCACTTAAGAACACAAAACCGATTTCTTGCAAGAGAATGGAGTTACCTAGATGATTGAAATATGTTCTAAAGAAGATTCACCCATCAATCATCATCCTTTGCACAAGAACCAAAAGCAAGTAGAAGGAGGAAAGGCAAATCCAAATTGCAAGAATGTAAATTGCAAGAATTTAAATGCGGAATTTAAGACATAATAAAAATGCATAAATTTAAAAGCATTGAAGGAAAAGGATTTGCATTTCTGGAAGGGAAGTTTACAAAACCTCACAACAATGTGGGCAAAAGCTCAAAGGAGCACCAAGCCACTAAAACCTTCAAGTAAGGGAAGGGTACCCCTACCCCTCTATTTATACTACTCTTGAGTCACCATCCACCCTTGGACGAGTTCCTTCTACCCTAAGGATCACCATCAAGAGCTAGGATTTACTCACTCATTCATACATGGGCTAACCCGAAACCCAACAACATAACAGGTTTTGCACGCTTTTCAAAGCATACTAACTGGACCCACCACTCTATCACCTAGACCATGATCCAATGGCCCTACTTGATGCGAGTAGCTCCTAGCTAGCATCTCATCCATTCCTTGCCTTCTAGGTTCGCAATGACTCCGTCTTTGGTCATCTTCCGGTAATCCTCGACCGTTTGAACCTTTGGCACACCTCATCTAGTCCCGGTCATCCTTTGCCTCACTATAACCTAGCACCATTATTCTGCAACCATCAAAGACAAGGAAACCCATCACATAGCAATTCTCAAAAAGATATATTCAATCAAATTCAACAAAAATCACAAATTGAAATTCATTCTCACTCATGAAGGCCATGCTACAGCTCTCAGCATGGTAGCACTGCTGACCGGACATGCCACCCCCTGGCTGGTATGACCGGCCTCCAAAGACTCAAGGAACCCCCTCTCTAAAAAAACCACACTGGCCTAGGGCCAGTGCAACCGCCTATACCCAGTGTGACCGGACAACCATCGGTAGCACCGCTGCCCAAGATATGATGGACCACGACCGATCCATACCGCCCCCGACCGGCAAGATTCAGATTTCTTCAAATTTTGATTTAAACTTCAAATCCACTTCAAACTCAAATACTATCAGCTTTAAATATTGTCAATAACTCATCACAAACACATCTAGACCTCCACATGGTCGTTCAATCTCCCCCTTGATGAGTTTATTGACAAACACATGAAAAGGCATAAAAATTTGAGTTTGAAAGAATAGAGGAAAGCATTTTGAATGAAGAGCCAAACTTGGTTCTAGAATAAAGGAAACAAGATCATGACCAAGTTGACAAGAGGGGTTTTAGAGCTAAACTTAAGAAAGAGCAATTTGTCCACAAAAACTCTAAAATCCAATAGAAACTCACAAGAAGTTCAAATATGGCTATGATCCATAAGACATAACAACGTTTTACCAAGATCATAAGAACCAAATATGCATTCATATATTTTTTAATGATGCCTTTTCTACGTTTTCTCCCCCTTTTGACAATATAGGCATCAAGATGGCATTTTCTCCCCCTTTTTATATGTATGCGTGGAATGCATCCTATATGAGCTTTGAAAGTTATCCAAGTGACAACAAAGATAAAATATGACACCAAGCTAGTTAATGACAAATTAGACTAAACTAAGACATGTTCAAGTGCAAATAACACTTTTTGCTAACAAGCTTAGTTTGAAAATATCATTTTTAGCAAGATTCGACAAGTGCAACACTTAGCATTAGTTTCAGAACTATAAGCAAAACCATTTAAAGGATCAAATGGAAAACCTAGAGTTCAACCTACTCACACTTTGGGGAATCTAGAAGAGCATACAAGGTCCTTCAAGCTCATTTTCCATGTGATACAAATTTTTCTTTATATATTTCTGAAAAACACAGTGGGGTGCAAATGTTTGACATTATTTGCATTCTTTACCCACATATGTTTTTTAATTGTATTTTTAGAGCAATTAACTCAAGTCATATTCCACCATCTCAAGAAAGACTCTTAAGAGAATGGTCTTGATCATACAACACACATTCCAAGTTCATCCCAAGTGCAAAGAGAAGCTGTCTTGTGAATATGAGGTGTCGAGTCTAATGCACACAAATAGAGTCAATTTTGCTTAATTTTTATTTTGGCACATTGATTTATAAGCAAATGAAGAACTCAAGTATGGATCAAACAAGTTTCACCCAAGTTGTTATAGGAACTCTAGAGAACTTCAAAATTTCACAAATCATGGCACATACACCTAGAGAAGAAACTCAGCAAGTAAAAGCAACATGTTACATCTAGTTTTTCTTTTAAAGCTTATATTTCAATTTTTGCAAGCTTAGCAAAATAAATGAGTTTGGATATCTAAGTTAGTAATTGTTGTCATATGATGTAACATATGGTGTATATCATGTTAAAATAGATCATTTGCATAATAGACAGCTCATAAAATAGAAAATAAAGTCTATATGCAATGCATGATGTAGATTCTTAAAGCTGCTCCTGAACATATGAGTCAATTTTAAGCATAAATCTGGTTTTCGTTAAGTTTTTAGCAGAATTAGGCTCAAAAAAGATCCAAATAAACTCAAATAAAACTAGAATCATATATTGAAAAGAGGAAGTCAAGAATCTGCAAACTGGGTGGCTATCGAGTATAAAAAAGATAGTAGAGAACACTAAGGCTTAGATTCGCTCTCATCTTCCCCAATGATTGACATAGACAAGCTGCATCTAGATCCCAAGCTAAGGAGTGCACACAGAACCTATCCACCCAAGCGACCCAACACCTGTCAAACTTATAAGACTGTAAGGAAACTCAACTTAGAGAGAAGAGAGAACGGCTAATTAAGTATGATAACAACCTAAAGTACAAAAATGAGAGGTCCATGCAATGCATGCTAGAAGTTTAAGTAAAGTGAACTCAAAAATCTAGAGAATAAGCCCCATAAACACCCAGACTAAAACAAGAGAAAGGAAAATCTGGAAAAAAAATACATAATATACATGCAAGCTCTCCCTCACAATAAGCTGTAAGGGCACATAACTCCAAGCTCACTCCTCATAACAATAAACCTAGAGCTATCCAAAGGCCTATAAAGATATTGGCTAACTGATGGTCACTCTCCACAAAATAAAGCACTAGTCTCCCTTCTCTATATGGTCTCTAAAGAATTGATATCTAACATCAATGTGCTTAGTCCTAGAGTGCTGCACTAGATTATTAGCAATGCAGATAGCAGAAGTGTTATCACAGAAAAGTGGAACACTCCCTATCTCTAACCCAAAGTCCCGCAAGGTCGATCTCATCCAGAGTACCTGGCTACAACAACTGGCTGCAACAACATACTCGGCCTCAACGGCAACTCCGGACAACTTCCTAGATGACCAAAAAACAAGAGAAGTGCTAATGAATTGGCAAGTGCCAGAAGTGCTCTTCCTATCTATCCTACAACCAGCAAAGTCTGCATTGGAAAAGGCTCTAAGGGACAGACACAAAGAGGAAGAGTAATAAATACCATAATCAAAGATAGCTCGAAGGTACCTGAAGATGAGCTTCACCGCCTAGCAGTGAGAGGCATGAGGAGAAGCCTAAAAATGAGCGCACATACACACGGCAAAATGTGTGTCCATCCACAAGGCAATGAGATACAAGTGAGATCCAATCATGGTCCGAAACTCCTTTTGATCACAGGCTCACCATCTTTATCAGACTTGAGGACAGCAATGGTGGCCATAGGAGTCATCACAGGCTTCCCATCAAACATATCAAACTGCCTCAGGAGGTCCCGAGTGTCTTACCTTGGTGCAAGAAAGTATCCTCTCGAGTCTGCTTGATTTGGAAGCTGAGGAAGTATCTCAACTCGCCCATCATACTCATCTCAAACTCCATGCTCATCACCTCAAAAAATTGAAACACAAGAGAATAACCACCAAAAATAATATCATTCACATAAATCTGAATGAGAAGAAAATAAGAATCCTAACGTTTGATGAATAGGGTCTTGTCTACTATATCTATTTTGAAACCATGGCTAAGAAGATAGGACTTAAGCCTCTCAAACTATGCTCTAGAGACTTGGTTAAGTCCATATAAAGCTTTAGAAAGCTTGTAGATATGGTTTGGGTATTTGGGGTTCTCAAATCCTAGAGGTTGCTTGATATAAACCTCTTCCTCAATATAGCCATTGAGGAATGCACTCTTGATATCCATTTGATAGAGCTTGAAGCCCTAGGATACAGAGAATGTAAGTAGGATCTGGATAGCCTCTAGTTTAGCTATAGGGGCAAAGGTCTCCTCAAAATCAAATCTCTTAACCTGAGTGAAGCCCTGTGCAACTAGTCTAGCCTTGTTCCTAATGATAACCCCATCCTCTCTTCTTGTTTTTGAACAACCACTTGGTCCCAATGACATTATGACCAGATGGGGGCTTAACAAGCTGCCATACCTTGTTCTTCTTGAAGTTTTCAATTTCCTCATGCATAGCATTAATCCACGACTCATCAGATAATGCATGAGAAACATCATTGGGCTCAAAAGAGGTAATAAATGCTGAGTGAAGGCAAAAACTGAACAAACCTAATTTTGAGCGAGCGACTCGCTCAAATAGATCACCAATGATCTGATCGGGTAGATGAATTTTCTGAATATGGCGGGAGGTCCAAAAGTAGAAGTGGCCTCTACCTCTTGAGCAGAAGAGACAGAAATAGAACCACTGGCTAAGGGAGAGTTTGAAGGCAAGGGCTGATCTCCTTGAGGTGCAGAAATGGAAATAGGAGGCACCTCAGGTGTAGAGGGGACTGAATCAGGTGGAACACCATCATCTCCATCATCCCCATCCTCTACAAAGATGGTCTTGGAGGGATAAGAAGAGTCTGAAATAGCAGGTCTAACTCCTAGGCTAGCCTCAGCAAAGAACGAGACTCAAACTTATCTAGGTTACCATACTTCAAAATAAAATACTAGCAACCAAATATGCGAAAATAAGAAACACTGGGTTTTTGCCCATACCTCAACTCGTAAGAAGTGCAGTGCAAACTTGCTCTAAAAAAATATGATTAGAAACATTGCAAGCAGTAGATATAGCCTCAGCTCAAAACTTTCTAGGAGTACTATACTCATCTAGCACCATCCTGGCCATCTTAACCAGGGTCCTGTTCTTCCTTTCCACTACGCCATTTTGCTAAGGGGCGTAGGGAGAGAAGAACTGATGTTCTAAATTAGACTCCACACAGAAACTCTCAAAGTAGAAATTCTTGAACTCCATGCCATTATCACTGCATATAGCTCGTAAGGCACCTAGGAGCTCGATAGACATCCTATGGACAAATCCTCCGAAGTGAGAAAAGGTCTCATCCTTCAAGGGCATAAAAATACCTAAGAATACCTTGAAAAATCATCAACATTGACAAGAACATGCCACTTCCCTCCCGCTAACTGCACTCTAGCTGGACGAACAGTGTCCATGTGTAAAAGCTGTCCTGATGCATCAGTCATCACAACGGCGACTGGGGGATGAGAGGTAATAACCATCTTGCCATGTCGGAAAGGAGAGCAAACTAAGTCTTTAACCATCTTGAGTTTGGGCAGACCATGAATGAGGTCGTGACTGCTAACTCTGATCAAATGATTAAAGCCATTGTGATCAAGTCTCGTATGCCAGAAGGGGAGATTATAGGACTCAAAAGCAATCAAACATCGAAGAAAGTCTCTAGAAGAAATAGAAAAATTAGAATGAAAGACTCTCCCAAATCTTAAAATTCCACAAACTAACACTCCTGATGAATCAAAGATTCTACGGCCATTACTCTTGAAGCTTACCTCGAAAGAGTCATTGATAAGCTGAGAAACAAAGAGTAAGTTCTTGCAAGAGAATGGAGTTACCAAGATGATTACGAAATGATCTAAAAAAGATTTACCCCTCAATCATCATCCTTGGCACAAGAACCAAAAGCAAGTATAAGGAGGGGAGGCAAATCCAAATTGCAAGAATGTAAATCGCAAGAATTTAAATGCGGAATTTAAGACATAATATAAATATGTAAAGTAAATAAGCATTGAAGAAAAATGATTTGCATTTTTGGAATGGAGGTTTACAAAGCCTTACAACAAAGTGGGCAAAAGCTCAAAGGAGCACAAAACCTTTAAAACCTTCAAGTAAGGGAAGGCCACCCCTACACCTCTATTTATACTACTCTTGAGTTACCCTCCACCCTTAGATGAGTTCCTTCTACCCTAAGGATCACCATCAAGGGCTAGGATTGACTCACTCACTCATACATGGGCTAACCAGAAACCCAACAACATAACAAGTTTTGCACACCTTTCAAAGCATACTAACTGGACCCACTACTCTATCACCTAGACCATGATCTAACGGCCCTCCTTGATCCGAGTAGCTCCTAACTAGCATCTCATCCATTCCTTGCCTTCTAGGTTCGCAGTGACTCCGTCTCCGGTCATCTTCCGATGATTCTCTACCGTTTGGACCTCCGGTACACCTCGCCTAGTCCCGGTCATCTTCCGATGATTCTCTACCGTTTGGTCTGCCTCACCATAACCTAATATTGTTGTCCTGCAACCATCAGAGGCAAGGAAACCCATCACATAGCAATGACCAAAAAGATATTCAATCAAATTCATCAAAATCACAACTTAAAATTTACTCTCACTCATGAAGGCCGGTGCTACTACTCTCAGCTCGGTAGCACCGTTGACCGGTCATAATGCCCCCTGGCCAGTATGACCGGCCTCCAAAGACTCAAGTAACCCCCTCTCTAGAAAAACCACACCGGCCTAGGGCCGGTGCAACTGCCCATGCCCGGTGTGTCCAGACACCTGTTGGTAGCACGATTGCCCAGTATGACTGGACCACAGCCGGTCATACCACCCCTGACTAACAGCATTCAGATTTCTTCAAATTTTGATTTAAACTTCAAATTCTCTTCAAACTCAAAGACTATCAGCTTTAAATATTGTCAATAACTCATCACAAACACATGTAGACCTCCACATGTTCTTTCAAGAATATTTGAAGGTAAAACAAGATTATATATAGAATATCTAGAGAAATAGAATTAATTGTTTTAACAAAGCCAGTAGAATTAAATGTAATATCCCAAAGAGTTTTTACTATTTTGGGCTGAATTTTGGGGATTTTGCGGCTGTTTTGACAATGTGGGCTGTTTTTGGGATGCTAGTGGCTAGTTTTTTGGCCCATAAGGTAAAACAAGTTATGGCCTTTTGAAGCACTAATATCTTGAACTTGTGCCTATTAGTAGTAGTCATGATAATTAGCAGATTAGGGCTAATTAGAGATTGAATTAAATTATTTCAATAACTAGAGATAGATAGGAAATTTCCAATAGATTTCAAAATTTTATCATTTGCTTAATTTGGAGTTGTATAAAAATATTTACGAAATTGTGAATTCCGCTGTCCAGTCTGTTGTCAGATCGGTCTTCTAGGTTGAATCTGAAGGATTAGATGAAGTCATTAAAAAGAAGGATAAGTAGAATATTGTAGGTATTTTTGTGTAGCTTTTTATGAAGTCTATGAATTCCCATTTTTGGGCTTTTGGGTTATCGATTATGATATTTCAACTATTAGGTCAGTAAGAGGGTAATTGGTTGTCAAGAAGGGTAGTTATAATATTTTAGGGTTGTAAGAGAATTACCCTTTCTTTTTCCAAACCCTAGCCCCCCAACTCCTAGCCAGCCCCCTCCTTTTCCTATCCAGCCCCTCCAACCCCTTCCTGCGCCCTTTTTTCTCCTTGACAGTAGCACCAGCAATAGCTCTTCCTCTTTTCCTCTCCCCCAAAGCCAGCAAAGGATCCTTCCTCCTCCCTCCTGGGCTCCCTCCCCCGTGCCTCCTGGTTTGGCCTTCCTCTCTAGCCGCACAAGGTCTCCTGGCTCGAGTCCTCCCTCATGGCTTCCTCCCCCAACCGAATATGGTAGGGTAAGTGGGGGTAATTTCTATTTATGAGGGATTTTGTTCTTGCATGCTGGTATTTATTGAGTTCTTGCTAGGATTCTTCAGCTTGAGTTGAATTTAGATGGGGATTTGGGGGGATTAGTGCTGATTAGGTCATTTCCTATTTTTGGGCAGATTTAACCCCTCTGTTAGGGCTAGTTTTAGAGGACTTTAGGGGCATCTCCTGAGGTTTTGGTTGTAGCAAAAGTTGTAGATCATCGCCTCCCCTTTAATTTGAGAGCAAGAACACCCATTTTCATTTAGCCATTTAAAAGTTATGCTTATTTTACTGTTGGCTGTACTGAACCTATGTGCTTCTGCAGCTGTTGTGGTAATCTATCGTTTAAGTTTAGCTAAAGGACAAATCAGAATTTCTCATTACATAGATAAGATGGGAAATTTCTTGTGGATGCTAAAAATGTATTCATTTGCCTGATTTGTATTTGTATAGTATAAGTTATGAGTTGTTGAAATTGACTGTCCAGTGGGCAGATTGAATCTGAATGCAATAGCAGCTGTTTCGGAAATCAGTTGTTTAGGGCTAATTAGAGGCCGAATCAAAATTTTTTCATTAGCTAGAAAAAGTTGGAAAATTTCCTGTAGATACTAAAAATGTCTTTATTTGCCTGATTTGAAGTTGTATAGCATAAGTTATGCTTATTTTACTGCAGGCTGTACTGAATCAGTGTGCTTCTGCAGTTGTTATAGTAATCTATTGTTTAAGGCTAGCTAAAGGCCAAATTAGAATTTCTTATTGCCTAGATAAGATGGGAAATTTCCTATAGATACTAAAAATGTATTCATTTGCCTGAATTGAATTTATATAGCATAAGTTATGAGGTATTGAAACTGACTGTCCAAGAGGGCATACCGAGCTAAAAATGCAAATTTTGTTTTAGCATGGCAAATGAGTTGTGGCATTGGGTGAGTAACCAAAAATGATAAGAATTCTTGTGTAGTGTTGCAAAAAAGGTGGTTTTCTCTGTTTGGGCTTAGAAGCAAATTGTTAGCATTGGATGACTGCCGAGACAGCTCACAATGTGTTGTTGTCGTGAAGGGTAACTGACCTCGGGAAATGGTGCTTAGTGCGTTATGCTTTTAATTTATTAAATATACATTTTTGGGCTTGAATTTGAAGAGCTTGTATGATGTAGGTGGAATAGCTTCGGGTGTGGCATCAAGCACACGCCCCACCTCTTCGTGTGGTAAAGAGGCATGTATAACGTGCAAAAGTTGAATCATAGGAAATTGTTGTATTTGATAATATTACTTGTGCTTATTGTTGACAATCTAGCTATCGTGAGGATTTATATGAAATTATTGCATTTGGTGGTATTATTGGTGCTCGCATGTGTGAAGATGATCCTTGGTATCTAAAAGATTTAGTTATCATATCGCATCACTTGCATTCATGTCATGAAAAGAGATTTGAACCTGGTCGGTGAAAAAGCCATATGGGGATATATGACTAATTCAGAGTGCTCCTAAGAAGTCCAACCTTGTAGTCCCATCCATAGAGATGGATGGGAGCTAGACAGTAAGAGTAGGCCCCACCACAGGGATGGAAGGGAATGACAGGGTGAGACACCGACGGGTGTGCACTCCAACTATACTGGTATAGTCTTTAAAGAGAGAAATTTCTTGAGCATAACAACATGATGCATTGCATGGCTGTGTTTGAAGTGACATTCCCTATTAGTATGATTATGGTAAAGGCTGTGTCTTATTTTGGCTAACCGCTTGTTTGTTTATACTTGCATGCTTTACTTGCTGAGTTGTTGGAACTCACATTTTTTTGCTGTTTTATATTTTAGGTACTTTGAGGACGACATCCAGGGATGGGACTTAGCCGCACACTACACTCACTGTTGTGACATGCTTGTTTTATAGTGCTGGAGCGGTTTACTCTCATTGCCTAATTAGTAGTTCGGTTTGGTTCACTTTAGAAGAATTTTTGTGAGGGTGAACTATTTGTGTAATGTTTCTATGTATGTGGGATCATGGTTGAATCTGGTAGTGGTGACTTAAGCTGGACCTATTTTATTAAGTAGTTGATGCTGAAATTGTGGTTCTTGTGGTTATTTCGTAGTTGTGTTGTAGTGACCATGTCGAATACTTGCTATCTTAGTCATAAGTATATCCATGTTATGCATTGGACTCTATAGTTGATCTATTCATGCTCTATTGTGGATGCTGACTTCAGATTTTAGAGTGTTTTTCCTAGTGGCATTAAGCTTATGATACCCATTATATTGCTCCTCTTGTGTCTTTGCCTATGCTTGTGGTCTTAGCTCTCTTTGGTGGAGAGTTTTGTAATCATATGCTTGCTGAAATTGCTTGTGTATTGGATGTTTCTTTAAGTTTTGTGTTTGTTTAGTGACAGGCACGGGTCATGCCGGGATGTTACAGTAGTTTATCCCGGGGATGGTGCGTAGTTGCGTTGTTATTATTTTTGGCGTATATACTTTTATGGTATGTTTTTGAGGAGGTGTGTTTACTATAGGTTGTGTGACTCTGGGTGTGGCTTCAAGCTTACGCCCCTCCTCTTTACATGGTAAAGAGGCAAGTATATCGTACGACCGAAGTTGGTTGAATTGAACTTCGGGTTAAATGAATGATTTGCTATCTTGTTGAATTTATTTATAAGATATGTGGTTGTTGTTTTATCATGATCAAAATGCTTATATGATGGTGAGAACTTGTTATTTATGGTTATTGGTTAGTATGGTTGCATGGTGAAAGTAAAATTTGTGATATTATGCTGCATCATTTGCATTCATGACAAGAAAAAAATTCGAGCAAGGTCGATGAGAAAGTCATATGAGGACATATGACTAATCCAGAGTACTCTTTTTCAAGACCTACCATGTAGTCCTATCCACGGAGATGGATGGGAGTGAAACCTACTTGTAGACCCCTCCACTGGGATGGAAAGGAAAGAAAGGGTGCGACATCGACAGGTATGCACTGAAGCCATACTAGTATAGGCCATGAAAGGTGTATTTTTGAGCATGAAGGCATGATGCATTGCACATGAGAAAAATTGTACAGATGTTAAATCATGTTGTATCTTGCTGTTGGGAAAAATCATGCATTTCATCCATGTATGATATACTTTATTGAGTTTTGGATTCATGCTTGTTTATTCACTGTTTTAGATACTTTGAGGACAATATGCAGGGATGGGACTTAGCTTCACCATGTCACTCACATTAATACCATTCCATGAAATATAGCTTTGGAGCAATCTCACCTTAATGAATAACTTATATAGTACAGTCATGGATCAATACATTTGGGTGTGATCTAATTGGTCTTGATGATTAAACTGTGGTATCTGTTGAGCATAATCTTTGGCCTAGTTATGTGATGTTGTTGCTGAAATTAATTACTAGAATTCCCTTCTAGTTGTTATTATGCATGAGATTAAAGTTTTGTAGTTACTAATTTAAGTGTGCCCATGTTTGTGGTTCCTGACTTATTGTAGATGTGAGATTTGTATTTAAGATACTTGCAGAAATTTGCATGTAAAAGGAGCTTTTGTTAGTAATTATGGTTGTTGTGATGACATTCAGGGCACATGTAGTGCTAGGATGCTGAAATCTTTGTATAGTTGGTATTTTTGCTATTATTTGGGATTATTTTTGGTGACATTCTAGGCATGTGTTGTGTCGAGGTGTTACATCATATCTTCTTACATTTAATTTACGTAAAAATGGGGATTTCTTATCTGACCTTCTAAGAAAATATCTTCTTTTTGTCCTTATAGGATTTCTTCTCATATTTGGTGATTTATAAAACTTTCTTATTTTTACCTTTTCCTCTCCATATGTCAAAGGGATTTGCACTATTTTATTGCAAAAATTATAATCAATATGTTTCATTGACCTTTGAGCTTGTATACTCGTGCAGTTGTTTTTTAATTGTTTGAAAACAAATGTTACAGCTTGAGATATATTTACGGATGCTCCTTCAGTCTCTTTTTTTATATTCCTCAATTATCATACTTCCTAATGGGTCTGTTAATTTATTAAAATATTGAACTATATATAAATGGCACTAAATATATAATAGATGAAATTACAATAACAGATTTATCTATGATTAATGACAAAATGATCATAGCACTAAGATTTTCACAACAATCAATCCAAACTGCAATTACACATGAACAAGGTATTACATTGATTCCATATCAAGATCATATTCTGTACATTTTAGAGGTGCAAAAGTGTGGTGGAACAACAACTACCACCGCTATCATCACAAATATTGACGACAACCAACCTCCTGTAATAGAAACGAATACGTAAGATTTTTATACAACAAATGCCTATATAGAATGCATAGGATTACAATCATTTGCTCCAAATCGGTATAGAGATATAACATTAAAAGAAGACATACAAAAATAATTCAAAGGTTAGAAAATAATAATTGAAATACCTTAAAAACATTACGAAAGAAAGGAGATATTATGTAAAATAGTTATCATAAACCCGAATATATAATTAAAACAAGCCTAATAGAAACCTCACCAAAAGATATAAAAGATTTTAAAATGCATATAGAAGAATTGTTAAAATTAGGAGCTATAAGAGAAAGCAAAAGTCTACATAGGCCAGAGCTTTTATAGTATGAAATCATTCAGAAATAATAAGGAAAATCAAGAATTGTCATAAATTATAAGAGATTAAATGATAACATAGTAGATGATAGTTACAACATCCCAAATAAACAAGAATGGATAAATAGAATACAAGAAAATAAATATTTCTCAAAATTTGATTTAAAATCTGGTTTTTGGCAAGTTAAAATGGTAGAAGAATACAACATTCACATGTGCTAAAGGGCATTTTGAATGACTTGTAATGCCCTTAGGATTAAAAAAATGTACCCGCTATATTCCAAAGAAAAATACAAAAAAATATTTAACAAAAATTATATACTTATGATGTTTTAATTTTTTTCAAAAACCTATAAATAACACATTACTTATCTTGAAATAGTAAATAAGACCAAAGGGATAGATATTAAATGATAGGAGAAAGGTAGAACAAAATGGGTTGATTTTATCTAAAAATAAAAAAGAAATATGTAAAGAAAGAATTAAGTTCTTCGGACATAAAACAAGAGAAGATAAGATATATCTACAAGAGCATATAGCTAAAAAGATTCTACAGCCTCCTGAGATACTATGAATTAAAAAAAATGTTACAATAATTTGTAGGAATTGTAAAATGCTAGAAATTATATAGAAAATCTAGCAAAACTAGCTAAACCATTAGATGATAAAGTAAGAAATGGTCAAAAATATTTTAACTATGAGGATGCTAAAATAGTTAGAAAAAATAAAGATAAAATAAAAGAACTAAAACCATTAGAATTACCTTTAAAAAACAATTACTTCATCATAGAAACTAATGCATCTAAAATAGGATGGGGAGCTATATTAAAACAAAATCTAACAAATACTCTCTGACATTAGAAAAAAAAATATGTAGACATGCTTCGGGAAGTTATAAGCTAAAATAATAAATAATACAGATACAAAAATTCTAGCAATTATATATGCAGTAAATTCCTTCAGATTATAATTAGGATTTAAAGAGTTCGTAGTTATTATAGATTGTGAAGCAATATGTAGATATTATAATTAGATTAATAGTAAAAAGAGTTCAATAAGAAGATGGTAATTGTTTGAAGACATAATTTCAGGAAATAGATATAAAGTTAAATTTGAGCATATAAAGGGAATAGATAATAAATTGCCTAATATATTCAAATTCAAACCCGAAGACCATGTAGATATGAACGAAGTACATTAATGTATATTAGATAATTTTTTGTATCAATATAATAAAAAAGAGATAAGATAAAGGTTATATACTATCAATATTAAATACCTTGGCAGAATATTTTCACATGACAAATAAAATAATAATGCCAATAATAGAAATACCAGAAGAAGTAGAACCTAAGCCTTTATATGTTATTTTTGAAGAGCCAAAACCGAGAATATATATATCATTCGAAAAAGTTGTAACTACCAAAATAGACTCAAAGCCATATAGAACAATATCCTAGAAAAAATATAGAGAAATTGAGGAAGCATTGAAGAATGCTAAAAAAATATTAGGACCAAATTATTTTGTAAAGCCACTAGCCAGAGAATATATGACAAATTATAGAAGAGCGAAGAATAAGATAACAATATATATGGCATCAATAATAGATTTAAATGAAGATGAAAAGGCAAAGAAGAAACCAATATAAAGAATGCCTAATGAAAGATATTGACCCATCAGATAAAGAATACATAAACTGAAAGATAGAAGAAAATTTTGATATAATAGCACCTCAATTAAAAATGGAATTAGAAAAATGAGATTTTGGATGAATTAAAGAAAGATACAGAAAAAAATTTGAAGATAATAGATGATAAATTTGACATCCCTCTTATAGAAGAAGAGGATATGGATGTCGCTGGACATGGACAAAAGTAGACAAGACTGATTAGTCCTAAAGGAGAAAATTATATCATACAAAGACATAAAAATAAAGGCTATTTTATAGGGGGATCTTAGACACTACTTTCTCCCGTGAAGTAAAGAATTGAATAGGAGAGTAATTAGCATCAAAACAAAAGAAGAATATGCCAGAAGACCAATACTTGAAGCTTTGCAGGAGGGAGAATAGGGATGACAATAATTGAGTCAAACTTCGTGACTACTGGCTCTCTGCTATAAAAAGGGAAGATCTCTCCACTCCGCAGACACAAGTTAGAGCATTAAATAAGAAGAAAAGAAACTCTGCCATTATCTTCACCCACACCATCTCTACTTAAGCTTACGAGCTAACAAGAAGTAAGAAACACACTGCTGCTTTGCTACTCCAACTTCTACTAAATAGCATAGTATCCACTAGTACTAAACCTTTAACCTTTAGGACATATTGTACGAAGGTTTGTAAGTACTAAGGTATTATAAGGTAATTTCTCTTTGTACTAGACTGCTCAGGATTCCCGAAAGAGAAAATCATATGTAAATCATTTTGTGGAATGAAGCTGTTTTTATGTGAAAATTCGGTTTTTTAATCTTGGTTGTTCTAGTTTTGTTGTACAACTTTTATGCTATGAACCCTAGAAGAAAAAACTCTCAGGTGGTGGTCCTTGTTTGGCTGGGTGCTATGAATCTAGAGCCTAAGGTAAGTGTTCCCTTTAGGTGGAACTATCTAGGGAGACAATAAAAATTTTACCATAAGGCTCTAATAAAAATGATTAAAGACTGATGGGACAGATTAGCAACTTTACAACTAAAATAATGAGAAGTATAGTGAGTACTGAGTAGGATAATTAAAATTATTGATATTTAGTAAGGAAGATTGTTGGTCTCGCCAACCGCTTAAGATCTTAGTCAAAATCTAAATTTGTTAATGAGCACTATTATGTACTATTTAATACTGTTTATCACTATGCAAAACAACATTCGTGAAGGTATTAATATCACAGTTTTGCACTATTCAATACTGTTTATTACTATTCAAATTAAAAAATGTATACATACATGTACATATACATACATATATGTATATGTATATGTGTGTGTGGACGTGTGTGTGTGTATTGTGTGTGTGGGGTAGACTGTACTAATCGGATCATTGGGTTGCACTGGAATTGGTTTAAGCTTGACTAGCATGAAGACATTTGAGCTTTACAGTGGTTTTATACAAATAAGCTTCAAAAAAGTTTGGTTAATCTTAACATGCCAAAGCCTCACCTAGAACCAAGGTTTAAAATCTCGTTTTCGGATGACATCTCAGAGTTGGCCGAAATCCAAAATATCACCAAGATCTTAGAATTTTAGACAAATCACAGACGAAATACAAAAACAAAAATGCAAATCCGTCTTTTTTTTGCACCAAGAAAACCGAAGTTTCGGCCGAAATTCCCGAAATATTGGCGAGATTTGCCGAGATTTCAATGAATTAGCGCTGAGCAACAAATGGCTCAAACGATGTTGAAAATTTTTAAAATTATTTGTGGAGGTTTCTGACACATCAATGATTTCTCATAAAAATTTTAGATGATTATCAGGTGTGACAAATTTTATAAAAATCAAACATTGCTACCGTCTAGATAAAACACTGGCGGACAAGTTTAAACTAAATGAAAATAGAACAAACCATGTTAGAATTTTTTTTGGGTAGTCTTATGTATCATTAATGTTTCTATTAAATTTTCATATGATGATCAAAGTTTAAGTATTTTCAAAAATTCTAAAAGTGCTATATCCTGATAAAAACCTAATGATCAATATTTAGATTTGCTTTAGCAATAAAAAAGATTTATAATTTTTAAAAATTTTATAGAAGAGTGCTAAGAAAATGCTCAAGATCTTTCAAAAATTTTGAATCATGATCACGCTCCAGTGAATTTATAAAATTCTTACAAGGGCACTGTACCATTTAGGTTTGTCGGTGTTTCGTAAACCGGCAAGTAAATTTGTAAGTTAAGGGGCTGCGCGTTCCCGCTCCTTGAATGGTTAGACTCAGGAAGCGCAAGATGTATACTGGTTCGGGCTGAATGTCTCTACGTCCAGTTCGTGGTGGTGGTTTCGTATTGCTTGGGGTGCGGTGGATTACACGGTGTTACAAGCGAGGGCAAAAGGGCAGGCCTGATGCGCCTCGTCCGAGTGGAAGAGCTCAGGAGCTCGGGTGGATCTAAGGGCTCAGAGCTGTAGGAGCGTCTGAGCCGTAAGCGCTAAGGTTTGTAAGCTTGAACGATCGATCGATCCCCCTCCCTGAGGATCCTGCCGCCCTTTATATAGGTGAAGGGGGCAGGTTACAAGGGAGTTTAGAAAAGAAATGTAGGAGTATGCTATGCCCGGGAGTCCCGGACTTCGGTCCTGGTGACTAGTGGCTGACAGGTCCCTGCTCATCCCACGCCAGTGTTGGTAGACACAGCAGGCGGCGTTTCGTCGGGAAGGTGCACACCTGCCCTCTATGCGCTTGTCAGACGCTGATGCCGTCACGCTGCGCTCTGGCGTTGCCTCGGGAGGGAGCGCGTCTCCCCACTGTGCATGACGGGGTGAAGGGACTAGCGCTTGACTTTGGCGGCCTCTTGGCCACCCTGGGAAGGAGCCACCTGCTCCAGCATGACCGTCGTGTCCACGAGGCAGGCGACCAGCTTGAGGTCGACCGGTGACGTGGCGGAGGTCGCCGGATCGGAGTGCGTTGGGGCTCCACCGAGGCCGCCTGAGGTCTGGGGTGCCCGACCGAGGCCGTGTCGAGACATTGCGGGGCGCCCGACCTGAGGCCAGGTCGGGGCCTACGGGTGCCTCCGACCTGTGGCCAAGTCGGAGCCTACGGGAGTGCCCGACCTGTGGCCAGGTCGGAGCGCCCCGGGTGGGCCTGATCGAGGCCGAGGATTTTTCGTGGCCCAACGAGGCCTTCAGCCAGAGCCGGGCCTAAGACGGCTCATTTGGCGTTCCGGCCAATATTCGGTGATAATCCCATCTGTGAGGGGCGGAGACTTTGATAATACCCCCTCCAGTATTCTGCATCACTGCCAATCTCGCCGCCATGTCCAAACGACTAAGAGAGAAATGATCTTGAAATAGATGTATACCTTGCTGTGGGGTACCCCCTGGTATGAGTATTCGTCAAGGTTCTTTCTGTTTTTATTTTTGAAATAGAACAAAGGAAGTTCAATACTTACATAGATTTGACTGAGCAAACAAAAAAGATTATTTTTTTTGAAAATTTTAGAGAATGGTATTGAGGCAATTCTTAAGCTGTCATAAAAATTTTGGATCATGATCACAGTCAACCAATTTTATAAAATTCTGACAAGGTTACTATCCCAATTATGTTCATTCTATTTTTTATTTTTTAAAGATAACAAATGAAGTTCAATTATTTTGAAAAAATTTTGTATGATCCTACACTACTAAATATAGTTCCATAAACTTTTCAAATCATGATCAAGCATGTATAATTTTATAAAAATATGACTGTGTTTTTGCCAAAATTTAAAACATCTAAAAATTTTGGTATTCTAACAAATTTTCATAGAAGATTACTTTCTTAAAGGTTATTGGACCAAATCCTGTCAAATCTAGTTATAAAAAGTCAAAAACTGGTTAAAACCTGAGATTTTGGCGAGATTTGGCAAAATCTAGCTAAAATTTATGAGATTATTGTAGCAATTTAATTTTTTTTACTCGGCCAAAATTTTAAATCCTAACCTACACTACTACAGGATAGAGCATCACAACCGGCCTATTAGAAGCGATTTGATGCGAACCCATTGTGATGTTCGCACTAGAAGCGGTTCGTAGGCAACGGTCCGGAGAGGGCTTTCAGAAGTGGTTTGAGACACGAACCGCTTCTGAATGTTGAGTTCTAGAAGCGGTTCTTGTCTCAAACCGCTTGATTTTCGAAGCGGTTTGAGACAAGAACCGCTTTAGAACTCAACATTCGAAGCGGTTCGTGTCTCAAACCGCTTTAGAAGCCCTCCCGCCAACAAGATTTAAACCTTTCTTCCTCCACGAGCCAATAGAGTACGATCGAACAGAGAAGGGCCGGCCCAATACATGTTTTGGGAGGTGTCTGTCCAAATTTTTAATTTGGGGTGATTAGCTCAAAGTAAGTGTTTGAAGGTTAGTAACATCATGTGAACATCCTTCTCACCTAGAGATTGCTATTTTTTCAATGGATGTGGAGAAATCTTGAACTTTTAAGCAAGATCACCATGATCAAAATTATGTTTTCTATGCTTGTTTTTGTTGTTGTATGAAGATGTAGGGTGGAGATCTAGTTCAAAATATGACATTACACAAGGTAAAGGTGATTGGAAGCTTTACATCTAGGTGGTTGTTAGCTTTAGAATCTTAAATATCACAATATTGCAAGGAAGTAATTATTGGTGTATGAAATAAAATAGAAAAACATGTAGAATGATAAAAAAATAATTACAAAGGTAGGAAGGGATACAAAATAATTAGAAAGGTAGGTCTTTAATTGGATGACGGTGTAGGTGAAGGTTTTTTTGTTGGGTTTAAGTGGCTGTGAGCTTTAGATTTTTAAATGTAACTATAAGTTACGTTATAATTTTTGTAACGAAATTTGTTATAATTTTTAATGAAATTATAACTTGGTGTAGATGAATCGGTAATGGATGTACAATGCGGACCGTCGCTCGAGAGAGTTCATTGATGGCGTGCAGACTTTTCTCGATGCGGTCGTTGCATTTTTGCCTCTAGGCAGCTTCATATGTTGTCTGTGTGTAGATTGCAAGAACGAGAAGGAGCACTCCCAGCGATGGCAAGTTATGAACCATTTGATCATGAGAGGCTTTATGCCAAACTATACCTGTTGGACTAACCATAGCGAAGTTGAGGCGGATAGCCAAGAAGACGATGAAGAAGGCGAGGAAGAGGAAGATGGATTGAACAGTATCCCGGACAGCACGCAATACTGTTCCGTGGAAGAAACACTTGGTGACTTTGGTGATGATGAGCTAGACCAGATGTCTGCGTGGCGGAGAGGAGACTACACAGATGAAAGACAGATTCGAGAAGTTCCAACAGCATGTTAGAGGACCACGAACTCCTTTGTACCCAAACTGTAAGGCGGGGCTACAAAAAGCTGCGTACCACACCGAACTCATGCAATGGAAGGCTACAAATGGTGTGTCGATAAGAGATTCAATGAGTTGTTATCACTCGAAAGAAGTTGCTTCCGAAGATAACACTCTGCCCAATCTACATATGAAGCCAAGCAAGTCGCTCGGTCCTTTGGGATTAGAAGTACGTAAGATACACGATGTCCTAATGATTGTATCCTCAGATCGTAATGAGTATGCCGATTTGGATGTTTGTCCGATGTGCAAAGAATCACGGTATAAAGTGAAGCGTGATGATGCAGGTGAAATAGATGAGGAGTGTAAGAAGAAGAGACCTCCAGCTAAAGTGTTGTGGTATTTCCCTGTGATCCCCCGATTGAAACGTATGTTTGCTAACAAAGCGCATGCCCAGATGATGCGTTGGCACAAAGAAGAGCGTAAGGACGACGGGATGCTTAGACACCCTGCAGATGGCTCACAAGGAGGAAAGTCGACGGGGCGCATCGGACTTCGCAGATGAGATGAGAAACATAAGGTTTGGGTTGATTACCGATGGGATGAATCCTTTCGGAGAATTGAGCAGCAACCATAGCACCTAGCCTGTTACACTATGTATCTATAACATTCCTCCATGGTCAGGCATGAAGCGAAAATACATCATGATGTCGTTGTTGATCCAAGGCCCCAAGCAACCTGGAAATGACATTGATGTCTACCGAAACCATTGGTTGAAGATCTTGTGACGCTAGGGATGATGGTGCAAGGGTATGGGATGAGTACAAAGGGAGTATTTCACCCTCGTGCATTGTTATTTGGTACAATCAACGATCGCTCGCTCTCAGAACTCTGTCCTACTAACTGTCAAAGGATATAGAGCTCGCATCCAAGGCTTAGATGAAACGGATGGCATGTACCGAAAAACTCTCGGAAGGTTGTGTACATGGGTCATCAGAGGTTTCTTCCTACGAGTCACCCGCTTGCGGAAGAAAGGCAGAAATTTAACGGCAACTGCACCTTCGTGCAAGGCCTCAAGATCGTAGTGGACCACGTGTGTTTGCTATGGTAAAGGATTTGAAAGTAGTATTTGGAAAGGGTCCGGAAGCAAACATGTGCGTAATGAGGATAGTCGAGCACCCATATGGAAGAAGAAGTCAATATTTTGGGACTTGTCTTATTGGGAAGTCATGGAGGTTCGCCACTCACTTGACTTCATGCACATCAAGAAGAATGTCTGCTTGAACTCAAGTAGGCTACATAGATATGTACGGAAAATCGAAAGATACACCGCAAGCTCGGAAGGACCTTAAACTCTTGAACCGAGGAACGACCTACATCCCAAAAAAAGAGGAAAGGACAACATTACCTACATCCTGCGAGCTACACTCTAAGCAAAGAAGAGAAAAAAGCATGATAGAGTTCTGAACGATTGTGAAGGTCCTTCCTGGATACTCCTCGAATGTAAAGAGACTCATAAACACAAAAGAGAATAAAATCGTACACATGAAATCCCATGACTGTCTTGTGTTATTGACACAGTTGCTCCCAGTGGCTATGAGAGGCATACTGCCCGAGTGGGTACAGGGGACAATCACAAAGCTGTGTTCTTTTTTCAACGCGGTTTCACAGAAGGTCATCGACCCAGATAAACTAAGTAAGCTGCAGGATGACGTGGTACAAAGTGTGGTTAGTCTTGAGATGATCTTTCCTCCTGCGTTTTTTAATATTATGGTTCATCTCATTGTTCACCTTGTCAAAGAGATAGGTATTCTCGGACCCGTGTATCTACACAACATGTTCCCTTTTGAGAGGTACATGAGTGTGCTAAAGAAGTATGTCCGTAACCATTCTCGTCCGGAAGGATGCATTGCCGAGGGTTATGGGACAGAGGAGGTGATTGAGTTTTGTGTGGATTACATTAATGATCTAAACCCGATCGGCGTCACTATATCACGCCATGAGGGGAGGCTACAGGGAAAAGGGACACTAGGAAGGAAAGCAATTGCATGCAATGATCTTCTTACATTTAAGCAAGCACATTTCACGGTTTTGAAACAATCAACTGTAGTGGCCCCATATGTCCTTGAGCACAAGAGTATTCTACACCGCAATTTCTGGGAGGTCTCGAGGATTGGATAGCATCAAGCACATGGATTCTTTTCGCTTGGTTACAAAAAGTACATCCTTTTGAAAGGGTCGACAATGAACAGCTTGTAACGCTTGGCTCGGGGACCATCTAGTGAAATCGTGACATTCAAGGGGTACGAGATAAATGGTTACACATTCTACACCAGATCCCAGGATAACAGGAGCACCAACCAGAATAGCGGTGTCCGTATAGACACCGAAGACAACAAAGGCAAGGTGGATACATATTATGGTTTCAGAGAAGAGATATGGGAGCTTGACTATGGACCTTTGAAGGTCCCTCTATTTAAGTGCCAATGGGTCAAACTGACTTCAAGCGGCGTGAAGGTCGACAAATACGGTATGACAATCGTGGACCTCACACAAGTCGGCTATAGGCGCGAACCGTTCGTCCTCGCGAACGATGTGAGACAGATCTTCTACGTAATGGACATGTCAAGCAAACCTAAGAAGCAGAAGGACAAGCAGAAAGATTGTAGTACTAAGCCAAAGCGACACGTGGTTCTCCAAGGCAAACGAAGGATTGTTGGAGTTGAGGACATCACAGACGAGGAAGAGTATAGTCAGTTCGACGAGATCCCTCCTTTCGCTGTGGATGTCGACATAAGCCTCCTCAATGACACAGACGTGGATACTCCTTTCATACGTCACGATCATAATAAAGGAACACTTGTAAAGACAAAGTACGTTACTACTTAAGATGTACCAGTACTGTATGAACTATGTATATGTAACACGGGTCTTCTACTGTATGAAGTGTTTATTTGGAATGAATGTAAAGTGCCAAAATTCTGGAATGAAACTAACATGCTAAAAGCTTTTTTAAAAAATTACGGAATGAAACTAAAGTTCTAAAAGCATTTTTTAAAAATTATGGAATGAAACTAAAGTGCTAAAAGCATTTTTTAAAAATTGTGAAATGAAACTGAAGTGCTAAAATATTTTTAAAAAATTATGGAATGAAACTAAAGTTCTAAAAGCATTTTTTAAAAATTGTGAAATGAAACTGAAGTGCTAAAAGCTTTTTTAAAAATTCTAGAATGAAACTAAAGTGCTAAAAGCATTTTTTAAAAATTCTGAAATGAAACTAAAGTGCTAAAAACATTTTTTAAAAATTGTGAAATGAAACTGAAGTGCTAAAAGCTTTTTTAAAAATTATGGAATGAAACTATAGTTCTAAAAGCATTTTTTAAAAATTGTGAAATGAAACTGAAGTGCTAAAAGCTTTTTTAAAAATTGTGGAATGAAACTAAAGTTCTAAAAGCTTTTTCAAACATTATGGAATGAAACTAAAGTTCTAAAAGCTTTTTTAAAAATTCTGGAATGAAACTAAAGTGCTAAAAGCATTTTTTAAAAATTCTGAAATGAAACTGAAGTGCTAAAAGCTTTTATTTTGAATATTACCCGGGCAGGACTTCTACAAGCGGTTGGTATTAATAGCCGCTTGTAGCTTGCGCTATACAAGCGGTTGGTATTAATAACCGCTTGTAGAGATATTTTACAAGCGGTTGATAATACCAACCGCTTGTAGAAAGCTGTACAGTATAATAAAAAAAAATAGCTAGGGGGCGCGAGCGGGGTTCGAACCGGGGTGGACGAGCCCGCACACTCAAACGCCACGCGCTAGCCAGGGGGGAGGAAGAGATCTTATCGAACGATTTGGGCACCATATTATTTTGAATATTACCCGGGCAGCACTTCTACAAGCGGTTGGTAATATGAACCGCTTGTAGAAGTCCTACCTCTACAAGCGGTTGGTTCTAAAAACCGCTTGTAGATATATTTTACAAGCGGTTTGTAATACCAACCGCTTGTAGAAGTCCTTCCTTCAAGCGGTTTTACTAGCAACCGCTTGTAGAAGTGAGTTCCTATAAAGCACGTAAAGAGACCAAATTTTCTAAGTCCCCGCCTCAGACCACAAAATTTCTAAGTCCCCGCTCTCAGACCTCCTGTGTCTCACCGTCGCCACCTCCGTCGAGACCCCGCGCCGCCCTCCTCATCGACGACGTCGCCCTCGTCCGCCACCCAACCATCCTGGCGCCACTCCACCCCCGGCGCCACTCGACCCCCGCGCGGGTGCCCTCGTCGCCGCCTCCTCAGCCACACCTCGCCGACGCCTCCGCCACCAAGCCGCCGCCTCCTCAGCCACCAAGCCACCGCCACACCACCATTCCACCTCGGAGGACAGAGGTATAGTTGTGCGTGCTCTCCTCCTCCCTCTTTATTCTGCTGCCCAGAAGGTGTTCGACTAAATGCCCACAAGGTGCCTTGTACTGTTCTTCCTCATCAATCCTTATGATCTAGTCTGTGCAACTTCTTGATGCAATCCACTTCATTTTGCACGCTTGTAATCTTGAGATGGAGGACATTTGTGCAATTGCTTGCAGTTTTAGACCACAGACTAGTAGTTAATTGCTTCTATAATTAAGTACAAACCCTAGCCCGCCGATCAAAGGTCAAGAAAGTGCACTCGTTATGACTAAATTGCTTTGGTTAGCAAAGAATGGAGCGAGGAACCGAGGAAGTTGTTGAAGGCTCATTCATGCAACAACTAACTCTTGTGCATTATTCTATACAAATGCCACTAGCGAGTTAATTATCCTTTCTTTTTAGAAAGTATATAGTGTGTTTTTCTCTAATTAATATGTCGATCGTGGTTTGTACATGCATGCATGAGGCATACTATATATAAGTTAGAAGTACTATATAACTCAATTGCTGCATGGCGCTTTGTCGCTAATTAATCTAGAGGTTATCAAGACTCATGTGGTGGGTCCGACGAGCACAATTTTATGGCTAATGACAAACATATGGGGGCATCAACCTTAGGATTTAATATAGTTGTACTTTGCGAAGTAAAAGGTTAATAAAATTTAATTGAGAGATATGATCAGGGACAAGCTTATGGGATGTTCGATGAATATATGTCAATTTAAAATTACTGCTTACGTGTGCTCATTGATTTGTTCTGCTCTATTTTTATTTAGTTCTCTGTACAAGCATCTTATTGTGATTAGAGATTACTATGAAATGTGCGGCTACACATCATTTTGTATAAGATGTGCTGCTATTATATGTACAATATGTCTTTGATTCAGTTTACTTCAGTAGTTTACTTACTCCTGGGACGTAATCACCATCTATCCTTTATTCCAGATTGATATCCCCTGAAATTATGGCACTACTGAGTGCAAGAGGCTGATCATATGAAGATAAGGACTCAGTAAAATTTGCTTAACAAAAAATAATGAATCATTCTTATTCCACACTAATATGATTTTCAAAAAATGAAATAAGGTTATAAATCCTCAACTAGTATGTTAGTAGTCTATTACACCTCATGGCACATCTCTCAGTATATCGGATGTTCTCTTAACTTCTTGATGCAATCCACTTCTTGAACTTGCAGGAGCTGGTCAAGCCAGCCAGAATCTTCTCTAACAGTCGGCACCTGATGTCGCCAATGGGCTCGCAACGGCCGGCAACACAACGATACGCCATTGCCGTAGTGGAGTCCATCGGCGCATTAGGTGCCGCCGCTGAGAAGATCCTGGTTGGCTTGACCAGCCTCGCAAGTTCAAGAAGCATGGTCAGAGGAGAACAACCGATATCGTTGACATGGAATAATCGCTTTGCTTTCTTTTGGTGTAATAGACTACTAATATACTAGTTGTGGATTTATAAATACATTTCATTTTTCAAAATCATATTAGTGTGGAATAAGAATGATTCATTATTTTTTATTAAGCAAATAAGTATATGTGAATTGTCAATTGTATATGTATCATGTGAAATGTATAAGTATATGTGAAATGTATAAGTATATGTGAATTGTCAATTGTATATGTATCATGTGAAATGTGTAAGTATATGTGAAATGTGTTATTATATTTTCAAGTCCAAATAATATTATATTTGTTTTGTGGTGCAGAGGAAAGGAATTTATTACAATATGCTTGTGTTGTAATCTGTAATATGGTTGTTTATGTCAACATTTTTTCGGAATTAGGATAGATGGCACAACCAAGACGTGGTGACCCTACTTTCGATGCGGGAGAACAGTTCTTGATGGACTCCATCACGCAGGGTAGCGCTGCTGCCGCTGAGGCTAACGTTGGTTCCGGTGAGGCCGTTGAGGCTGCAGCCGATGAAGTCATTGACGCTGGAGCCGCTGAGTCCGGTGGTAACACTGGTTCCGGCTAGGATGAGGTATATCCAGAATGACATAATCCCCGTGGACATGTTAATTAATCGCGATTCATTAATATAATACACTCTGACACGTTTATACATATGTTTGTGTATTTCAATCCCCGTACATCGAACAACCAATCCAAGCATCGGGGACCTAACAAGAAGCCATCCATAAAGCACGTGTTTACCGACGTTAACAACGAAGGGATGCCGATGGCCCCTATTTCATCAGTTGGGCCGTACAACAACACTTGCGGTTACCACGTGAGGGTTCACGTGGCAATTAGCATCAGAAAATGGGCCGAAGTTCCTCAAGATATCAAGGACCTACTCTGGCAAGATATTAAGGAAAATTTCACATTTCCTCAAGGGTCCGAAGACAAGGCCAAGAAATTCACTCTGAAGAAGATGGCAACAATGTTTCAGGCGTGAAAGACGTCTCTCAGCCGCAAGTATGTCCAGAAGGGAGAAAGACCCGACTTCAACCAATTTCTAAGCTAGCGGATCACCGGAAGCATTCGAGGATTACAAGTCGTGTCGGTTGAAGGCCGTGCCACGAGTCAAGAACAAGGCCAATTCACGATGAAAAATACCACTACCATCTTGGCACCGTGGTTACCTCAAGGTCATGCGAAATGGGAGAAGTAGAAAGAAGAATTAATGGCGAAGGATCGCCATACCGCCACCATGAGAGGGAAGAGCGCTGCGCAATTGGTTCATGGGTCACGGGAGCCTTTCAGATGACTGCAGCTTGGTGATGGCACCAGAGTGCAAGAGGTCTGGTCAAAGGATTGTACAAGCCGCCGAGTAGTCTCGTGCGAGCACGTTGGTGCGGACAGGAGAATGACGAGCTTACACATGCCCTTCAAAACTCGAGCACCGGGACGACACGAGGTATGGGCAAGCATACGCCGTGGAAGTACGGTTTCGCCAAGGATGCGCATACGTACAGGAGCCAGCAAAGAAGCAAAACAAGGGAATTATATAAAGTGTACCAATTGGAACAAGAGCTCAGAGCAACCCAAGCTAGCATCGGCGACATAGTTGCGCAACAAGTACAGATTGCCCTCAGCAAGCTTCAGGGACTAGGTCCGAGCAATCAGCCGGATGCCGTGATCAGCCCCTTCACGCGATGGAGTAGCTGCGCGTCCACCGGGGCCCTTGAAGCGGAGAACTTGCTAGCTCGTTATCCCGTGGATGACATAAGGGTTCGCCGCCAGTGTGAGCTACACGTTGATGCGCGTAACCTCTCCATCAAGATGGCTTACGGCATGGCACTTCCAGTGGAGCAGGGCCAGAAGTTCCACTGCAACGATATACCCCCGGGTTACTCAAAGGTCGCGGTGGAGGAGGTGCTGAGCGGATTTGAAGAACTTCACCTCGATATTGCTGGAGGCAACGACGTGACCAAGTTTGGACAGGCCCCCCACAATATCATCCTCTGGCGCAAACGGTACATCATATTTCCAGATGGTGTGGAGGCGTCATCTCCACCATGGCAACCCACGCCTCCTCCAACGTCACCTCCACGCAATGCCTCGCCGGTAAAACAGAGCACGCCTCCTCCACCACTCGCTCCACGCAAAAGCCCTACTCTGCCACCACCATCTCAAACAAAAACAAACCCCCCAAGAAAACCACACCTCCACCATCTCATCCGAGGAAGAAGCTCAATAGCAGAAAGGCTCCTCCACCTGTTTCCAAGAAGGCCTCCTCCAGCCGATCGACAAAGATAAAGGAACCTCCAAAGAGGGCATATGACATGACTAATGAGGAGAGTGGCGCGGTCATGAAAGCGTAATTGGTCACACTTCACAAAAAAGCCAGAGCCAAAGAAGGTACCAATTGATCCAAAAGCGGCGAACACTTCGCGACATGCCGCGCAAAGTCACCTGCTGTGCCGGCCCAACTATGAACAGATAATAATAAAGGCTACACGTAAGAATAAACGTGGTCGTGGCGCGGCAAAGAAAAAGATAGACCAAGATCAGGAGACAAACCTCGAGAGGTTTATGAAGGAGGCAGGAATTAGTTCCACAGCAGCAGCTCTTGGATTAATAGATGATATTCCAATGGCAAAGGTCAAATGGCAATATCAGTTGGGCCGGGAGCTGATTGACCCTAATGAGATAAAGGATCTGCCAACCAAGATGCGGCAATTTCACGAATGGTACATGATGAGTCCGCTCAAGGAAGAACGATGTTCCTCCGTTTCAAAGAAGATTTTTATCGCGGGGACAACAAAGATATGGCTCGAATTCGAGGACTTCTACAATATTTACCATGCCGACTCCATCAACGTGTCTCTCATGAGCCGCTGGTGCTGTAAGTGTCAAGGTCATACCTTTACTGTGTGCTTCCTCGCATAATAAAATTGCAACTCTTAAACTTATACCTTTTTATGTAGAATGGAGATACAACGATGTAGAAAAGAGAACATCGTCAACGTGGGCTTCATCGACCCGAGATTGTTAACGAGCACGCCTTTGGATTGAACCATGGCGAAAGGATATTGAAGATTACATTCTCGATGCATTCTTGGGACAAAGACTATAAACCGTACATATTTTCGCCCTTCAACTTCGCACGATATATACAACCTCTCGTTCTTATATTTTCCAAGGCATTGATAATACTACTAGCTAGTTACATATATGTTGCAATACATGAATAGGTATCATTGGATCCTTCTTGTCATCAAGCTTGATAGCGCCCGGATCGTTGTTCAAGACTCAAAAGGACTCGTGGAAAAATATCAATATATCATTGACACCCTAAAATGTATATAGCACATATATATACGATAGTTTTCCTTATTATATATATTGAAATAACTTGCTAATTACTACTCGATAATTACTACTCATATATAATAACGCATCACACGGGGCATTCGCAAGGTTCCGAAAGAAGCAACAAGGAGATTTCGAGAACGAATTTGATGTACAAATAAGCACTCGAGCGTATTAAAGAATATTAATATGCCGTAACAGTTTTTATCCCAATAATAATTGTTTTCTTTTCAAATTTCATCGCAGTTCTAAAATGCAGACGGAAGGAAACAACTTATGTGGCTATTATGTGTGCCACTATATGCAAAATATTACCCACGGCGATGTGCCGACAACCAACGCCGAGGTAGTGTGAACATGTCAATTTCTTAGTACTTAATTACACTTTAATTACATGTCCAGAGATTTATTTACTTCCCGCTTTGTCAGTCCAACATCGATGAGCAAGGCGTGATCCCCCCATACCGGGTTACAGCAATCCAAGAACAACTCATCGGCTTTATTGTCGACGAGATTGTATCCACCAAAGGCGAATTCCACGCAAATGGTTGGAGACCTTGTCCTGAAATAAGGACAGGTGAACTGACATCAACGTCGACCAAGGGCACAAAGAGCGACGCACGCAAGAAATGAGCTCAAGATTCACCCTTTTATTCTTTGAAACTTATAAAAGTGGCTTATTATTTCATGTGTTCATCACTTGTTCATTTTTTAGTCTATTAAGTTCGTATTTTTCTGCAAATGAACCTGTAATTATCTGAATGAGTACGCATGAATAATATATATTTAATTATTGTGTCCAAAAAACTCCTGCAGTTCTATTTATTTTAATTGTCAAAATCTATATTAAAAAACCCTCTGAAAATATATTCTATATTGAATATAATCAAAACGTTGTGCTGTCATCCTCTTCACAAGCGGTTGGTAACTACAACCCTCTCCACAAGCGGTTCGTAATACCAACCGTTTTTGGAGAGAGCCTCTCCACAAGCGGTTGGTAACACCAACCGCTTGTGAAAGAGT
The DNA here is from genome assembly GCA_036346375.1 of Guadua angustifolia. Lineage (NCBI taxonomy): Eukaryota > Viridiplantae > Streptophyta > Magnoliopsida > Poales > Poaceae > Guadua > Guadua angustifolia. The sequence continues at coordinate 34,211,884 of CM070510.1, read as the reverse complement.
CCAACCAGAAACGGTTCGGGGAACCGCTTGTGATACCCGACGGGATATCACACGCGGTTGCTTACAAGTGGTTCTAAAACACTACAACAGGAACACCCCTTTAACAACGGATACATAGCAACACATGATGTTATGCGTTGCAAGCAACAGGGTGGCAACGCTTGCAAAGCGTTGCAAGCATCATCCGTAGGGTTAAACAACGGATACATAGCAACACATGATGTTATGCGTTACAAGCAATAGGGTGGCAACGCTTGCAAAGCGTTGCAAGCATCATCCGTAGGGTTAAACAACCAGTGGCAACATTTGTCAACTGTTGCAAAAATCATCTGTAGATCGCTTTGTTTTTTTGGCTGGATCCGTATTAGATCCTTTTGTTTCTGCCGGCGTGAACCTTTGTTTTTTTTATTGCGTGTAGGCTTTATGTGTGGCGTAGACTTCCAGTCAACCGTGTCCATGTGTAACATTGCCTAATTATTGGATCTACGAACAGGGGTGTGTCCTCACAGGCTATTTTTTTTAATAATACATTTTTTTTTCAAAATTTCAAAAATATACCACGAATTTTTTTTACATCATTATAGATAGAAAGTTCAAAGATTCATGTAAGACCAAGATTAGTTTTGTAGGCAAACTGTCAGCATGTGGGTTGCTGGAGTTGTTTTTCATGGATCATCAAAATAAATTCACTCTCTCAAGTCTCGAGAGTATGTGCACGCACCACCACCAGAAAGGCACATAGATTAACATAGAAAATACAACAAGAAACGTCGTGGTATACTTAGCCAGGCATAAAGAAACGTCGTGAAAAACTCCTGCAATTACGGCTTATACGAGTGCCAGGATTCGATATCACGGCGTTTGGATGAAAAAAGGCCGCGCGCGCAGATGAAAAAAATGGCGCGTGCACCATGCGCAGGTCCATATACCACGCACGCGCCGGCGTAACCCTGGAAAAAATCCCCATTTCTCCCCCCATCTAAAACCTAGCTGGCCTCCGCACGCCGCCCCTGATCGATCTCGCCAGGACGCGTCTCGGCCACACGCATCTCCTTCCTCGGCGTCGTCTGGCTGGTTCTTGGCGACAATAGGGTCAAGGCTAAGCGGCGCCGCGCCGACATCCTCAGTCGCCGCCCCTCGCGATCGATCTCTGCACGACGCCAGCCACCGCGTGCGTCATCTCCCGTAGGCATCTCCTTCCCGGTCAGTTGGCAGCGTCAGGGCCGCGCCGGACCTTTGGCGACAGCAGCGGCTAGCTTGGGTGGCGTCGCACCGATTACTTCCTCAGGTCGCCGCCCCTCAATCGATCCACCGCGTGCATCATCTACGCGTCTCCCGGTCAGTTATAATTTGTTCTTCCTGCGATTACTCCTGGCCAACACTAATTAATCGGCAGCCGCACTGATTAATCGCAGCAGGTGATGAATTATTGAATGATTTGTTCTTCCAGTGTCTCGGCTGCACACGGCGACCTGAATGCCATCCCAGGAACTTTTAGATTCATTAGGCTATCTTTGTATGGTGTGTGAGTATGAATTGCAGATGCCGGCCATTGGGTGCAGCTGCCCAAAAGAAATTCTCCTAAACAAATAACATAGATGATTACAGCCATTTAGCATGCTATGGTACTCTCTTTGATACGTGCCCTTACAAATTCATAGATAATGGCTTTGATATTATGTATTTCTGTGCGTACTATGCTCTGTGCTGGCCTTGATTAATTAGCAGGCCTCCTAATCATTGATTTCTATGCATGTGTGTTGGTTCTTGATCCAGTACCTTCTCCTGGACGGAGATTATTAGGCGCGCAGCCGCCATGGACAGCAATCTCGCTCCTGTTCTTGACGGATCGTATCTTGAATTCTTGATTACCCGTTAGAACATTTACGCGTAGAAAATGCGGTCGATTGGTTCGTTAATTCAAATCAGATGGAGTGTGAGATTGTCGTAACGGGGTTTTAGATAATGTTGTTAGGTTGGTGCCTTTGTTAATCAAAGATTTGATTTGCAGATTAGTGAATTGTGGAATTGTGCGTGGTTGTTTTGTCGAGATGTTCATGAGCTCTTTGTACGGTAGTCTGTTTTACTCTTCCATCCATGGGTTGAAAGTGGGTTTCAACTATTAATGTGCAATAGGAGAAGTCCCTTCTCGCAAAAATCACACTGTAATTTCAAAGCTAGAATTAATTAAAGAAATGCTAGATCCCCTAAGGTCTATCTTCTCCCTTTTTTGGTTAGCAAATTCAATTAGATTGCCACCACATCATATTACACAACAAATCGATGCTCCCACAAATTGATGTGATGTAGGCATTCGTGTTCATTTTTTAGTTACTTTCATGTTATGCGTGCAAACTCTTTTCTTTAAAGCCTATTCCTTATGGTCAAGTTCTACAATATATTGGAGTAGTTTCTTAATCATGTCCCTGCAAGTTGGCATTTTATTTGGCTATGCAGGAAATATTTGGAAGTCCAACCATTGCTTGTAAAAGGATACCATATTAGAGATTGTAACACAGCAATCAAGATACCAGCTTCTATATGCATGTTATCTTTCCAGCTTTTCTTGATTGTCACTCTCCCACATTCTAGAAAGAAGCACCTGTTGTATTATTCTATTGCAGGGGTAATTTTATATTTTAGAGTTATGCATCATATGTTTGGAAATGTTTAGAGTCAATTAACATAAAGAGTAGCAATAGATCCTTGCTATTGCAAGTTCTATATCTGAGTCTATGTTACACATGCAATTGGAGATATCTCAATTAACGGGAAATATCTCCTATGATGGAATTTAGGATAAGATGGTGCATGAGATTAGGTAAGGATATTGCAGGATAGTTTATCGTTTACTTCACTTTTCCAACATTTTGGTGCCTTGCTAGCCGAAACAACCAAGAATGTTATTTTTATTGTTAGTATTAAAGATGTAGAAGTTAAAGAACTAGATTCTTTGTTTAAGTTTTCAAGTTTTGTTAAATTATGGAGTCCTTCACATGATTGGATCACTTCTTCTGTATTTCCTTATTGGTAATATACTGCTACTTTCTGTGCAGGAGTATTTTGGTGGAACGATAACTTGATATAGAGTTGTAGACCAAAGAAAACAATGGAGAGGGAAATGGCTGCCTCATATGAACCAAAAAGAGACGGTGAAATAAGGATTTTTGAGAGTTCAGATGAGATGACAACAGATCTGGCTGAATACATCTCACAAGTTTCAGAAATTTCTGTTAAAGAAAGGGATACTTTGTCTGTTGCCCTATCTGGAGGGCCTCTTGTTAGTTTTTGGGGTAATTTTGTTATCTCATATTTATTAACTAATTTATCATCTTTGATTCTGCATCTGAACTGTTATGCCTTTAATTTCTAAAAGGAAACTTTGTGAAGCGCCATACAACAAGACCCTGGATTGGTCAAAATGGTACATCTTCTGGACTGACGAAGCGCTGTAGCAAAGAATCATGCAGAGAGTAACTATAAGCTAACAAAAGAAGGATTCCTATTGAAAGTATGTGAGAATTTTTTTCAATAGTGCAGCCTAGAAAAAACTGTTCAGAAATTCCATGTTTTTGTTCCTTACGATTTGCTTGCTTTTTATATTTTAGTTTGCTGATACTTGTTGCTCAGAATGAATTAATTTGCCTTCTGTTTTCATTTATTATTTTGTACTGACCAGATGATAGTTATACCTTGCATGAGATCCACCATATATACTGATGTTTCTTCTTGCTGCTTCCATTAATATATGCTTTCTTTCGTCATATAAACCAAATAGGCAATACCAGTTCGGTCATTCAGTTTTTGTTTGTGCTTTTGACTGTATATGGTGTTAGTTAAAACAGTTTTGATATCAGTCATGTGGAAAATTGGTAAATGAATTGCTTCCATCTAGGGTCTGTTATGAAGTGCTATGATTACTAATTCTGCTAATCATTCACCTGTAGTTATGAATAACTAGCTGATACTTTATATTCTTTGTCTTGAATAGGATGGCAAGTCAACCGCTCGCAACTTTGCAAATGCGAGGTCAACCTTTTGCTCAAAAAGTAGTGCTGCCCTTGATCTTCAATCTAGATCACAAATAGTGTGCTTGTGCAGCAAGCAAAACTTAATTAGTTGCTCTATCCTGTACATTAAGTCTTAACTATCACAAAAACTTTATGTTCGGTCTCGGATAATGCAAGATGTAGCTTGAGGCACTAGAAGGCGTTAGAAATTGGTATAGAAAGTGGTAGTTAGAAGAGGATGATAAAATAAGTATACATTGTTTTCCTAACTATTGCATTGAATTAAAGTATTCTAATTCCATTTGCATCGAAACAACTATTTGATCCCATCGATGAATAACAACATGGGGATTTTGTTTTATTTGACCACAAGGTGATGTTTCTAACTTTGCTTGTTTCTAACTTTTACACTTCCTCTCGGTTTGAATATAGTACCTCGAAAATAATTAATGTTGGTTCGATTGACTTGCCCTGAATATTTTCTTTTCATTTTGTTTTCGCTTTGGGACCAGAAGAATGACTACTTGAGGATGTGAGGGCTTCAATTGAAATTAGAGCTTTGCTTCTCATTTACTTTGGATCAAGATTTGTCATGACTTTGATTTAAGAGGATTCTTTTGTATATATCTTACTATCACGGTAAAAATGTTTGAACACAGATTATGTGATGAATTAATTTGTGGATGCTACTCTATAATGTGAATATTTGTTTTTAATATAGACTGATTTGTGCTTATTTCCTATGTGTGTGCCTTGGATGATCTGGAAAAGTTTCAAATGCGCATTGCGCATCCTGTACATATTTATTTGGCTTCAAATAAATATTAATTATTATTTTTTCCAATGGTTAATTTCTTGCAACGCATATAAGCGTTGCCACAATTTGAATCTAAATGTTGCAACAAGCTTTAGAGGTAAGCTGCCCATGGGCGGCACAAACACATGTAAGCGTTGTCAGAGTCTATAAATATCCGCTGCAATTTAGCAACGGTTATTAGTAGGGTTTTCAACGCATATATAAGCGCTGCAATAGCCCCTAGCAACGGCAAAGATAGGCAACGCAAAATTATGCGTTGGTATAGACCCTAGCAACGATATACGGACTTTTAGCAACGCATATGTGCGTTGCAAAAAGGGGTGTCCTTTTGTAGTGAAACCGCTTCTGAAAGCGGTTTCGAATCACTTGTGCATGCCCGATCCACTGTAGTGCTAAACCGGAATTCAAAATCTCAATCGAGATTTGCCGAGATTTACGTAATTTCTGACGGTTTTTTTAACCATGCTTGAAACAATTTGTCAGCAACCATACCAGTACCACTCATGCAATCATCGTGCACATTTTACACATTGCATAGTATCACGGATGATGAAGGCGTGCACAGAGGATCCCAACCCCTAGCCACCTCCTGCCAAGTGCGCGCAGGACGCAGGCGCCTGCCTCTCAGCGAGAGACGCATGAGCATGACGGATGGATTACTTGCCGCAAGCAATCGATCGAGCCGCTGTCGCTGCATCTCATCTGAGTTCCCGCGTCCACACTCCACTCCTCTCCACGCTGAGAAGCAAGCTCCACCGCCACGCCACCAGCGGTGTGCCGGGCCCCACGTAGCCGTCCTCTGTCGCTGCCATCCTCCACGATTCGTCGAATCGGCCATTTACTCCTCCTCACCCTCCTCCCCAAACCACGCCACTGGGAGACCGCGCCGCGGTATAAAACAAGCCCTGCAGCCGCGCGGCTCTCTCTCCCACCCAACAACACCCAACAACAGCGAGGCAGCGGAGTCGTCTTGCTCTTCACTGTCTTCAGTCCTCTCTCACCACAGGTAGGAGCGGTACTGATCCTGATGCTGATCCTTCCATTCCATTCCTTTGGCTCGCCCTGCCGTGTAGTATCTGTCTAAGTCTACGCATTAATGGCGTCGTTTGTTTTTTTCTCTTGCGTGCGTGCCTGCTCTTGTCTTGCAGTGGTGTGGTGGCGTTGCTGGAGCGAGCTTTGCTAGGCCGGGAGGGGAGGGATGGAGCGGTACGGCGTGCGGCTGGACGGAGGCGTAGGGGGCGAACTGCCGCCGGGGTTCCGGTTCCACCCGACGGACGAGGAGCTCATCACGTACTACCTCCTCCGCAAGGTCGTCGACGGCAGCTTCTGCGGCCGCGCCATCGCCGAGATCGACCTCAACAAGTGCGAGCCCTGGGAGCTCCCGGGTGAAGCCCCCTTCCCCTACCCTTCCTCTCGCAATATCCAACCTTGCTGTTGCGTACGTAACGTAGTCTTGATCAATCATTGCGCTCGCATGCATTGCAGACAAGGCGAAGATGGGCGAGAAGGAGTGGTACTTCTACAGCCTCCGAGACCGCAAGTACCCGACGGGGCTGCGCACCAACCGCGCCACGGGGGCCGGGTATTGGAAAGCGACGGGCAAGGACCGCGAAATCCGGAGCAGCCGCACCGGCGCGCTCGTCGGCATGAAGAAGACGCTCGTCTTCTACCGCGGCCGCGCCCCTAAGGGCCAGAAGACCCACTGGGTCATGCACGAATTCCGCCTCGATGGCACCTACGCCTACCACTTCCTCTCCGACTCCTTAAGGGTCCGTACTCAGTGTACACACACACATCCGAAGTCACTTTTCTTATTATTTTTTGAGTTAGTGCACAAATATTAAAGCACTTTCTTTCTTTCCACTTGCCATTGCTGATTTATGTTTTATATATTTGATGCCCATGCTTAGAAGTTGAACTAGCTTGCCCATTTTTACCTCCTTGTTATGTTGTTCTTTTTGATAATCTTGAGGATTTCTGTACCAATGCTGCCTTCTTTTATTGATTTTTCTTTGGGAATGTAATCCTCGGCCTAGCAGGTAGCCCAGTACCCATTTGTACCGATGATGCAACGGTGTAATTCACGGGGGCTTAGGGCACAATTGCTACTTGTGAGCTTGCTTTTTTTCGTGTGAAGTCACTACGGGTAGGAGTAGCGCAGCAGCGCACAGTGCAGGCTCTGTACGTGTACCTGCCATGTTTAGTACTTTTTTTACTGCGCCATCTGAAGCTGAAGCTGATCTCATTCATGGCATGATGGATCAAATCTTTCTTTCTTTCATTCGCAGTCATGTTTCCTGGGTTCAGCGACAACTGCTCTTCCTTTTCACTTTGAGAAAGCCTACTTGCTTCCAAGCTAGTAACAGCAAAGCTTTATTTGCATTGGACATATGATTTTTGTTGTTGCCTTGGATATGTATAGTTTCTAGTATTAGATGCCATGGAAGAGAGAAATGAACAAAAGTTTTGCTTGTATAAAATTTAATTTGAAAGACACTTCCTATTCAAATGAGAGAGCAAGAGAAGGCAACTGAAAGTAGTAGCATTCATATCCTCAACTGTGTTGCGAAGTTTTACACATTTTTGCTTACATATACTGTTGGTGTTCCTATTTAGGATGAGTGGGTGATCGCTAGGGTCTTCCAGAAGCCCGGCGTGGCCCCTCCCCCCCGCAAGATTCGCCTCGGCCTGAGCAGTGCCGGCGGCGGCGACACCTCGTGCTTCTCAGACTCCACCTCGGTCTCCATCGGCGGCGGGGGAGGCGGCGCCTCCGCCTCGTCCGTGCCGCGCCAGCCGCCGCTCGCGGACACCTCGCTGTTCGCCGCCGCGGCAGCAGCCGACGGCGAGAGCAGCTCCTATGGCGTCGGCGCCGCCGACGTGGTCACCGGCCGTGAGCTCGTGCCCTGCTTCTCCACCACCGCCCACATGGATGCCTGCCTCGGCATTGGGCAGTATGCCCCGGCCCCGCTCGCCATGGAGCCGGCGCCGGCCTTCTTCCCGAGCCTCCGCTCGCTGCAGGAGAACCTCCAGTTACCTCAGTTCCTCTCTGGTGGCCTCCAGACTGGCGTGACTCCGCTGGGCATCGGCAGCGGGGGCGGCGCCCTCCACTCGCCGTCTGGAATCGAGATGAAGGTCGAGGGCGCCGTCGGCCGCGCGACGCTGCAGATGGCCGTGGGCCCCGGCCAGCTTGACGGCGCCTTTGCCTGGGGCTTCTAGGTGCATGCATCCACGGGGTCATCAAGTATGCCCTATTGATTGCGTGCTAATTAAGTCTCCTACTAGTTGATTAATTAGTTCTCGCTATGCATTTGTTCGACTTTGTTTAACGTAGTGGCAGTATCCTTGCTGTAACTTTGGCTTTGTTCTCATCCTTGTTGCTGCAGTAGCAGGATATGACTAATCAGTAGGTAAGTCGTGTTGTTTAGTTGTTTATGGATTTAGATGTGAGAACGTTCTCAGTGCTTCTAACAGTTTCGTGCTCTTGGTGCCCTTACTCGAAAATGGTTCGGTTATGAAAAATTCCAAAAAAAAAAAAGAGTAGATAGCTCATAATATAGTATGTCATTACACGAAATTTGAAATGTAAATTGATAAACAAAAAAGGCAAATTCTCCTAAAAATCAAAAATAAAAAGAAAAGATAAAAAGCTCCTATTCATTGAAATTTGTTTTTTTTTTGTTTCTATATATGTGGGTCCAATTTATATTTGAAATTTTGTGAAATGTAAGATTATATTGTACCCTATATATGCAAAATAAAAAAGCTCCTATTCATTGAAATTTGTTTTTTTGTTTCTAAATATTTCGGTCCAATTTAATTTTTGAAATTTTGTGAAATGTAAGATTATATTGTACCCTATGTATGCAAATTTTTTCAAAAAATTATAATTATTTGCACTGTTTTCCAAGGAATGGAAGTATCAAATAGCATAAAATTGAAGTTGATGTTCTAATGCGCATGTGAAATCATAGCTTTTCTAGTTGGCAAACATTCTTTTTAAAATTCGCTCTTTTCTAATGTAATTATAAAAATAGTCTTATTTTTTTACTATGAAAGCATATGTAGGCAATATGCTCCTACACCGGAGTTTTCGCGAATATCAGCGACAAGTTGAAAATTAGGGGAAAAAATCAGGAAAAAAATGCAAAAAAAATGTTGTAAAATTCCAAATTTTGTTTTTTTTTCAAAAAATATTCACACCAAGTTATAAAGCTTTAGTACTAATTTTAGTGAACTTTTGAATAATTTTTTATTTCAAATTTTCCTAATTTTTTGAAATTCAATTTGAACTTAAACTGAACGAAATTCATTTTCGAACGAGAGCGTAGCATAAATTTTGAGGGTTTTCGATGAAAAGTGACACCCTAGTGGGGAGATGGGGATTTCAATTAAGGATAACCAAGATTTGATCACTACTACGATCAGCCTTCCATACCGCCCATCGGTCTCGGTTGATTTGAACCGTCTTCGATGAGGGCTTCAGATCTTCATTGGCTACAGGATGCCAGGGCTTTTAGTACCGGTTCGTAACACGAACCGGCTCGATGTTTCACATCATACCGGTCGTGTTACGAACCGGTATCGATGAGGGCTTCAAGACGGTTCGTGTTACTAACCGCATCGATGCCTCGTTTGAGGAAAGTTCAAAAGGAATGTATATTCTATATATATCAGTACGCGATGGTGGGTGGGTTGGTTAGAAGGGTGAGGTTGGAGTCACGAGGTTCCAAGTTCAAGTCTTGGGTTCGCCATATTTTTTAGACCGTATGAGGGCTAAAGGTCATAGACCTTTAGTCCCGGATGGGCTGTCCCGGTTTGACAACCGGGACTAAAACCCGTTGCTAACCGGGACTAAATGTTGTTTCCCTGGTAATGGATGTTAAGTAGTTCGCTGCATCTAGTTAGTCGTGATAGGGTGGCATGCGATAAGAGATTAGTTAAAGATTTGAGCAGTGTTTATGTGCTTTTTGCTAATATAAGTTGCATGAAATTTGAAGCAAGTGAATCAGTAATTAATCACTCTCTCTTTTAGTCATTTTTAATTTAATATTTATGTAAATGTAAAAATGAAAAGTATCAAACCACCTCCCTTAAAATTTTACTAAAAAAATAGGAGATTATGAAGGGCGCGGCCAAATTTAGTCTTAGATATATACATCTAGATTTTAAACTGTACAACCAGACTGAAAACTCCCATCTTATTTTTTGAATTACGGAGCTTGTCCGGAATGCTGAAATTTTATATACGAATTTTGCAAGAACCAATACCAACTCCTTTAAAATTCCAAATTCCGATTCAAGCCGATGAGCAGCTTGTGATTTCTGTAATAACTTAGCCCCAGTAATGGCATGGGTACGTAATCCCAGCCGGGCCTGCACTCAAACCTTCACAAACATTTCATCTACGCCGTGTAGTGTAACTAGCGCTATTAGTCTAGTCTTTTCCTTTCCAATTAATCGTTAGAGTTTGTTTCGTAAGTTATATATGTTATATTCTCTAATGATGCTCAGTATAGTTTTTTTCCTTCTTAGGATTTGCGTGACTTTTAGAACTTATAAGTCGGAGGATGACTTAATGGAAGTTATTCCCCCTTCTCGAAATCAGCGTGCGTCCTTGATGCTCTCTCTTCTCATAGTTAGTTATTGTTTTAGATATGGACACAGTCTTTAAAATATAGTGTTGATCACAAATTTTATTATAATATATTTATAAAATATAATAAAATTATAATATTATGAAAACACTTTTCGAGTCAAATCTACAAATATAATTTTTATATATATAATTTAAATATTTTAAAAGATATTGATAGCTAAAGTTTTGAAATTTTGATTGTAATATATGACCAAAACGAACCTATTTATGTCTAAAGGAGTACATAAAATAAATAAAGGAATGTTAAAAGAAGCCGTATACGCTGCTGAAATGTGAGCATAGACAAGCTGAAATGTGGGCATTCTAGTAACCACGGTACTAAAATTATAATACGCTGCTAAAATTATAATATTATACCAAAGCATTCTAGTAACCACGGTAGGATATTACGCTGCTAAAATGTGAGCATGATGCAAATGAACATAGACAAGCAAGCAGGACATCTGCATTATCGAAGAGCGACGACGATGATAGACAAGAGACATCAACCTCCAATCTGCGCTGCTGCCGATGAGCGGGTGGATGGATGGGATGAGCTTGCCAGCATGGGTTCAAATTTTGGTGAAATTCTATAAACTTTTGTCAAAATCTCAGATTTCGGGCCCCCACAATATCCAAATTTTAAAAAATTTGAAGCTGCTACAGCAATTTCATTTTTTGCTGAGATTTTGTTCAAACCGGCCGAAATTTCATTCAATTCAATCAGAATTTGCTGTTTTGTTGCCGGATTTGACTGGAATTACATCAAATAACCCATAAGAAAGTGATCTTCAATGATAATTTGTCGAAAAAAATTATTTTTTGAGACATTTTAAAATTTTGGTAGAAATACTTTTGAAATTTTATAAAATTGAATAAGCTTTGTCATGCTACGAAAAATTTATGGTACTATCTTAAGAAGTCTAGGGTCATACAATTATATTAAAAAAATATTTTAACTTCATTTGTTATATTTTAAAAATAAAAAACAAGATTAGCATAAACATGGTAGTAACAGTTTCAGAATTTTATAAATTTTGTCAAGTTTGATCATGATCTAAGTTTTTTAAGAGAGCTTAATAATTCTGTCATAACCCTTGTATAAAAGTTTCAAAAATTGTAAACCTCTTTTGTTTCTCAATCAAAAATTATATACGGTACAAGCACACCCTGTGAAGTACAACCTTCATATTTTTTGGGGAATTTGTTATCAATGATCATGATCTCAAAATTTTATGGGAATATCATAGATTCTTTCTAACTATTCACAAAAATTTTTGTAATTTTTGCATGCTCGGAACCATGCAAAAAACTTACTGTGATGTACCACTTTCACATTTTTCGGGACATTGCAAAAAAAAAAAAAAAACACCATAACCAAGATTTGAACCCAAAACCTTATGTTTGTTTGACTTAACCTTTACCACTAAGCTAGGGCTACTGGTGGCTTTAAGATTGAGAACTAAATTATTTTATACCTATGAACCACATTCGTTTTAGTGCCTCCTTAATCATTCGTTTTTGAGAGACATGCACTTCATGAGCTTCACTTTCCCCTTTCTCATTCACTTCCCCAATCACAAACCTCATCTCCTGTAGTCAACAGGAGTGACATCTCAGCTCACTGCAGCGAAATTTTGCCCTTCTGCGCTGAAATTTCAGGTTCTAGAACCAAATTTTCGCTCTCATGAAAATACCGATTGAGAGCATGTCGCTAGTTTGGCGGGACTCTTTGTATCCGATTGCAGAATTTTTTGAAAATAATATTTTTTTTATTCAAATTGAAAAAATGTACGTTGATCTAAAAAATTTGTTGTAACTTGTGAGCATTAATTATTAAAAGTCAGTATTATTTTGACAGTTGCTAGAATTTTAGAGTTCAAACTAGGGTTCAATAAATTCAGAAAAATTCATATTTGTCATTGATAATTCATATAGTATTTTACAAAATTATTTCTCAGTTACTTTTGTTTGACAAAAAATTTAAATTTCGTTGTTCCTCATTTTCTTTCGATGTGCGACAAATTTGATGACAAATCATAGTAATACATTGAATAAAACTTGATATTGATATTATAAAGTACAGTAAGTATAACAACTACAATAACATGGCATGTGAATTACACCTAAGATACATACATATCTTAGTGAATTCATAAAACTGGGATACAACATAGGTATATGTCTATGATAAAAGACTAAGTTACAGAAGCATACATTCTATGGCTATGGTTGTCGGTGTAGGTCACTACAATAAAAATGATAGTAGTTATCTATTAGTTTCTGACGGGGTATTACGTTTAGATACCTGATAGGACTTAACGTAATATCATCGTTAGCATTTGGAGGACTCTGTGGACGCAAGGTTCGTAGCCTAGGTAGCATTAAATTGTCATCGTTTGTACGGTTAGAAGCTAGCCCTTCTTCGGTGCTGGTTGAACGTCCTCTTGTATTATTTCTTGAACGATCTGTTGTAGTAGAGCTTGGACGGTATTTCAAATGGCAACCGTTCAAATGCGAATAGATAGTCCATTTGAACATTTTTAACTTGGCATATCATTTTTTCCTGATTTATGTGCCAAATGTGTTAATATGTGCATTCTCCTAATTTATTTTTCTGAAGGACGCAAAACAGTTCAAAATTCTTTTTTTTTTTTGCGCTTGCCGGCACGGGTTCCACCCAAGGTTCAAATTTTCGTCAAAATTTCGGACCCCCCCCCAGATTACAAATGCCGGGCAAATTTAAAAATTCAAAAAAAAAATTGAAATGCTACAGTAATTTCGGAAATTTCGGGATATTTCACCGAAATTTCATGTTTTGAATCCGGTTTTTGAAGTTTGAGCACCGGATTTGGTCCAATAACCTATTAGAAAGTGATCTTCTATGAATTTGTTGAAAAACTAATTTTTTGAGATTTTTTAAAATTTGGGCAGAAACACTGTCAGATTTTTAAAAATTTTTACATGCTTGATAATGATATGAAAAATTTATGGTACCATCATTAGTGGTTTGGGATCATACAGAAAACATTTGAAAATAATTTAACATCAGTTTTTATCTTTAAAAAATCAAAAACAGAATGGATATAATTGGGATAGTAAAGTTGTTAGATTTTTCTAAATTTTCTCGAGTGTGATCATCATCCAAAATTTTTATGAAAAATTAAGAATTTCCTCAGTACCATTATATAAAATTTTCAAAAAATTTCAAATTTCTTTGTTTGCTCAATAAAATCTATCAATGCAGTTAGCACTGAACTTAATTTGTTGTATTATATTTCAAAAATCAAACAGAGAAAGAACATAAATGGCACTGTACCTTCTATGAATTTTATAAATTCACTGAGAATGATCATGATTCAAAATTTTTATGAGATATTAAGCATTTCCTTTTCACCCTTATGTAAAATTTTTAAAAAATTTAAACCTTTCTTATTGCTAAATGAAATCTATTATTTATCATCGGCCTTTTAACAGGATAGTAGCACTATTCGAAATTTTAAACATTCATGACACTTGATAATCATATGAAAATTTTATGAGAATATTATGGATGTGTCAATACTATCCAAAAAAATTTCAAAATTTTATAACCTCGTTTGTTCTAATTTTCATTCGGATGAAACTTGCCGCTCAGCGCTTTACCAAGACAGTACCAATGTTTGAATTTTTAAAAATTCCTCACATTTTCTCATCATCTGAAATTTTTACTGAAATATCATAAATATTTCATAAATCTCCAAAAAAAATTTAAAAAATTTCTAACGTCATTTGTACTATTTTTCATCCGGTTCAAACTTGCCGATCAACGTTTCATCGGGACAGTACCAATATTTGAATTTTTTTAAAATCCACAGAACAGATAATCACCTAAAACTTTTATGAGAAAATATCTAATGTGTCAGGAACTTACACAAAAAAATTTAAAATTTTTCGACATCGTTTGAACCAATTTTCAGTCAGTGCATTTTGTCCGAAATTTCGGGTAATTTCGGCGAATTTCGGGGTAATTTCGGTGCCAAACAAACCGGATTTGAATTTTGCTTTTTGAATTTTGAATGTACTTCGGTCGAAATTACCGAATTTCGTTCGAAATTACCGAATTTCGTTCGAAATTTTGGATTTTGGGGTGTCCGAATTTTTGGCCAAAACGAAAATTTGAACCCTAGTTCCATTGTTGCAGTGCTCCGGGGGCGCTGCTCCTTGGTGGCCGGTTGCAGCACCTGGGAGGTGCGGCTCCCCCCAGCGACGGTATGGCCCGCGGCTTCAACGCCTGGACTATGCTAGCTTGGGGCTTGGGGGGCTATTCGTGCGATTCCTGTTCGACCAACGCTACTTCCGCAAAAACAACTTCAAAAGCTGCCAAAACGGTAATCATCTGTCTCCTAATTCCGGGAGAAACGCCGGCCTCTCGTGACTTTGAGCCGAGCCGGCCGGCCGGCTCGGCTAAAAAAAATTACGTTTTGGTCCTTTTATAAATTACGAATAGGTCCTTCACAATTTTTTGTGAGAGGAAGATATTTTCCCCGAAAATCGCGTTTGGATCTCTCGTGCGCCATTTTACGGAAAGATGCTCCCGTTAAATTCAAATCGCGAACAAGCCCTTTTCTAATTTTTCAGGATAGCGGACAGGTCCAAAAACGTAATATTCAGGTCCTTACTCCTTACGTCTAAATCCTTTCTCCGTTTTTTCCCAGGAAAAAATATTTTCGTCACTAGAAATATGTGTGCAGCTCTATCTCTAGACTTTTTCCCCACCTCAATTTCCCATCTTGATCTCTAATATTTTTTAAACTATGTATTATTACTCGGTGAACGCGTAGAGTGTTAGACTCGTCAAAAGAAGGTTGTCATCTCTAATAATTTTTCGCTCTTTTCCCTCTAGACTTTTTCCCCGCCGCCTCTAGACTTTTTCCCCACCGCGATTTTCCAGCTCGATTTCCCATCTTGATCTCTAATATTTTTTAAACCATGTATTATTACTTGGTGAACGCGTATAGTGTTAGACTCGGCAAAAGAAGGTTATCATCTCTAATAATTTTTCGCCCTTTTCCCTCTAGACTTTTTCCCCACCGTCTCTAGACTTTTTCCCCACCACGGTTTTCCAGCTCGGTCTCCAATATTTTCCAAATAATTCGTCGAAAGAGATATTTCTACAACTCTACCTCTCTATTTTTCCCCGTTTCGCTCATTATTTCGACAATTTAAAAAATAAAACGCCGTGGAAAAAAAAGCAATTTTTTCTACAAAAAAAGCACGTGTCGTGTTACGCTTAAAAAATTTTGTGTTCTTTCAAATTGTTTACTCATTATTTGGCGATTTTAAAATAAAACGCTGTCGAAAAAAAAAGAATTTTTTCCTCTGAACGATACGCATGCGTATTACGCCAAAAAAAATTGTGTTCTTCCAGCCGTTTCGCTCATTATTTCGACGATTTTAATAATAGAACGCCGCCGAAAAAAAAGAAATTTTTTCTATATAAGAGCGACACGCGCGGCGTGTTCAAAAAAACGTATTAATATTTGGATCTTTCGTGAGAGAACCCTAAATAGATACCGAAAAAAACGTATTGACGTTTGGATCATTCCGACTGTTTTACACGAAAAGGACCTTTCGATTTAGCGCAAACGTAGATGCACTTTTATTTTTTTATCATTTCACGCATTTCCTCGATAATTTTTTAGAAAAACGCCGACGGAAAAAAAACAAAAATTTTCTCCCGAAAAAACAACGCACGCGACGTATACGCCACGTAAACTATCCTAGTAAATTCTTATATGGCTAAGCAAGCCAACATGTGCCTATTGTTTGGTATTTGGCTTGTTATTTTTAACAGCATTGGTATACCTGCAGTATTCTCTGTCATTGTCATTAGATGGAGTAGCATGGCTTGCAGTTTTGGTGCACGAAACTATAAGTGTTTTTTAATATGCTAGTGAGCTGAAGGTATGGATTAGTCTTCTGTATCACTGTGTGTGCTGGGACTCCACCCAAGCAGCCAAGCCACAAGTCAGCATGACTACTTGACTAGTAATAGTAAATGGCCTATTACTTCTAGCGAGTAGTTGTCCAATTGTGAATCTCAAAGTATGAATTTCAGTTAAAATACTGTTAAAATTTTAACTTCATGAATTAATAATTATTTAAAAATTTTATAGCAACGTTAATGATGCATCACGACAATCCAATCAAAATTTCAAAATTCTCTAACATACTTTCAACTATTTTCCATCCGGACATCACCGCTATCCGAATTTTTAAAATTTTCTCGAGCTTCACCATCACCTGAAAATTTTACGGAAGATTAACAATATGTCAGAATCATGCACAAAAAATTTCAAATATTTCTAACATGGTTTGCCCTATTTTCCATTCAGCTCAAAATTACCGATCAGTATTTTATTAAGATAGTAGCAGTGTTTGAATTTTTATAAAAAACGTTATTAATGTGTCAGAAATCTTTAAAAAAAACCCACTTTTCAGCCAGTGGAAAACTACAGAAATTTCAAGTATACCGGCCAAAGTTTTGGTTTTTCGGTCGAGGTTTATCTAAAATTCTAAGATTTTAATGAGATTTCAAATTTTAATTCCAGAGAAGATTTCATTAAAAAAAAAGTTTGAATCGTTGCCTGCCTGCCCCTGTGTCTAACTTAAGTAGCGTTTCGTGCTCCGATGAGTTAAAAGTCCACCCGGCCCTTTCCCTGGCATGGCATGATTCCCTTGCCTCGCTTTTGCATGCATGCGTCCATCCGACCGTCACTTCACCGTGCTACTACCCATGCCTCCCTCTTGAGTTTTTGGCCTTTTCCGCCGTTTGGACTAATATTTTTTTAACCTGTAGCATATATGACGCGAAATTATAAATTTAGTCCTTTTTCACTTCTAAAGGATAAAAAACAATCCGTATTACTTGTGGTTGCTACAGTATAAAGCTACAGCAAGTCATATATCATGTTGTAGGACTACACTAGGTTCATCTATTGTGTCTTGAGAGCATGGAGCATGATAGTTGACTGTCACTGTGAAAAAAAGATCAATTTATCATTTTGTTGAAATAGAAACCAAAGTTACAAAAATATTGAACCAAAATGTAAAAAAAAAATTGCTTAAGTTCTCTCACATTTCTCTCACATGTGCTAAGAGTGGTGGTCAGTAGTAGTAATATTTTATGTCATGGATAGTGGTGATAGTGACGAGACGTAGACGTCTCCTCTGGATCCCTGGGAATGGATGGACGGGTACGTGACGGGGTATACAGGGTAAATTCATGGTCGACCAGGTCCATCCATCCATCTTACATCACGAAACAGGTCAATCCACGGCCGCCAGCTGCACGCGTAGCTCGTGCTTCGAAATTAACCACACATTTTAGGGCTCTCGGAAACACAGCAATCTCAAAGCGCAGCAATAGTTAAAGCTTTGTGTTTTTCGTATTTTTAAATACAATTGAGTTTGTGTCTCTAAATTTTAAAAGATTATAGAAATTCAATTGCTTTACGTATATTAATTTTTTAAGAATTTTTAAATCGTTTACAAGTAGATTTTACAGAGTTTACATGATAAAAAAAGTTTACACTGGATATGTTGTCATAGATAAAACATTGAAATGTTACGACTTTTTAGAAATTCCTCTAAATCCAAGAGACCCTTAACCCTTGTGAAATTTCAACGAAATAACTATGTTCCACTAATACCTAAGACATCTTCGTGAGGATTTACGATTAATGCTTCGAGCAAAGTTCTTGTAAAACTGATACATGCGGTGATACAACATATACAATCTTTTCTTGTGAAGCGGTCATTGCTTGCCTATTAATTTCGAGGTAAATCGGGAAAAGAGAAACAATTCCAAAATTAAAGTAGACAACGTTTCGGCATAAACTACTTTGATTATTCTTTTGACTTCTCTATACGAGCTTACCTTGACACCATTCAGGCGTTGAATCAAAATGAATACTCCACACACGCTTGGGCACTGTAGAAAATACCATATCATATTTGTTCATGTCCGTGCTTATCAGATCGAGGTTCAAAATTCTTGTGAAATTTTGATTTGCTGATACTTCAGATTGCAGCCAGGGATGAGATTTCAAATCTCAGAGGAATAAAATTTTTTAAAAAAAATTAAATTGCTACATTGATTTAAAAAATTTCGGTGAAATTACGAGATTAGCACATATTGGATCGAATTTAGTATTTTAGGACTAGATTTGGAGTAGGGCATGTGAAAATTTATAAATATACAAGTTATGAATAAGAGTTTACTGCTTCGCATTTCACAAAACCATTTGAGTCTAGGTAGTTAGAATATTTGGCTCCTACGTGCGTGGCTCGGGTTCGAATCCTGGCGATAGGATTTCCTTTGGGGTTCCTGCCCATGACCTTGGAGACTAGGACCTTCATTTGATGCCATAGACCAACTGACCATGTGAACTTCCATGGCACAGGGGTTATCTTATTTTTTTTCTACCTCAGGAGACCATTTTATAGAGGTTGAAATTTACCCGAAATTTCAGTGAATTTGGCCAAAATTTAGTTATTTCAGCTACAATTTTAGAAATTTCATTTTTAAATTTACCGGATTTTAAATTTGCTTTTTGAATTCCCTCTAGATCCCGATCAAAATTCCGAAATATCGCAGAAATTTCATATTTCGGCTGCCCCTGAAATGTTGTATGAAACCAAAATTTGAAACCTTATACCAGATTGTAACTACAGATGTAATTTTCGAATTGGAACTTCAATTGATGAACAGCTTAAATCGATCCTGCGGCAAAACACTGAACGCCTTTGGGAGTATTACGGACTAACAGGTGACCATTCTGCTTACGCGAGGACCACCGATGGACAAAAGAAAAATGCCACTGTTCAGAAAAAGAAGACGCAGGCAGTAGGCGCAGCCGCGCAGGGCGTAGCAATGATGCCTGGGTGCAATTAGGATGTCGCAACCCTGCGGTAGGATGTCGCAACCTTGCGATAGCCAACGGACGTAAAAGAACGGAGCTTAAGTGCAATGGTGGAGCTGCAGGCTTGTGCCCAGAGCCCTGCAGGCGAGTAGTACTGAACTACTGATGCTGGCGTGGCATGGCAATGGCAACTCAAAACGCGGAGCTTTTTATACTGCTAGCTGCGCTGCGCAGTAGCTTTGCTGTTGTACTGTGCACACCATGGAAACCTCTGGTGTGTGTGAAGCCGGCTTAGGCTTAGCTAGTAGCTGTGGTCACTGGAGTGCAGCACATTTTTATGCAATCACATACTCTGGTGAGCGTCAGACCATGAAACATCAACATGAACTAGGTAGGGTAGCGTGCTATTGCACGCCGTACTATGTGGGCGTGGGAAGAAATCGACGAAGGGACGTAAACACGATTTTCAACATATTTCTAACTCCGGAAAACAGCGGAAACTGAGCTACGGGGGAAAAAAATAGAGAGTAGCGTGCGACTGCACGACGTGCTGTCTGGGCGTAGGGAAAAAATCGACGAAACGACGCAAACGCGATTTCCAACATGTTTCTCACACCGAAAAACAGAAGAAACCGAGCTACGGGGGAAAAAAAATAAAGAGTTAGAGTTGTTGAAAGATCTCTTTCGACGAATTATCTGGGACCGAGGTGGGAAAACGAGGTGGGAAAATAGTCTAGAGGGAAAAGGGCGAAAAATTATTAGTGACGACAACTTTTTTTTGAGCTGTACACATATTTCTGATGACGAAAATATTTTTTCCAGGCAAAACGGAGAAAGGATCTAAACGCGATGACAACCTTCTTAGAGACGCACATATATTTCCGGTGATGAAAATATTTTTTTCGTGAAAAACGGAGAAAGGACCTAGACGTAAGGAGCGAGGACCTATTTGTTACGTTTTTGGACCTGTCCGCTATCCTGAAAAATTAGAAAAGGGCATATCCGCGATTTGAATTTAGCGGGGGCCTTTTCCGTAAATTACCGTGTGAGGGACCTGAATGCGAAAAAAAATTAAAAATCTTCCCCTCACAAAAAATCGCGAAGGACCTATTTGTAAATTTGAGGGACCTATCCGTAATTTCGAGAAACGTAAGGGCTTTTTCGGAAAACGGGCAAGGGTGACGCGTGGATGCCGTCTCCTCTCGCGAAACCCAGGCGACATTATATAGGAATTATTCTCTTAGCGAGAGAGCCTATGATGATTCCGAAGTATCGAAGGTATTTTGCCCTTTACAGGAATTTTAAAGGAATCTCACAAAACAGATAGCTTAATTACTGTATAAATCAGAAAAAATTCATATGAGACAAACGAAGCGTCAATTAAGTTATTTGTGACAGACCGTCCTTTTTAGAGAATGCGTATAAATACCTTCACAGCTACCTAAGATTTTAGCTGTAGATAACTAAGTGAACATTACCAGACATAAAAGCGAAAGTGAATATTTTATAAAGGAATTAAGGGCCTAACGGCCAGAGTTTTACAAGAAAGTATGGCTGACACCAGATACATTACAAAATACCCACAGAAAAGGCTTGAGCGGATAGATTAAGACCTCAAAACCAAACGCTATCGCCGTCGATGGACTCTTGGAAGCCGTCGATGGACTCTTGGAAGCCGTCGTCTTCTTGAAAATCTAGGGGAGTAGGAGGCAAGAGTAAGTACACAACAGTACTCAACAAACCATACGGAAATTATGAATACTACATGCAGAGATAAACAAAAGTAGGCATAGGTTTTGAGCATTGTGGATGCAAGTTATTAAATACCAGTTTTATTTTACATTTTAAACATAAACAAAATAACTAGATAATACCATAGGGGTTATTTGCAAAGTTCAAATTTACGACAAGTTCTATTTATGAAAACTACTTGAGCGTAGTTACAGGAATCACTCTAAATTAACTCAGCTTCATTAACTGAAAGCACAGTTTATTCGAATACATTGATATCACTCTACAGAGTTGCTCAGCTTTACCCACAAGATATCTTTGGCCGTTAGTGCCATGCGCAGGTGACATGCAACTTAAATGCATGCGGTCGAACCAAGATGATCATAGCCTTTTGTTGGATTTCCCTTCTTTAGCTCCTATCCAGTAGGTTACGAGGATTCGTAGTCCCTAGGACCCATTGGCCAAGGCAGGAGACGCGATCTGGTCGCTGCGGATACCTACTGTTGTGAGAACCGGTGAATAGCCAACCCATTCCCGTTCCACCCTAGTCGCTCCGCGATCCATTCTCTTACCAGAATGGTAGCTACCTCCTATAGGTATTCCAAAGAGGAGTACAATGTACTGAGCTATGTTGAAACAGGTCAACAAAGCTGACCGGCCCAATTTATGGTTGAGTAGGAACTGAATTTATTTACTTTGCCTAAGATATCGGTTCTTAAGTGGCTGAGACTTAGCCAATTACATACCACAAGCATGATACCCATTGTACCAACCACCACACCACATCCTGGCTTTGTCAGTGGGTGGACCAGCATCCACCTCCTGTGGTCAGCCCAACACTCTCCCCCTAACCGTGGCAATTTTTGAAAATAACCCGAGCCATCTCTCGGAGATTTTAAGTAATTGAGCTAAAGGTGAATTACATTAACTACTAATCTACGATGGTTCAATATTATATAGCCTAGGGTTACAACGGGATTAAGGTGTAACAACAGGTTGAGCATTGGGTTATATCTAATCATGTCATTTGAAACTATCTCCTTTTGTTGTTTCCTAAAGTACCAAAAATAATGTAGTATAGAAAATATACATATACTATAGTAGAACTAGGTTCAAAATGTTCAATGGTGTGGTTTGCCTTGCAGGGTCGAGAGATCTCCTAGAGGGAAGTAGTCGAAATCGCGTCTGGTCCCGAACGGCTCTTGCTCCTAGTACGGCTCCAAGAACTGCTCCTACTCCGGGAATTGCTCCAGGGGTTGCTCTAACATCGGATTTAGCGCAAGAAAACGCAACCAGTAAATAAACAAATAAAAACAATCAAGAGAGAGAAAACAGAAAAAGAAGCGGATAGAAAATGGCCGGAATAGGCTTCGGGGGCATTTTGAGAATTTTCTGGACTTGATCTGGCGGGACGGAAATCATTTTTTGATTTAGCGGCTCGAGTTGGTCAAGAATATGTATTTTTAGGCTTTTTTGGATTTTTTAGGAATTTTTGGATTTTCTGGGATTTTTGTGGATTTTTAATTAATTTTTGGATTTATTTGGAAATTAAAACTCAAAAATTAAATAAAAGAAAAAGAAATTTCTAGGGTGGGATGCACAGTGCCACATGGCCCAGCATTGTGCGGTCCACAGTGCGCTGCCCACTTGCACAACACACTGCACACGAACGCCTCTACTGTTGACGGCAGTTCATGGGGACACAAGGCTAACTAGCGGGGCCCTCTGTCAGCGGCTGGAGGAGGGGGCTAGGGCTGGCAGCGATGGAGGCGGCGGGCATGAAGAAGAAGGCGACACGCAGTGCAAGGGAGCCAGAGGGGAAGAAAAGAGTCTGCGAGGAGAAGGGACTCACCGTGCTTCTAAAGGGAGAAATGAGCTCGAGGGGATTATATAGCCACTGGGATGAGAGAGGAAAGGAAGCTCCATGAAGCGAAGTCAAGCAAGGGGGCGGTGGTCAGGAGGCGGGTCTGCAGGCAAAGGGGAGAGGAGGCGGGGATTCGTGGGCGGGCTGAGCCGAGGCGAGGCGAGCAAAGTGTCGGTTGTGGGGCCGAGTGCGAGGGGAGCAGTCGGGAGGAGAGGCACTGCAGGGAGGACGAGAGCAGCCGCAGGAAAATGGTTGGGCAGTGGAAAAAAGGAATAGGGCCGGAGGCCAAACGGCCGAGAAAAAAAAACACATTTCCAAATAAGGAAAGCTGCAAAACGAAGAACTTTCTCAAAATGGAAAATTTTCAAATAAATGCTAAATAAATTCGAATAAAATCTAGAAAATTGAAATATAATTCGAATAAAAAGATTTTGAAATTTTTAGGGTTATTTCATTATTCCTTTCTTCAGTAAATGCTTATTTTTCTAGAGAATAGTTGTAAGTTTAATTATTGTATTCAGATATGAATCAAGAACTAATAGGTCATTTTGTTTTGAAACGAGGTGCACTAATTCATATCCATCAGTTTTTCATTTTCTTTTCACTTAGGCATCTTTATTCCGAAGAGTCGCAATCTAATTCCGCATTTCCTTCCTTTCTTTTTCCTTGGTGACGTGCCATAGCGTTTGGTGCCTTACGTTGGCCAAAAAATAAAAAATAAAAAAAATCATTTTATATGTGCCCGTGCTTTCCCACAACGTGTTGAACCCATTTTCCCAGTATTGGCATAAACCCTAGTGCCATTTTTCTAAGCAATCGAGGTTTGCACTTGTCTAACAGCGGGATAATGGCAAAAGAACTCCACGACCAAGCAATTTGGAGGGAACACCTCCATTTGCAAAGGTTCTTCCCTTGGCAAATACACCTTGTTATTTTTTCATCCTTTCACTGTATTGACTTACATATTATTTAGAAAGGTAAATACAGGAGGTTTGCTTCTTGTTGTGGTGGTGGTGTTGTGCTTCACTATGTAAACTAGTTATTTGAGAGATAGCCGTTCTAGTTAAATATTCCATTTATTTCTTTAAAATAGTACTACTCCCTCCAATCATAAAGTAAAATCGCCTTATAATATGTGCAATCAAACCATATTAATTTGTACTAAAGATATTATCGACAATATGTAATTTGAATATATGGAAATGGTATGAGCTTGCCATGAAAAATACTTTCATAACATCACACTTTTATAACCTTTCTTGAAAATATGTTTATAAATTTTCGTGGTCAAAGTGGCACATTGCTGATTTTGAAATGTTAAAACGACTCTCTTTTTTGCCTAGAGGGAGTAGTAATTGGCTTGTTTATCTATATAAAGAAAAAATAGTATAGTGTTTTAGAAAAGCCACTGCAATGTATGTGTTGCCAAGCAATCTGGAGTAGGAGCAACCCACTAGCCATCGGTAGCGTTGCAAGTGATGGTGAGGAGTTGACCAAATTTAACACACATGCTTGACCATTAACCAATTCAGTGGCCTAATCATATTGGTCGGGACCTTGAATGCCTAACATCAGTAATTAATAACCGATGAAATACACCAGTTAAAAACTAACAACACTATTAACCTATGGCCACCACGTGTATAATATAATCCTCAAACGTCCTGAGGTAGTCTGTCTGACAATGTCGGTTAAGCTAGCATCAGGCCATCGATGAATCACTAATGTCGTAGTCAATAATCCATGATTCACAAAACACAGGGGGGACGCAGCTACCTGCAGTTGCAGGGGATAGCTGGATCGAATAAAGAGTTGTACTAGTAGCAGAGACTGATCCCTCTTATTACTGATTTGATGGCTATTCGACCTGTCCATGCTGACTCGTCAAATCGGCACTCGAGCACAGCCCTTCTGTCTCCCTACTCTCTCTGCTCTATTCTACTCGCGTTAATTCGCATATCAATGCAGGTACTGCCAGTATTACGAGTAAAATGATTACGTGGTTCGTCTTTTCCCTTGCAATGGCCGGGCGAACGACTGTTTTGAGCGAATAGATATTTTATTCCACAAACTTTGTGTGCTACACAAATCGCTAGCCACAGGTCTGAAGACATACTCTCGGCGATCGTCAAATGAAACGGGCCCATATCCAAGGACAGAACACAACCTGAACCTCCTCAAAAGACAGGAACCTGAACATCCGTGCTTCCCGGACGATGCACCATGGCGGTTGGGGCTCAGGATATCAACGGGCCACTTTACTTCTTTATTTATTACTAGTTCAATGCCCGTGCGTTGCTACGAAAAACAAAATTGCTAACGAAACATAAAGGTCAAGCAATAAAAAAACTGTGCTAAAACATCAAACATCTATTTCTCCCGATTACAAAAGTTTCTATGGTTTCTCCTGATTAGAACATACGTAGAGATGATATTCTTAGTATACATTCCGAAAAATCTTAAAATAAACAGTTACATTATAACATGTGTGCTATCGGGCACGCTGCTATACACATGATCGTAGGGATCTTGGACATTCGAGGCCATCGGAGAGTTATCTGCTAGCTCATCAAAGTCCCTCGTTTCTATTTCGTCATCATCCGGATGGATTTAAGTTGAGGGATTATGATAGTTGTTATTTTGCATTTGAAACTTAAGGGAAAGTCAAAATAAGTATTATGTCGAGCGAAACATCGCTTTCTATCTTTATGTTAATTTTCCTATGAAATGTTTAAGATTCTTATGAATGTAAAGCCGATTATCATCGCTCAACTCATCGCAGAAATAGCTCATTTTTTAAGTTCAAGAAATACAAATAGTCAAGAATGCAAAGAAATTTGAATTTCAATATTTCTCGATGTTATTGAAGTGATTTCGGCTCCTATTAGTGAATCAGTATACAGAAACAATCAGTTCTTTAAATCAAAATGAAGTGGAAAATGAGTAGTACTTCTATGCTCTCCATAAAACTAAATTGCACAAATTTTCAAGCACCAATTATAATGTAGTGTGTGGTTGTAAAACAGGCAGTTTGCTTACAAATTATGTTTTTCATTCTTGAGAAAGAATTGAAGCACTTCTGAAGACAGACACGTTATGGGTAAAAAGGACATACTTGTCTCATCTTGAAGCTCGGATTGAGCATTGGGCCATACTCTTTGGTCATTGCATTGTGAGTAAATCCCGTAAACAAAGCCACCACCAAAAAAAGGAAGTTAAGAAAATCCTAATCAGAGTACCAAATTATTGTTAATGGTATATAAATAGCAAGTGTTGTCTACTCAAGTAACCAAAATCATACATAAAACAAAGTCACACCTTTGAGATCTAGTGGCTTTATTACAAAGCCCGAATAACAAAAGGAAGCATCAAAATTGACTCTCCCGTAAAGCAAAGACGCCAAAGGCAGATTATTCCCAACCCGATGAAATGCAATGTAATTTTGAACAAGAGAGAACATGTGACAAGGACGCAAGTTATATCAAGATGCACTGTTACTCAAAACTGAATAGCTTGCCACAAAATTAAAAAGGAAGAAAAAGAGTAGCATAAAGCTTACCAAATTTCCATAAACATAGCCCAGCTACCCCAAAGGGTATACACATGTAAAACATAGCAAGCCATGCTGTTTTCGTAACATAATTAGTATCAAGGTAATTGGTTCCTTCTGTTTCTCTAGATAATGATCCCGACAAGTATTATGACATAATGATCCAACGATGGCTGCCTGAAAGCAACAAGTATTATGACATAGTGAATCAAGGAAAGTCATCACTTAAAAAAGCACAATTTATCTGCAAATATACTCATAATCATAAATATGATAATTCTATATCGCTGACAACCATTTAACTCTTCAATTAGCAAATTTGTGTCAAGGTAGTATGTCAATAATAGCTACAAGGCTACAAAAATACCAAGCACCACAGGTTGAGAGGTTTTTACGGCTAACCATCTCAATTTCAAAATCAAGCTTCCGAGAAGGACCAAAATAAGGTTGAAGGTTTCTGTTGATGGCCTTGCCCTCTCTAAAACAGAAAAAGATAATATTATAAACATATCAAGGGACAGTAACAAGTCATAAATGTACTACACATATATACAATCAAATTACATTATTTCATAGCATGTGATAAAAAAAATTCGAATGCAGCAAAAAGTATACAATAGGGAGTATTATGAGTTTATGACAAAAGGAGGCTGGGAGCACTAAATTAGCATAATAGACACTTCAGAAGGTAAATGAAACTGGAAATAGCTGATGCTCACCACTACACGTTTTAGTTATTTGTATCGCCACTACTCAGTACTTTGAACTTAAATGAAACAGGTTCTGTTTGGGTTCTAAGAATCATTGTTATGTGACCCCTATACATAATCTTTTAACCAGTAGCAGACAGTAGTATGAACAAAAGGACATTTAAAAAATGCAACATTTTCCATACCCCAGGTGTTGATCTTTCAGCGAAGTGAACTTTAACTGCCTTCAGTGCACTTGATCTTTCAGCGAAGTGAACAAACCCAAAATCCCTCTTATGCCCAGCCTTCACATATATAGTCTTCACCTGCAAATCAAAATGTGATATGAGACAAATGGTCCCAGTACTCAACAAAAAATAGTATGGTACTAAGGTATTTTGATGTTAACTTCTGCTTATGAAAAGAAAATCAAAAGGCTTAAGAGTGCCTTAAACAAATAGGTTTCATTCATAACAGAATAGCTCACAAAGGTTTAGCCCATGGCAAAAGCTAAAGTCAGAATGCTAAATTTGCAGTGCACAGAAACATTACGAAAAACATCACGTTTCCTACACAAAATTCATCGAAAAGGGCGACTAATAAGAAAATATAAATTTAAGTTCAAAGAAATGCTTCACACTTCTTTATTTCATTTGCCAGTAGCTTTCGTTTGTTTCTAATGAATTATGGCATCCAAAAAAGTAAATGAAATGCCTCTTTTACAAACAAACTACCCAACTTGCAATATAAACACATTTGTACACAGCTCCTGCCATCAAATCACACAGCTACACTGTAAACATTTAAGTATGGTATGCATAAACATTGAGTTTTTCATGTACAGTGTCCACCTGAGCAACCGCAGAAGAAGAATCTGATGAACCCTTGGGTTCAGCCCAGCTGACAGTCAATTGGCTTCCATCAACCTTAAAATTTGGTGCTGACAATTTCTGCTTGAGTAGTCTGCACAAGCATGGTTATAATACTCAACAAAGAGGAACCCACTGTTACGGCTTGGGTCATGCAAATCCTGCAAGACAACATCACTATTAGCAAATCTTGAACATTCCTCCTAAAAAAGACAATCAAGACATCACAAACCACACCTTGATATAGCATGAAACATGTCAGCTCATAACAAAAATTTTGATATAGTTTTATCACAGAACAATCACAGTACCATGCACTTTAAGAGCATCTTCGGAAATTAGGAATTCTACATGCATGCATACACATATTCTCAATATGCCATTCCTGGATACTTCATATGCCACTGCCTTAGAAGATGCTGAACAATTTCTTTGGGGTGGCCATGACATGGATTTTGTATGTTTCTTCTAGCAAGCATGCTGTTACTTGCCTAGAAGTCTTAAAACAATTGAATGACTTGTATTTACTGTGGTATAACACACATATGGTGGACACCTTAAGTACCTAGAAGCATGGAAGGTTTATGAACACTTCTTTTTGAAAATTAAAAGCATTCAGAAAATATCATTGGACCACTATCTCGAGACCACTATCTTCATTTTCTACTACTCAATCTTCTCTTGTCGGTTTCATTTTCTATTTTGCTCTCTTGGTAAGGTGGAAATGGATGGGAGAGGAAGGTTTCAGAATTCTACCTACCCTACAAAGAGATATTTACCCAAATAGATCATCAAATGAGGATGAAATGAGAAGGCGATACTTAACAAATAACAATTTTATTCAAATGAGTAACAAAGTTCAAAGATCGCAAATTACTTGAAAAGTTTCAAACATTCTAAAGTTGATATTATAATCTGCCAACCAATTTGGGTTTTTTTTATACAAGAATCTATAACATGCTTGAAATTCACAGAGTAAACAAACCAAGTCAGTGCTGCTATGGCTAGTCAAACACAAAAACAAGAATTCACTACACTGCACCAAACCACTCTATATGAATCAATGCTTGCTGCCACCAAGGCACCAACCACTCTATATGAATCAATGCTGCATGGTGATAGGAAACATGGTATATGAATCAATGCTTGCTGCCACCAACCACTCTACGTGAATCAATGCACAAACCACTACAAAGAAAATTGTAGATCAAACAGTAAGCACATTTTCATGTAGCCTGCCAAATTGGTATAAGATCATGTAACCTGCCAAGAAACCATTGAACTAATTTACACTATCAAACAAGGCTTTCATGAAATATTAGTTAAACAAAAGAACTGGTATGGAGACTAATGCCTAGTGGTTCCATGTGCCAGTAAATGAGTTAGCGCATAAAACTGTAAATCCACTGAAAGAAACTGAAAACGCTAAACAAAAAAGAAGCATTATGACTGATAATGATAATTATCTATCTAGTAATCTAGCTAAACAAAACGCTTAGAAACATACACTCAAGCGTATATTTGCATCCATAAGAAAATCCAAGATCTCAGCTATAGTCTGTTCCGTGTTAGATGAAGGCTGCAGTTTCCATTGCCATTCCAATTTGGTACCTTGCCTTTCAAATGTCCATGACAACTAAATGGCACAAAAGAGAATCAATATTTCAGAAAACAAAAGAGAAAAAGCAGATAAGTACAAACAAAGTAAGGACGTACAGCTCCTTTCATAAGCTGGAAGAAAAGTTTGAAAGGCACAAACAACTTGCTTTCAACAAAACATAATGACCATATGATATCTTTTCGATTCAAGCATATTGTGTCTTCCAAAATGCCCCTATTTCACAATGGTAAGAACTCAATAAAAGCTCAACTTGCTCATACCATGTGAGTAACTTGGAAATAATAGTACCTCAAACAGATTGCTTAAAATTAGTGACCTTCTTCGATTAACCCGAAATTTTCTATTCATCTATGAACCAAGAAAGACGGAGGAGCTATTTCACAATGGTAAGTACTCAATAAAAGCTCAACTTGCTCATACCATGTGAGTAACTTGGAAATAATAGTACCTCAAACAGATTGCTTAAAATTAGTGACCTTCTTCGATTAACCCGAAATTTTCTATTCATCTATGAACCAAGAAAGACGGATGCGATGGCCGTTGCCGGCGTCGTGGAAAGAGTAGGTGGAGGAGGGCTGGTGGAAGGCGAGGTAGTGCTCTGCGAGTGCGAGGTAGTCGGTGACGGGCTGGTC
Source organism: Guadua angustifolia (assembly GCA_036346375.1). Classification (NCBI taxonomy): domain Eukaryota; kingdom Viridiplantae; phylum Streptophyta; class Magnoliopsida; order Poales; family Poaceae; genus Guadua; species Guadua angustifolia. The sequence goes on along the minus strand of CM070510.1, from coordinate 34,181,560 downwards.
CCACTCGCTTTCGGGCGCGAGGCGCACTCGGCGTTGAGGCGCCGGCGACCACGCCACGCTGCGCTGCCGGTGACGGCGAGGGAGAAGCGGTGGGGAGCCACATTGCCTTCACGAAGATGGAACCTCCCCATGCCTTGGGGTCCTCGATCGTCACCGACAACTTTTTTGCACAGGTGTTCGGCGACGCCCCAGACGTCTCCATGGTCTAAGCCGAAGAGAGGCTTTTATCAACGGCACAGGTAAGTGAGGAGCCAGGAGTCGCGTGAGGTGGAGGAGTGGGCGGCGCAAGGATTGAGGAGACGCGAGCTGGGGAGTGGGGAGCGGCGCTTGGGAAGTGGGGGGCGGCGCAGGAGACGCGAGGAGATTAGGGCTGCCGGGGAGTGGGGGGCGGCGCGAGCACAAAGGAGACTGCAGAGTGGGGCCGCGGAAGAACGGACCAGCCACCAACTGCTGCTTTATAATAGTAGAGAAGATGGTACAAATTGTATATGGATCGGATTTATTTTAGATCTGAAGCTATCCGATCAAATCCTAATGATTTGGCTAGATCTAGATCTTATAAGATTATCCTAAGTGAGCTCGACTTTAGTAGAGGCTACCAATTGACTTCGCTTTCCAATCTCGACGCTCAAAAATCATCTTTTCAAGGCTACTCGCTAGTGACAGAACAACCACTTTATTATTAGATAATGAACCGCTCTATCACTTCTTTTTGACTCAAAATAGTTTCTTCTCACATTTGGATCTCGTGACTCAATCCAGTATTGGTTAACCAATCGCCATCGTCCCTCTTTGCCATGATAGCCTGCTAGGTTCGAGGAGAGATGGAGATGATGCGCTCGCACATGGGCTTATTTGCCACGGTTGAAAGAAAAATGATTCATGCTCCTTTGTCTTGTGCCTACAAAGAATCGAACCACATGAGTCGTGGTTTACAAAACTGAATCGAGGTTGAAAATTGAATCCCAATTGGTAAATATGTCGAAAATCATCAAAAATCGAAGGATTTCAAATCAATTTTTAAAAATAATTCAAAAAAAAAGAAAATTGACCGTTCAAGCAAAAATTTTCGACGACTGATTTTTGAGCGATTTTCACCAATAATTGAGCGATTTACGTCACATAAAATTTCCATTTTTTTATTTTTTTTGATTTGACCCGTTAATCAACCGGTATAGTTTATTGAACTGGTTCAATATAGTCGGAAATCATAATTTTTAAGCATTTTTCATTGATATTTGAAACCCTGCATAGAGCTAATTCACAGGTGATCGACGATGTTCTTGCCAGTGTGTGGTGACTGGTGACGATGATGGCCTTTCCAATTGCAGATCATGGGGTGTTTGAGTTCAGTGATTTATGTAGTAGTGTCGTAGATCGATGCAAGCCAATTAAGACACTTATGGCAACAAATACTCATATTGATCAAGATATAGGAGGTAAGTCTGTTGACCAAAAGCTCTATAAGTCCATGATAGTGTCTCTTCTATATTTGACAGTATCTAAGCTTGATATCATGTTTAGTGTTTGCATATGTGCTAGATTTCAAGCTACTCCTAAAGAAGTGCATCTTAGTGCCGTAAAAAGAAATTTTAGATATCTTAAGCACACTCCTTGCATTGGTTTGTGGTACCCGAAAGGTGCTCTATTTGAGTTTCTTGGCTATTCAGACTCCGATTATGCCGGTTGTAAAATTGATTGTAAGAGCACCTCGGGGGGTTGCCATTTGCTTGGAAGGTCTTTAGTATCTTGGTGTTCTAAAAAGTAAAATTCAGTAGCACTTTCCACTATCGAGGTTGAATATGTGGCTGCAGGCCGTTGTTGTGCTCAAATTCTCTTTATAAAGCAAATCTTTTTAGACTACGGCATTGTCGGTGCACTTTGCACCGGGGTACCCTCTTCGCCGTAGAATAGTGGGCCCAAGAAGCGGCCTAGCCCAGCGTGGCAGCCTGGCGGGCAGGTGGACGATCATGCCCTGCCCGCCGGGCGGAGCTCAGCGTGGCGGCTCGGGCGAGCAGTGGGCGATCATGCCTCGCCACGGGCGAGGAGCCAGCGGGCGGCTCGGCAAGCGGTGGGCGATCATGCCCTCGCCGGCAGTAAGCCCACGGGCGGCTCGGCGGTGGGCGGTGATCGGCCCCGCTCGTCGTGCCACGAAGGCAACCAAAGGAATAAGGAGAAGGCTTCGCCGCGAAGTATCCTTCCCCTGACATGCTACGTCAGGGCCATTAATTGCGAAGAATGCTGCTATCGACACGACGACGGCCCATCCCTCTGATGCCTCCCACCAAACCCGTCGCAGGAGTGTCATATCCCGGGCGGACCGGGCGAAGCCTCTCGGCGGCATTAAATTGGGCTTGAAGGACAAGGCTACAGCGACGGGCGTAATAAATGAGTCATGGGTTAGTGAGATAAGGCTCGAATGATGGGTGTAATTAATGAGTCGAGATTCAGATAGCGCCCCTTCTCATCTGCCCGCCAACTCAGATATATAAGGGCGCCCCGGTGCATGGAGGAAGGAGGTCGGTCAATAGGTTGAAGGTTGGGAGAAAGAAGAAAAAGACTAGAAGAACTATTGTAATCGCCTCCATATTTCTTCAACAAAGGTCTAGCAGGACGTAGGGCTATTACCCGCGCTGGGGGCCTAAACCTGGGTACATCACCGTGTCCACCGATCTGTTGATCCCCGGGGTTCATCGTGAGAGAGTCGTTAGGGTTTCTGAGCACGAAGACGCCCTCTACCGAACCATACCTTCCATCCTGGGATTAGTTAACCCTGTTCGTTGACGGGGTCCTGTCCGGTGGAATACGCCGACAGACATTAAGTTCGAAAATGTGCCTCTCCTATGTGATAATGAAAGTGCAGTAAAAATAGCAAATAATCCAGTCCAACATTCTCAAACTAAGTATATTGAAATCCGACATCATTTCATTCGTGATCATATTGCTAAGAGTGATATTATGCTTAGTTATGTGAGAACTGAGGGTCAATTGGCTAATATTTTCACTAAACCCCTTGATGAGGTCAAATTTTCTAAATTAAGAAAAGAATTGAATATTATTGCTTTTACAAATGTTGATTGATTTGGTTTTTGAAAATAATATCACATTAAGGGGGAGCCAAGTTTGCTTGCCGTGCATTTCTTACTACCCACAATGTGAATAAATCAATTCTAAGTGCTAAAATAGGATAGGGCTATCTTTCTAAGTAAAAAGGAGGTTTTACAACTAAAATTGCAAAAATGTTGCTAAAAGCCTCTCCTTTCTATGCTTCTATCTTATCCCATCCAAACCATAGAAAATAGGCCAAAATTTGACTTCATTTAAAAATTTGCTGCAAATTCACTAAGTTTTAGCACTCAGCACATGAGTCCTAGCCTTTGAGTTTGAATTGCCCATATTCATGCTCACTTGGTAAATAGGGTTCATACAACTCCAAAGGATTAAAAAAATCCATCTTCATTTGGAATCTGTTGTTTGAATTTGAATTTCTAATCTAAGATTATTCAAGATCCATCTTTCAATCTGAATTTGAATTTCTAAGAGGATCATTGAAAATCTCTAAGAGTCTAGATACCTCTTATTCTCCTAAACACATAGTTGTACATGTACAATGGACTGTGTGCTAATCAAAAAGGGAAAACCGAGAGTTGCCCATCTACAGCGGACCAACTCAAATGCAAAATATTTTTACAACGGACTAAGTTAACTAAGTCAGAATATACTTTTACAATGGACTAAGAAAGATTTAGTTCAACGTGGAAGGTGCTTTATCATGAACTTAGTCTGGGGTGAAACTCTTAGGCACCGGACCCAACTTTGACTTAGTCCGCCACAAAAATAATTCTGGGCATACTATAGTCCAACTCAAATGGAAAACTCTCTGTAACCTTCAAAATCAGTTCGGCGTACTCATGCAAACTATCTGTTTCAGTTTCTTACCAAATTCAAAAGAATTTGAACTCAAATTTGAAAATTGCTCATCTCAGTTGAAAAGATTTCAAAATCTTACCTAAAATTTTAGGTCTTATTCCATGCTATCTTGCCATTGGTTTCGGGACCCATGTAAATCCAGCCAGAACTATTTTTCCTTATGGGGTCCCACCACCCAAGAATAGGAGTGCCTTGTCTCCTACCAACTTCTCTATCTTTAAGGCACCTGTTCTCAAGATAATTTATGCTCTCTCTCTTTACTCCAGTAACCTCCGTCACCCAAAAAAAAATCCCCAAATCACCCAAGCTTCTCTTGCGCAAATCCTCAAGGTTGGAGCATTCTCTCTCTCCCACAAAAGCTAACCCTAATCGGATGATTCAACGGTGCTCTCCAGCCTTCCTACACAAGTGGTTCTTCTAGGGTTTGGTAAGTCCCTCAGACTCTTTTTCTCCTGTTTGATATCAAACCCTAGACATAGAAATTTTAGCCTAAGGATCCCAAATCTTGTCTCTTCTCAGGTTGGGTTAGTCTAGTGCTTGTAAAAGGGGTATCTTGTGTCTGATTAAGTAGACTTGTGGGCAGTAGACAGTGGTTACGTTATTCCTAGATCAAAGAATCCAGAAAAGAGGGGATTGCTTGAGAAAATAGTGGACAAAGTTAAAGGCAAGAAACAAAAAACTATTAGTTCACCTCGTTCTCAAGGTATTTCACTATCCAGACAGCCTCAAGGGCCAGATTTTCTGCAAGATCAGCATTCTCCTGGAATGGTTACATGGAGGACAATAGTCACTTAGAAGAAAGGCAAACAAATTTCTCAATCTGAATCTACCTCTTCTGAAGATAGTGATTACGAGCCAAGTGGCAAACCCACTTCAGAAGAAGAAGAATTGTGTAATGAGGTGGATATGCTTGATTGGGAAAACTTGTTGTCCTACGTAGGAAGAAGTTAAGGGCAGTAAGGCTTGTTAGATAAAGTACATGGTTTCCTTACTCCAGACCACCTCTGGATGAAAACTTCATCACTAGTTTGCAGAAGAACTGTCGGGACCCGAATATGCAAATCCAGACCCTCTGTGTATACCGCACTAGTCCAGGATCATGCTAGTGCACACAGCTCAACATTAGTGAATATCACAATCATACACAACGTAAATAGATAAAAGACATAATATATGAAATATTACGCCAGTATGACCTTATGGTCAACTTACTTAACAATGCCTCATAAGGCTGAACAACAAATTGAATCTGCAGCTGAATGAAGACGAGGTAACCCTCAAGATACCACAGTGCAACCGACAAGGCTCGCACCCTAAACATTCGCTCTCCATGGTACTCCTTCTTCAGCACTGATGAGGTTTGTAGGCAAGGGTGAGTACACCAATACGTACTCAACTAGTTGTGCACAGAATGCAATTCTATCATAGCTATATGCAAGGCTTATTCCAAAGGAAGGCTTATGGTTCATAAGCAGTAAAGCAGCATTTGAAACACATACATTAATAGATTGAAAAGATAGTAAAATAAATAGTAACAAGTAATAGATTCAGTATTTCTTAAGTAAACCAAGTTTTCCATCCTAAGTCAAGATTCAACCTCCCATAGCAACCTGCCATCCATCCCAAGTTTTATTTTGCAAAAGTCTAACCCTTAGTTGACCGAGGCAAGACTAACCAAAAGTTCATCACAACAACATGTCATAAAACCAAATGCGACCGCCCAATTGCCACTCTTGGCCCACCAAAAACCAAATGCGACACCCAATTGCCGCCTTGGCCCACCAAATGCGATCACCAATTGCCACTCTTGGCCCACCGAAACAATCTTGCCACCGCCTCGATCTAAATCATTTTTCCCACCCCAGTTGATTACCAAACACCACGTGCTCTTCACAAATCAACATCATTATGTGACTCATTGTCACAACAACTCAATCTCTTTGTGCGACCACACATGGCCCACAAATTATTATCATAGTTCCATATTCCATTAGTCAAGATTAATAAACAATATTCCATGAGCATGTGATGACGTGGCATGGCTAAGCATCTCTAATTCGGTCTAACCACCCATGTTGATTTTCTATTTAACCAACTATAATTAACCAACCTAGGGTGACAGGTGGATCATGGCATACAACTAGCAAGGTAGGGTCTAATTTAAAGGGTACGATAGCTAGTCCCAAATTTAGGTTGAAATCATTTATATACATAAAATAACATGTGATAAGGTAAATCAAAATAGCATGCAATCTAATTTATGGGTGCAACATGATCAAAGCACAACTTGCCTTGCTTAAGCTCCTGGTATTGCTCCGAAGATTACTCTTGAGTTGATAATTCCTCCTCCAAAACCTTGCTCAACCCAACGTCTACGCGAATCGAGAAGAAATAGCAAATAAACACCAAAACCAAAGAGCAAACAAATTCAAAAATTCAAACAAAAGCCACCATTAGAAAGATCTCAATTTTACCAATTTTTAGGAATTTGAATCACTCAAATCCGAGTTAGAACCCAAAAGTTATAGCGTTTAGAAGTTTAGAAAATAAACTAAATTGAATTTCTAAATTTAATAGCATCACTTTTATAAACGAAATCCGAGTTTTTCCCACTCGACCGTACGGACGACACGCGGCGAAACTTGGACTATTGATCCTTTGATCGACGGCCAACGTTACCCGGACTATTTCATTATTCCTTTAATAACGTTGCTCAAATCTAACCGTCCCTCTTGACCCAATGGTTGAGATTACCTGAGGTGTTCACTGTTCGGCAAAGCGATGCGGCCCGACCTAGTACGTTCACGGACGATTGGATGGTCTCAGTTTGACGGCGAGGTCCGCTACTCAAACCACCGAGGATGAAGAAGATGACGATGGGTTCGGCGCTGCGGCGGTCTCGGATACTCCTCAATCCCGGCGAATAGCGGCGTATCGGCGATGCTCTTCGAAAAACAGCAACGGCGATGACCTCCGCTCCGGCGAACTTCCCCGCGGCTTCCTTGCGTCTCGGCTCCGCGTCTTGGTCGATGCCTCGTACTGATTCCTAGGCCGCCTGCTCGAGCGCTATTTAAAGTGCACGGCCTCTGTACCCGCGATGGTCTCCGAGATCGCTACGGCGCATGCTTTCCAAATCCTTTGCGGTAATACGCGCGCCCGTACACGCTCTCCTCGAGGCAACGCCATCCACGTGCGCTCCTTCGGTCAAGATGGCCACGTCCCGGCCGAACACGTCGCAAAGCTTCGCACCTTTCTGGTCTGAATACAGTGACACTGCATGCACGATCGAAACCTTCTGGACACACCGACTCCAATGCCAAATCTCAATCCTCAACAGCGCCCGTACTCCTTTACGCAGCCACGTCATCACGAGCAGGTTTCCTCGGTCACGGTGTTCTAGTCCCGCGCGGGAGAAGTACCTGGCAAACTCGACCGAGTTCCTTTCGGACAAGTCGGCCTAGCTCCAGCAGTCGACTTCCATCGGAGACATCAATCGAATTCCAACTGTCCGCGCTGTGCTTCCAGAACAAAATCAACGGCCCGTTACGTTGCTAGTTTTTCCCCTTTTTTTCTTTTAAGAATAATTATTAAAATTAATTTCATTTATTTTAGGCTAGAGTAATATCGGGAGAAATCCAATAAAACTCTCAAAATACTCTTGAAACATTTTGAATCCGAATAACATATGTTTTAGTCTAACTTTATATAAATTTGTATATATCTAACTTAGTTTCTGCAAGAGGCCAAAATACTTATTTTGAAAAATGAATCCAAATAGACTGGATAAAAATTCAAAGAATTCTGAGAATCACAAATGTGCACAAATGGCGGATAAACACTATTAACTAATTATGAACGAAAATTTAGGATGTTACAAGAACATA